>JAUKNL010000029.1:600000-1200000 GCA_030765065.1 Deroplatys truncata
AGACTCATTGTGTTACTTGTGTGGGTGTTACATAATGAAGTAGTTCATTACTAATCAGTTATGTCGTGAATGTGTCAGGAACTAGTTGATGTGTGAATAAGACAGACTCATTGTGTTACTTGTGTGGGTGTTACATAATGAAGTAGTTCAGCAACTATCAGTTATGTCGTGAGTGTGTCAGGAACTAGAAGATGTGTGAATAAGACAGACTCATTGTGTTACTTGTGTGGGTGCTACATAATGAAGTAGTTCAGTAACAATCAGTTATGTCGTGAGTGTGTCAGGAACTAGAAGATGTGTAAATAAGACAGACACATTGTGTTACTTGTGTGGGTGCTACATAATGAAGTAGTTCAGTAACAATCAGTTATGTCGTGAGTGTGTCAGGAACTAGAAGATGTGTGAATAAGACAGACACATTGTGTTACTTGTGTGGGTGTTACATAATGAAGTAGTTCAGTAACTATCAGTTATGTCGTGAGTGTGTCAGGAACTAGAAGATGTGTGAATAAGACAGACTCATTGTGTTACTTGTGTGGGTGCTACATAATGAAGTAGTTCAGTAACAATCAGTTATGTCGTGAGTGTGTCAGGAACTAGAAGACGTGTGAATAAGACAGACTCATTGTGTTACTTGTGTGGGTGTTACATAATGAAGTAGTTCAGTAACAATCAGTTATGTCGTGAGTGTGTCAGGAACTAGAAGACGTGTGAATAAGACAGACTCATTGTGTTACTTGTGTGGGTGTTACATAATGAAGTAGTTCAGTAACAATCAGTTATGTCGTGAGTGTGTCAGGAACTAGAAGACGTGTGAATAAGACAGACTCATTGTGTTACTTGTGTGGGTGTTACATAATGAAGTAGTTCAGTAACAATCAGTTATGTCGTGAGTGTGTCAGGAACTAGAAGATGTATGAATAAGACAGACTCATTGTGTTACTTGTGTGGGTGCTACATAATGAAGTAGTTCAGTAACAATCAGTTTTGTCGTGAGTGTGTCAGGAACTAGAAGATGTGTGAATAAGACAGACTCATTGTGTTACTTGTGTGGGTGTTACATAATGAAGTAGTTCAGTAACAATCAGTTTTGTCGTGAGTGTGTCAGGAACTAGAAGATGTGTGAATAAGACAGACACATTGTGTTACTTGTGTGGGTGCTACATAATGAAGTAGTTCAGTAACAATCAGTTATGTCGTGAGTGTGTCAGGAACTAGAAGATGTGTGAATAAGACAGACTCATTGTGTTACTTGTGAGGGTGTTACATAATGAAGTAGTTCAGTACTAATCAGTAATGTCGTGAGTGTGTCAGGAACTAGTTGATGTGTGAATAAGACAGACTCATTGTGTTACTTGTGTGGGTGTTACATAATGAAGTAGTTCAGTAACTATCAGTTATGTCGTGAGTGTGTCAGGAACTAGAAGATGTGTGAATAACACAGACTCATTGTGTTACTTGTGTGGGTGTTACATAATGAAGTAGTTCAGTAACAATCAGTTATGTCGTGAGTGTGTAGGAACTAGAAGATGTGTGAATAACACATACTCATTGTGTTACTTGTGTGGGTGCTCCATAATGAAGTAGTTCAGTAACAATCAGTTATGTCGTGAGTGTGTCAGAAACTAGAAGACGTGTGAATAAGACAGACTCATTGTGTTACTTGTGTGGGTGCTACATAATGAAGTAGTTCAGTAACAATCAGTTATGTCGTGAGTGTGTCAGGAACTAGAAGATGTGTGAATAAGACAGACTCATTGTGTTACTTGTGTGTGTGGGTGTTACATAATGAAGTAGTTCAGTAACAATCAGTTATGTCGTGAGTGTGTCAGGAACTAGAAGTTGTGTGAATAAGACAGACTCACTGTGTTACTTGTTAAGGTGTTACATAATGAAGTAGTTCAGTAACTATCAGTTATGTTGTGAGTGTGTCAGGAACTAGAAGATGTGTGAATAAAACAGACTCATTGTGTTACTTGTGTGGGTGTTACATAATGAAGTAGTTCAGTAACTATCAGTTATGTCGTGAGTGTGTCACGAACTAGAACATGTGTGAATAAGACAGATTCTTTGTGTTACTTGTGTGGGTGTTACATAATGAAGTAGTTCAGTAACAATCAGTTATGTCGTGAGTGTGTCAGGAACTAGAAGATGTGTGAATAAGACAGACACATTGTGTTACTTGTGTGGGTGCTACATAATGAAGTAGTTCAGTAACAATCAGTTATGTCGTGAGTGTGTCAGGAACTAGAAGATGTGTGAATAAGACAGACTCATTGTGTTACTTGTAAAGGTGCTACATAATGAAGTAGTTCAGTAACAAACAGTTTTGTCGTGAGTGTGTCAGGAACTAGAAGATGTGTGAATAAGACAGACTCATTGTGTTACTTGTGTGGGTGTTACATAATGAAGTAGTTCAGTAACAATCAGTTATGTCGTGAGTGTGTCAGGAACTAGAAGATGTGTGAATAAGACAGACACATTGTGTTACTTGTGTGGGTGCTACATAATGAAGTAGTTCAGTAACAATCAGTTTTGTCGTGAGTGTGTCAGGAACTAGAAGATGTGTGAATAAGACAGACTCATTGTGTTACTTGTGTGGGTGTTACATAATGAAGTAGTTCAGTGACAATCAGTTTTGTCGTGAGTGTGTCACGAACTAGAAGATGTGTGAATAAGACAGACTCATTGTGTTGTGTTTGTGGGTACTACATAATGAAGTAGTTCAGTGACAATCAGTTATGTCGTGAGTGTGTCAGGAACTAGAAGATGTGTGAATAAGACAGACTCATTGTGTTACTTGTTAAGGTGCTACATAATGAAGTAGTTCATTGACAATCAGTTATGTCATGAGTGTGTCAGGAACTAGAAGATGTGTGAATAAGACAGACTCATTGTGTTACTTGTGTAGGTGTTACATAATGAAGTAGTTCAGTAACAATCAGTTATGTCGTGAGTGTGCTAGGAACTAGAAGATGTATGAATAAGACAGACTCATTGTGTTACGTGTGTGGGTGTTACATAATGAAGTAGTTCAGTGACAATCAGTTATGTCGTGAGTGTGTCAGGAACTAGAAGATGTATGAATAAGACAGACTCATTGTGTTACGTGTGTGGGTGTTACATAATGAAGTAGTTCAGTAACAATCAGTTATGTCGTGAGTGTGTCAGGAACTAGTAGATGTGTGAATAAGACAGACTCATTGTGTTACGTGTGTGGGTGTTACATAATGAAGTAGTTCAGTGACAATCAGTTATGTCGTGAGTGTGTCAGGAACTAGAAGATGTATGAATAAGACAGACTCATTGTGTTACGTGTGTGGGTGTTACATAATGAAGTAGTTCAGTAACAATCAGTTATGTCGTGAGTGTGTCAGGAACTAGTAGATGTGTGAATAAGACAGACTCATTGTGTTACGTGTGTGGGTGTTACATAATGAAGTAGTTTAGTAACAATCAGTTATGTCGTGAGTGTGTCAGGAACTAGAAGATGTATGAATAAGACAGACTCATTGTGTTACGTGTGTGGGTGTTACATAATGAAGTAGTTCAGTAACAATCAGTTATGTCGTGAGTGTGTCAGGAACTAGAAGATGGGTGAATAAGACAGACTCATTGTGTTACTTGTGTGGGTGCTACATAATGAAGTAGCTCTGTAACAATCAGTTATGTCGTGAGTGTATCAGGAACTAGAAGATGTGTGAATAAGACAGGCTCATTGTGTTGTGTGTGTGGGTGTTACATAATGAAGTAGCTCTATAACAATCAGTTATGTCGTGAGTGTGTCAGGAACTAGAAGATGTGTGAATAAGACAGACACATTGTGTTACTTGTGTGGGTGCTACATAATGAAGTAGTTCAGTGACAATCAGTTATGTCATGAGTGTGTCAGGAACTAGAAGATGTGTGAATAAGACAGACTCATTGTGTTACTTGTGTGGGTGTTACATAATGAAGTAGCTCTGTAACAATCAGTTATGTCGTGAGTGTGGTGCAGTCTGACCTGTTGTTTACTTTGTGTTGTGAGGAGTGTCAGAAACTAGAATATGTCTGAAACTCATTGTGTTACTTGTGTGGGTGTTACATAATGAGGGGGCAAAGGCAACCAACAACTTAATTGGTGAAATGTTTATACTATGTTTACTTTAAAGTAAAATTACGAGACTTGGAGAAGGTATGAGCTTGCCATGTAATTTGTGATACATGCGTTGAAAAGGTACGACAGTGGAGCCATGGGAAACGTAAGGCTCTTCGGGCAAGCTCCAGTACTATAGCAGTGGCTGTGGCTGGATTTAATAAGAAATACAAGGACAGTATTTGCAACACCTTGCCTGACTCTGATGAGCAACAGAAACATGAGAGCTCGGCTTCACCAAAAAAGAGAGTCAACTGAAAGGACATAATCTTCTTTGTAAGGAGATAGAGTAGGACTGATAGAACAGTGTTCTTCAACATTCTAGCTGTTTCTCTAAAGGAAAGTTCCATCACAAATTTGACGGGTGGTATTCTGTTAGGACAACTAAATTCCCATTGGCTAGGGACAAGCACTGGCAGTAAAACATGTTACAAATGCTGACAATGTTAGTTGGCGCGGGAGTCCCGGAAGGCAGTGTACTGTCGCCGGCGCTCTTTGCTGCTTACATGGCCGACATCCCAACCCACCACAACACCCACACTTGTCAGTATGCGGACGATCTCATGATCTTCGCAATAAACAGGAATGCCCGCTACAGCTATCGGCAGCTACAAACCCAGCTCCGCGCCATTGGCAGATGGAGCGAGAAATGGCGAATGGCCATTAACCCGGAGAAAAGCTCTGCGATTCTCCTGGCGAAAACCAGAGCCAACCGACTCCAGCGAAACTTCGTGCTGCGACGCCGTCGAATCCCCTGGGTGAACACGGCGAAGTATCTCGGGGTGACGTTGGACCGGAAACTAACTTTCGGCCATCATGTCAGAGGCAAGGTGTCCCAGGGTCACGGAGCTCTCCGGCAGTTATATCCCATCCTGAGCTCAAAGAGCATGCCCCTACGCCTGAAACTCCAGCTATATCGTGCGATAGTGCCGCCCTTAGTTCTGTATGGCTGTGAGATCTGGGGAACGGTGGCTAATTACACCCTCATCAGACTCCAGACTTTGCAGAACAGGGCACTCAGGACAATCTACGGTACCGGCTGGAGATTCCCATCTCACATTCTCCACGAACATTCTGGCATCCCGTACATTATCGATGTCATCAGATCGAGGGCCCGATCAATGTACATCAAAATCAATTCCCACCCAAATCAGCTGGTCAACACTCTGGGAAATTACAATCAGAGAGAGCCACGTCGCTTGCCATCATACAAACTGCCAAGGGACGCCATTGGTCCGCTCGGCTAAGCCACGCCCCCATTCACCAAAATCGATCAAAAGGCATCGATTCTTGGTAACAATGGACAAGCGACATATCACCCGTAATCAAGACGGGGTTAATTAACTAGTACCTCGGTCACCATCAAATTGAGTGACCGACTAAACAAATTTGGCGGGAGGAAAACGCGCGGCCATCTGATTGGCCCGCGCGCCTACCCGTGGGCATGTCCCATCTATCCAAACTGAAAACAAAACCCAAAATTTTACATTCCATCTCGAAAACACAACCTTAAAACAAAAATTCCTGCAGAACATACACATCCTACTGCTCATTGCGCAGGTTAAGCCGCAAAGCGGCTCGGTACTGCGGCAACTGACACACGACCGGGGCAAAGTCCCCGATCGTCCTGACATTCCTCTGGCCTCTGACTCCAGACCGTGCAGAACAGGGCACTAAGGATGATCTACAGCACAGATCGCAGATTCCCGTCACACATCCTTCACTCCCAATCAGGACTCCCTTACATTGTGGATGTTGTACGAGAAAGAGCTCGTACAATTTACACAAAGCTTGCACCTCATCCCAACCGACTGGTTAATGTGCTTGGCCAATATGACCAACGCCAACCGAGGCGACGAAGAAGCTACCGCCTCCCCAAGGATGCCCTTGGCCCATAACTGCCACTTCATCCTATCTACTACACGCACCCCAAGTTAAGCAGCATTGAGACGGGCCACGGCTGGTTGGGTGACCACTCAGCCGCACCACTCAACTGCTTTCCTTGGTACCTTCACACCAAAATACCCATTCCCATCGGCCCCCGCTAGATGGCACTGCTTAACTGACGGTCCAGCAAGCGGCCGCCAAGTTAAGCAGCATCGAGCTCGGTCACCGTCTGGTCGCTTGTCCGCCCAGGCGGTATCACCGACCCGAGCCAATAGCAACACAAGGGGCCAGCAACCGCCATCATCATGCAGACATCGACAAAAACGCTTGCTATTTGACCAATCTTTATCACCGCACGGGTAAATCCGTAACTAAACGGATAGGTACCGTGGCGATTAACCTTCCGCCCGAGTAAACTCGGGCGATCTGTTCTTGCTCCTGGCTCCTGGACAAACAACCACTGCTACACATCAAACTGGGGCTCATCAAGCACTTTGTTACAGCTTTGGACAAAAGTAGTTCTTATTTTCAAGCAATTGAACAATTTTATTAGGTGCAAAGGTGAAGGAAGGCATATTTCATGGCACACAAATTAGAAAGCTGCTGAAAGACCAAGACACTGAATGCCGTGGAAGTTGCTGTCATGACAAAATATAAACATCAGCAGTACTAAACAATAGTTAAAAATGTGTTGGATCTCATCAAATAGTTGCGACGTGCAATGAACCTTGACCACTTGGGGCTGTATGTTGGTGTCATGACAACATGTAAACATGAGCAGTACTAAACAATAGTGAAAAATGTGTTGGATCTTATCAAAGAGTTGCGGTGTGCAATGAAACTTGACCACTTGGGGCTGTATGTCATGACAAAATATAAACATGAGCAGTACTAAACAATAGTGAAAAATGTGTTGGATCTCATCAACTAATTGCGACGTGCAATGAAACTTGACCACTTGGGGCTGTATGTCATGACAAAATATAAACATGAGCAGTACTAAACAATAGTGAAAAATGTGTTGGATCTCATCAAATAGTTGCGGTGTGCAATGAAACTTGACCACTTGGGGCTGTATGTCATGACAAAATATAAACATGAGCAGTACTAAACAATAGTGAAAAATGTGTTGGATCTCATCAAAGAGTTGCGACGTGCAATGAAACTTGACCACTTGGGGCTGTATGTTGGTGTCATGACAACATGTAAACAATAGCAGTACTAAACAATAGTGAAAAATGTGTTGGATCTCATCAAATAGTTGCGGTGTGCAATGAAACTTGACCACTTGGGGCTGTATGTCATGACAAAATATAAACATGAGCAGTACTAAACAATAGTGAAAAATGTGTTGGATCTCATCAAATAGTTGCGACGTGCAATGAAACTTGACCACTTGGGGCTGTATGTTGGTGTCATGACAACATGTAAACATGAGCAGTACTAAACAATAGTGAAAAATGTGTTGGATCTCATCAAATAGTTGCGACGTGCAATGAAACTTGACCACTTGGGGCTGTATGTTGGTGTCATGACAACATGTAAACAATAGCAGTACTAAACAATAGTGAAAAATGTGTTGGATCTCATCAAATAGTTGCGGTGTGCAATGAAACTTGACCACTTGGGGCTGTATGTTGGTGTCATGACAACATGTAAACAATAGCAGTACTAAACAATAGTGAAAAATGTGTTGGATGTCATCAAATAGTTGCGACGTGCAATGAAACTTGACCACTTGGGGCTGTATGTTGGTGTCATGACAACATGTAAACAATAGCAGTACTAAACAATAGTGAAAAATGTGTTGGATGTCATCAAATAGTTGCGACGTGCAATGAAACTTGACCACTTGGGGCTGTATGTTGGTGTCATGACAACATGTAAACAATAGCAGTACTAAACAATAGTGAAAAATGTGTTGGATGTCATCAAATAGTTGCGACGTGCAATGAAACTTGACCACTTGGGGCTGTATGTTGGTGTCATGACAACATGTAAACATGAGCAGTACTAAACAATAGTGAAAAATGTGTTGGATGTCATCAAATAGTTGCGACGTGCAATGAAACTTGACCACTTGGGGCTGTATGTTGGTGTCATGACAACATGTAAACAATAGCAGTACTAAACAATAGTGAAAAATGTGTTGGATGTCATCAAATAGTTGCGGTGTGCAATGAAACTTGACCACTTGGGGCTGTATCTTGGTGTCATGACAACATGTAAACATGAGCAGTACTAAACAATAGTGAAAAATGTGTTGGATGTCATCAAATAGTTGCGACGTGCAATGAAACTTGACCACTTGGGGCTGTATGTTGGTGTCATGACAACATGTAAACAATAGCAGTACTAAACAATAGTGAAAAATGTGTTGGATCTCATCAAATAGTTGCGACGTGCAATGAACCTTGACCACTTGGGGCTGTATGTTGGTGTCATGACAACATGTAAACAATAGCAGTACTAAACAATAGTGAAAAATGTGTTGGATCTCATCAAATAGTTGCGACGTGCAATGAAACTTGACCACTTGGGGCTGTATGTTGGTGTCATGACAACATGTAAACATGAGCAGTACTAAACAATAGTGAAAAATGTGTTGGATGTCATCAAATAGTTGCGACGTGCAATGAAACTTGACCACTTGGGGCTGTATGTTGGTGTCATGACAACATGTAAACAATAGCAGTACTAAACAATAGTGAAAAATGTGTTGGATCTCATCAAATAGTTGCGACGTGCAATGAAACTTGACCACTTGGGGCTGTATGTTGGTGTCATGACAACATGTAAACATGAGCAGTACTAAACAATAGTGAAAAATGTGTTGGATCTCATCAAATAGTTGCGACGTGCAATGAAACTTGACCACTTGGGGCTGTATGTTGGTGTCATGACAACATGTAAACAATAGCAGTACTAAACAATAGTGAAAAATGTGTTGGATGTCATCAAATAGTTGCGACGTGCAATGAAACTTGACCACTTGGGGCTGTATGTTGGTGTCATGACAACATGTAAACAATAGCAGTACTAAACAATAGTGAAAAATGTGTTGGATGTCATCAAATAGTTGCGGTGTGCAATGAAACTTGACCACTTGGGGCTGTATCTTGGTGTCATGACAACATGTAAACAATAGCAGTACTAAACAATAGTGAAAAATGTGTTGGATGTCATCAAATAGTTGCGACGTGCAATGAAACTTGACCACTTGGGGCTGTATGTTGGTGTCATGACAACATGTAAACAATAGCAGTACTAAACAATAGTGAAAAATGTGTTGGATGTCATCAAATAGTTGCGGTGTGCAATGAAACTTGACCACTTGGGGCTGTATCTTGGTGTCATGACAACATGTAAACAATAGCAGTACTAAACAATAGTGAAAAATGTGTTGGATGTCATCAAATAGTTGCGGTGTGCAATGAAACTTGACCACTTGGGGCTGTATGTTGGTGTCATGACAACATGTAAACATGAGCAGTACTAAACAATAGTGAAAAATGTGTTGGATCTCATCAAATAGTTGCGACGTGCAATGAAACTTGACCACTTGGGGCTGTATGTCATGACAACATGTAAACAATAGCAGTACTAAACAATAGTGAAAAATGTGTTGGATCTCATCAAATAGTTGCGGTGTGCAATGAAACTTGACCACTTGGGGCTGTATGTTGGTGTCATGACAACATGTAAACAATAGCAGTACTAAACAATAGTGAAAAATGTGTTGGATGTCATCAAATAGTTGCGACGTGCAATGAAACTTGACCACTTGGGGCTGTATGTCATGACAACATGTAAACAATAGCAGTACTAAACAATAGTGAAAAATGTGTTGGATGTCATCAAATAATTGCGACGTGCAATGAAACTCGACCACTTGGGGCTGTATGTCATGACAAAATATAAACATGAGCAGTACTAAACAATAGTGAAAAATGTGTTGGATCTCATCAAATAGTTGCGACGTGCAATGAAACTTGACCACTTGGGGCTGTATGTTGGTGTCATGACAACATGTAAACATGAGCAGTACTAAACAATAGTGAAAAATGTGTTGGATGTCATCAAATAATTGCGACGTGCAATGAAACTCGACCACTTGGGGCTGTATGTCATGACAAAATATAAACATGAGCAGTACTAAACAATAGTGAAAAATGTGTTGGATCTCATCAAATAGTTGCGACGTGCAATGAAACTTGACCACTTGGGGCTGTATGTTGGTGTCATGACAACATGTAAACAATAGCAGTACTAAACAATAGTGAAAAATGTGTTGGATGTCATCAAATAGTTGCGACGTGCAATGAAACTTGACCACTTGGGGCTGTATGTTGGTGTCATGACAACATGTAAACAATAGCAGTACTAAACAATAGTGAAAAATGTGTTGGATCTCATCAAATAGTTGCGGTGTGCAATGAAACTTGACCACTTGGGGCTGTATGTCATGACAAAATATAAACATGAGCAGTACTAAACAATAGTGAAAAATGTGTTGGATGTCATCAAATAGTTGCGACGTGCAATGAAACTTGACCACTTGGGGCTGTATGTTGGTGTCATGACAACATGTAAACAATAGCAGTACTAAACAATAGTGAAAAATGTGTTGGATCTCATCAAATAGTTGCGACGTGCAATGAAACTTGACCACTTGGGGCTGTATGTTGGTGTCATGACAACATGTAAACAATAGCAGTACTAAACAATAGTGAAAAATGTGTTGGATCTCATCAAATAGTTGCGGTGTGCAATGAAACTTGACCACTTGGGGCTGTATGTTGGTGTCATGACAACATGTAAACATGAGCAGTACTAAACAATAGTGAAAAATGTGTTGGATCTCATCAAATAGTTGCGACGTGCAATGAACCTTGACCACTTGGGGCTGTATGTTGGTGTCATGACAACATGTAAACATGAGCAGTACTAAACAATAGTGAAAAATGTGTTGGATGTCATCAAATAGTTGCGACGTGCAATGAAACTTGACCACTTGGGGCTGTATGTTGGTGTCATGACAACATGTAAACATGAGCAGTACTAAACAATAGTGAAAAATGTGTTGGATCTCATCAAATAGTTGCGACGTGCAATGAAACTTGACCACTTGGGGCTGTATGTCATGACAAAATATAAACATGAGCAGTACTAAACAATAGTGAAAAATGTGTTGGATCTCATCAAATAGTTGCGACGTGCAATGAAACTTGACCACTTGGGGCTGTATGTTGGTGTCATGACAACATGTAAACAATAGCAGTACTAAACAATAGTGAAAAATGTGTTGGATGTCATCAAATAGTTGCGACGTGCAATGAAACTTGACCACTTGGGGCTGTATGTTGGTGTCATGACAACATGTAAACAATAGCAGTACTAAACAATAGTGAAAAATGTGTTGGATGTCATCAAATAGTTGCGACGTGCAATGAAACTTGACCACTTGGGGCTGTATGTTGGTGTCATGACAACATGTAAACAATAGCAGTACTAAACAATAGTGAAAAATGTGTTGGATGTCATCAAATAGTTGCGACGTGCAATGAAACTTGACCACTTGGGGCTGTATGTTGGTGTCATGACAACATGTAAACAATAGCAGTACTAAACAATAGTGAAAAATGTGTTGGATGTCATCAAATAGTTGCGACGTGCAATGAAACTTGACCACTTGGGGCTGTATGTTGGTGTCATGACAACATGTAAACAATAGCAGTACTAAACAATAGTGAAAAATGTGTTGGATGTCATCAAATAGTTGCGACGTGCAATGAAACTTGACCACTTGGGGCTGTATGTTGGTGTCATGACAACATGTAAACAATAGCAGTACTAAACAATAGTGAAAAATGTGTTGGATCTCATCAAATAGTTGCGGTGTGCAATGAAACTTGACCACTTGGGGCTGTATGTCATGACAAAATATAAACATGAGCAGTACTAAACAATAGTGAAAAATGTGTTGGATCTCATCAAATAGTTGCGACGTGCAATGAAACTTGACCACTTGGGGCTGTATGTCATGACAAAATATAAACACTAACACAACTAAACAATAGTGAAAAATGTGTTGGATCTCATCAAATAGTTGCGACGTGCAATGAAACTTGACCACTTGGGGCTGTATGTTGGTGTCATGACAACATGTAAACATGGGCAGTACTAAACAATAGTGAAAAATGTGTTGGATGTCATCAAATAGTTGCGACGTGCAATGAAATTTGACCACTTGGGGCTGTATGTTGGTGTCATGACAACATGTAAACATGAGCAGTACTAAACAATAGTGAAAAATGTGTTGGATGTAATCAAATAGTTGCGACGTGCAATGAAACTTGACCACTTGGGGCTGTATGTTGGTGTCATGACAACATGTAAACATGAGCAGTACTAAACAATAGTGAAAAATGTGTTGGATCTCATCAAAGAGTTGTGGTGTGCAATGAAACTCGACCACTTGGGGCTGTATGTTGGTGTCATGACAAAATATAAACACTAACAGTACTAAACAATAGTGAAAAAGGTGTTGGATGTCATCTTGACCACTTGGGGCTGTATGTCATGACAAAATATAAACAAGAACAGTACTAAACAATAGTGAAAAAGGTGTTGGATGTCATCTTGACCACTTGGGGCTGTATGTCATGACAAAATATAAACACTAACAGTACTAAACAATAGTGAAAAAGGTGTTGGATGTCATCTTGACCACTTGGGGCTGTATGTCATGACAAAATATAAACACTAACAGTACTAAACAATAGTGAAAAATGTGTTGGATGTTATCAAATAGTTGCGGTGTGCAATGAAATTTGACCACTTGGGGCTGTATGTCATGACAAAATATAAACACTAACAGTACTAAACAATAGTGAAAAAGGTGTTGGATGTCATCTTGACCACTTGGGGCTGTATGTCATGACAAAATATAAACAAGAACAGTACTAAACAATAGTGAAAAAGGTGCTGGATGTCATCAATGTGTTGCGGTGTGCAATGAAGCTTGACCACTGGGGGTTGTATGTCATGACAAAATATAAACACTAACACAACTAAACAATAGTGAAAAAGGTGTTGGATCTCATCAAAGAGTTGCGGTGTGCAATGAAACTTGACCACTTGGGGTTGTATGTCATGACAAAATATAAACACTAACACAACTAAACAATAGTGAAAAAGGTGTTGGATCTCATCAAAGAGTTGCGGTGTGCAATGAAACTTGACCACTTGGGGCTGTATGTTGTGTCATGACAAAATATAAACATGAGCAATATTAAACAAATGTGAAAAAGGTGTTGGATCTCATCAAAGAGTTGCGGTGTGCAATGAAACTTGACCACTTGGGGCTGTATGTTGTGTCATGACAAAATATAAACATGAGCAATATTAAACAAATGTGAAAAAGGTGTTGGATCTCATCAAAGAGTTGCGGTGTGCAATGAAACTTGACCACTTGGGGCTGTATGTTGTGTCATGACAAAATATAAACATGAGCAATATTAAACAAATGTGAAAAAGGTGTTGGATCTCATCAAAGAGTTGCGGTGTGCAATGAAACTTGACCTCTTGGAGATGTATGTTGGTGTCATGACAAAATACAAACATTAGCAGTACTAAACAATAGTGAAAAAGGTGTTGGATCTCATCAAAGAGTTGCGGTGTGCAATGAAACTTGACCTCTTGGAGATGTATGTTGGTGTCATGACAACATATAAACATGAGCAGTACTAAACAATAGTGAAAAATGTGTTGAATCTGTGTGTGTGTTAACTGTTAGGTGTCACTGTTGTCTGATTATGTTGATGTTTAAGAAGACCACCACCGCCGCCACCGCCACCACCACTACTTATGTAGCTGTGTGTGTGTTAACTGTTAGGAGTCACTGTTGTCTGATTATTTTGATGTCTAAGAAAACCAAGACCACCACCACCAGCACCACCACCACCGGCGCCGCCACCACTTACGTAGCTGTGTGTGTTAACTTAGGCATCACTGTTGTCTGATTATGTTGATGTCTACGAAGACCACCACCACCACTGCCGCCTCCGCCGCCACCACCACCACTACTTATGTAGCTGTGTGTGTGTCAACTGTTAGGCGTCACTGTTGTCTGATTATGTTGCTGTCTAAGAAGACCACCACCGCCACCACCGCCTCCGCCGCCACCACCACCACTACTTATGTAGCTGTGTGTGTGTTAACTGTTAGGCGTCACTGTTGTCTGATTATGTTGATGTCTAAGAAGACCACCACCGCCACCACCGCCTCCGCCGCCACCACCACCACTACTTATGTAGCTGTGTGTGTGTTAACTGTTAGGCGTCACTGTTGTCTGATTATGTTGATATCTAAGAAGACCACCACCACCACCGCCGCCTCCGCCGCCACCACCACCACTACTTATGTAGCTGTGTGTGTGTTAACTGTTAGGCGTCACTGTTGTCTGATTATGTTGATGTCTAAGAAGACCACCACCGCCACCGCCGCCGCCGCCACCATCACTACTTATGTAGCTGTGGGTGTGTTAACTGTTAGGAGTCACTGTTGTCTGATTATGTTGATGTCTAAGAAGACCACCACCGCCACCATCACTACTTATGTAGCTGTGTGTGTGTTAACTGTTAGGCATCACTGTTTTCTGATTATGTTGATGTCTAAGAAGACCACCACCGCCACCATCACTACTTATGTAGCTGTGGGTGTGTTAACTGTTAGGAGTCACTGTTGTCTGATTATGTTGATGTCTACGAAGACCACCACCGCCACCATCACTACTTATGTAGCTGTGTGTGTGTTAACTGTTAGGCGTCACTGTTGTCTGATTATGTTGATGTCTAAGAAGACCACCACCGCCACCATCACTACTTATGTAGCTGTGTGTGTGTTAACTGTTAGGCGTCACTGTTGTCTGATTATGTTGATGTCTAAGAAGACCACCACCGCCACCATCACTACTTATGTAGCTGTGTGTGTGTTAACTGTTAGGCGTCACTGTTGTCTGATTATGTTGATGTCTACGAAGACCACCACCACCACCACTTATGTAGCTGTGTGTGTGTTAACTGTTAGGCGTCACTGTTGTCTGATTATGTTGATGTCTACGAAGACCACCACCGCCACCGCCGCCGCCGCCGCCACCACCACCACTACTTATGTAGCTGTGTGTGTGTTAACTGTTAGGCGTCACTGTTGTTTGATTATGTTGATGTCTAAGAAGACCACCACCGCTGCCACCGCCACCATCACTACTTATGTAGCTGTGGGTGTGTTAACTGTTAGGAGTCACTGTTGTCTGATAATGTTGATGTCTAAGAAGACCACCACCGCCGCCACCGCCACCATCACTACTTATGTAGCTGTGTGTGTGTTAACTGTTAGGCGTCACTGTTGTTTGATTATGTTGATGTCTAAGAAGACCACCACCGCCGCCACCGCCACCATCACTACTTATGTAGCTGTGTGTGTGTTAACTGTTAGGAGTCACTGTTGTTTGATTATGTTGATGTCTAAGAAGACCACCACCGCCGCCACCGCCACCATCACTACTTATGTAGCTGTGTGTGTGTTAACTGTTAGGAGTCACTGTTGTCTGATAATGTTGATGTCTAAGAAGACCACCACCGCCGCCACCGCCACCATCACTACTTATGTAGCTGTGTGTGTGTTAACTGTTAGGCGTCACTGTTGTCTGATTATGTTGATGTCTAAGAAAACCACCACCGCCACCGCCGCCGCCGCCACCACCACCACCACTACTTATGTAGCTGTGTGTGTGTTAACTGTTAGGCATCACTGTTTTCTGATTATGTTGATGTCTAAGAAAACCACCACCGCCCCCGCTGCCGCCACCACCACCACTACTTATGTAGCTGTGTGTGTGTTAACTGTTAGGCGTCACTGTTGTCTGATTATGTTGATGTCTAAGAAGACCACCACCGCCGCCACCGCCACCATCACTACTTATGTAGCTGTGGGTGTGTTAACTGTTAGGAGTCACTGTTGTCTGATTATGTTGATGTCTAAGAAGACCACCACCGCCGCCACCGCCACCATCACTACTTATGTAGCTGTGGGTGTGTTAACTGTTAGGAGTCACTGTTGTCTGATTATGTTGATGTCTAAGAAGACCACCACCGCCGCCACCGCGACCATCACTACTTATGTAGCTGTGGGTGTGTTAACTGTTAGGAGTCACTGTTGTCTGATTATGTTGATGTCTAAGAAGACCACCACCGCCACCATCACTACTTATGTAGCTGTGGGTGTGTTAACTGTTAGGAGTCACTGTTGTCTGATTATGTTGATGTCTAAGAAGACCAAGACCACCACCACCACCGCCGCCGCCACCACTTACGTAGCTGAGTGTGTTAACTTAGGCATCACTGTTGTCTGATTATGTTGATGTCTAAGAAGACCACCACCACCACCACCACCACCACCACCACTACTACTTATGTAGCTGTGTGTGTGTTAACTGTTAGGCGTCACTGCTGTCTGATTATGTTGATGTCTAAGAAGACCACCACCACCACCACCACCACCACCACTACTACTTATGTAGCTGTGTGTGTGTTAACTGTTAGGCGTCACTGCTGTCTGATTATGTTGATGTCTAAGAAGACCACCACCACCACCACCACCACCACCACCACCACCGCCGCCGCCACCACCACTACTTATGTAGCTGTGTGTGTGTTAACTGTTAGGCATCACTGTTTTCTGATTATGTTGATGTCTAAGAAGACCACCACCACCACCACCACCACCGCTGCCGCCACCACCACCACCACTTATGTAGCTGTGTGTGTGTTAACTGTTAGGCATCACTGTTTTCTGATTATGTTGATGTCTACGAAGACCACCACCGCCGCCGCCACCACCACCACCACTTATGTAGCTGTGTGTGTGTTAACTGTTAGGCATCACTGTTTTCTGATTATGTTGATGTCTACGAAGACCACCACCACCACCACTTATGTAGCTGTGTGTGTGTTAACTGTTAGGCATCACTGTTTTCTGATTATGTTGATGTCTACGAAGACCACCACCACCACCACTTATGTAGCTGTGTGTGTGTTAACTGTTAGGCATCACTGTTTTCTGATTATGTTGATGTCTACGAAGACCACCACCGCCGCCGCCGCCACCACCACCACTTATGTAGCTGTGTGTGTTAACTGTTAGGCATCACTGTTTTCTGATTATGTTGATGTCTACGAAGACCACCACCGCCGTCGCTGCTACCACCACCACCACTTATGTAGCTGTGTGTGTGTTAACTGTTAGGCATCACTGTTTTCTGATTATGTTGATGTCTACGAAGACCACCACCGCCGCCGCTGCCACCACCACCACTTATGTAGCTGTGTGTGTGTGTTAACTGTTAGGCATCACTGTTTTCTGATTATGTTGATGTCTACGAAGACCACCACCGCCGCCGCCGCCGCCACCACCACCACTTATGTAGCTGTGTGTGTGTTAACTGTTAGGCATCACTGTTTTCTGATTATGTTGATGTCTACGAAGACCACCACCACTGCCACTTATGTAGCTGTGTGTGTGTTAACTGTTAGGCATCACTGTTTTCTGATTATGTTGATGTCTACGAAGACCACCACCACTGCCACTTATGTAGCTGTGTGTGTGTTAACTGTTAGGCATCACTGTTTTCTGATTATGTTGATGTCTACGAAGACCACCACCACCACCACCACCACCACCGCTGCCGCTGCCACCACCACCACTTATGTAGCTGTGTGTGTGTTAACTGTTAGGCATCACTGTTGTCTGATTATGTTGATGTCTACGAAGACCACCACCGCCGCCGCCACCACCACCACCACTTATGTAGCTGTGTGTGTGTTAACTGTTAGGCATCACTGTTTTCTGATTATGTTGATGTCTACGAAGACCACCACCGCTGCCGCTGCCACCACCACCACTTATGTAGCTGTGTGTGTGTTAACTGTTAGGCATCACTGTTTTCTGATTATGTTGATGTCTACGAAGACCACCACCGCCGCTGCCACCACCACCACCAATTATGTAGCTGTGTGTGTGTTAACTGTTAGGCATCACTGTTTTCTGATTATGCTGATGTCTACGAAGACCACCACCACCACCACTTATGTAGCTGTGTATGTGTGTTAACTGTTAGGCATCACTGTTTTCTGATTATGTTGATGTCTACGAAGACCACCACCGCCGCCGCTGCCACCACCACCACTTATGTAGCTGTGTATGTGTGTTAACTGTTAGGCATCACTGTTTTCTGATTATGTTGATGTCTACGAAGACCACCACCGCTGCCGCTGCCACCACCACCACTTATGTAGCTGTGTGTGTGTTAACTGTTAGGCATCACTGTTTTCTGATTATGTTGATGTCTACGAAGACCACCACCGCCGCCGCCACCACCACCACTTATGTAGCTGTGTGTGTGTTAACTGTTAGGCATCACTGTTTTCTGATTATGTTGATGTCTACGAAGACCACCACCACCACCACTTATGTAGCTGTGTGTGTGTTAACTGTTAGGCATCACTGTTTTCTGATTATGTTGATGTTTACGTAGAACACCACCGCCGCCGCCACCACCACTTATGTAGCTGTGTGTGTGTTAACTGTTAGGCATCACTGTTTTCTGATTATGTTGATGTCTACGAAGACCACCACCACCACCACTTATGTAGCTGTGTGTGTGTTAACTGTTAGGCATCACTGTTTTCTGATTATGTTGATGTTTACGTAGACCACCACTGCCGCCGCCACCACCACCACCACTTATGTAGCTGTGTGTGTGTTAACTGTTAGGCATCACTGTTTTCTGATTATGTTGATGTTTACGTAGAACACCACCGCCGCCGCCACCACCACCACTTATGTAGCTGTGTGTGTTAACTGTTAGGCATCACTGTTTTCTGATTATGTTGATGTCTACGAAGACCACCACCGCCGCCGCCGCCACCACCACCACTTATGTAGCTGTGTGTGTGTTAACTGTTAGGCGTCACTGTTTTCTGATTATGTTGATGTCTACGAAGACCACCACCGCCGCCGACGCCACCACCACCACTTATGTAGCTGTGTGTGTGTTAACTGTTAGGTGTCACTGTTTTCTGATTATGTTGATGTCTACGAAGACCACCACCGCCGCCGCCGCCACCACCACCACTTATGTAGCTGTGCGTGTGTTAACTGTTAGGCGTCACTGTTTTCAGATTATGTTGATGTCTACGAAGACCACCACCGCCGCCGCCGCCACCACCACCACTTATGTAGCTGTGTGTGTGTTAACTGTTAGGCATCACTGTTTTCTGATTATGTTGATGTCTACGAAGACCACCACCGCCGCCGCCACCACCACCACCACTTATGTAGCTGTGTGTGTGTTAACTGTTAGGCGTCACTGTTTTCTGATTATGTTGATGTCTACGAAGACCACCACCACCACTACTTATGTAGCTGTGTGTGTGTTAACTGTTAGGCGTCACTGTTTTCTGATTATGTTGATGTCTACGAAGACCACCACCACCACCACTTATGTAGCTGTGTGTGTGTTAACTGTTAGGCATCACTGTTTTCTGATTATGTTGATGTCTACGAAGACCACCACCACTGCCGCTGCCACCACCACCACTTATGTAGCTGTGTGTGTGTTAACTGTTAGGCATCACTGTTTTCTGATTATGTTGATGTTTACGTAGAACACCACCGCCGCCGCCGCCGCCACCACCACCACTTATGTAGCTGTGTGTGTTAACTGTTAGGCATCACTGTTTTCTGATTATGTTGATGTCTACGAAGACCACCACCGCCGCCGCCGCCACCACCACCACTTATGTAGCTGTGTGTGTGTTAACTGTTAGGCGTCACTGTTTTCTGATTATGTTGATGTCTACGAAGACCACCACCACCGCCGCCGCCGCCACCACCACCACTTATGTAGCTGTGTGTGTGTTAACTGTTAGGCGTCACTGTTTTCTGATTATGTTGATGTCTACGAAGACCACCACCACCACCACCTATGTAGCTGTGTGTGTTAACTGTTAGGCGTCACTGTTTTCTGATTATGTTGATGTCTACGAAGACCACCACCGCCGCCGCCGCCACCACCACCACTTATGTAGCTGTGTGTGTGTTAACTGTTAGGCATCACTGTTGTCTGATTATGTTGATGTCTACGAAGACCACCACCGCCGCCGCCGCCACCACCACCACTTATGTAGCTGTGTGTGTGTTAACTGTTAGGCATCACTGTTGTCTGATTATGTTGATGTCTACGAAGACCACCACCGCCGCCGCCACCACCACCACCACTTATGTAGCTGTGTGTGTGTTAACTGTTAGGCATCACTGTTGTCTGATTATGTTGATGTCTACGAAGACCACCACCGCCGCCGCCGCCACCACCACCACTTATGTAGCTGTGTGTGTGTTAACTGTTAGGCATCACTGTTTTCTGATTATGTTGATGTCTACGAAGACCACCACCGCTGCCGCCACCACCACCACCACTTATGTAGCTGTGTGTGTGTTAACTGTTAGGCATCACTGTTTTCTGATTATGTTGATGTCTACGAAGACCACCACCGCCGCTGCCACCACCACCACCACTTATGTAGCTGTGTGTGTGTTAACTGTTAGGCATCACTGTTTTCTGATTATGTTGATGTCTACGAAGACCACCACCACCACCACTTATGTAGCTGTGTGTGTGTTAACTGTTAGGCATCACTGTTTTCTGATTATGTTGATGTCTACGAAGACCACCACCGCCGCCGCCACCACCACCACCACTTATGTAGCTGTGTGTGTGTTAACTGTTAGGCATCACTGTTTTCTGATTATGTTGATGTCTACGAAGACCACCACCACCACCACTTATGTAGCTGTGTGTGTGTTAACTGTTAGGCATCACTGTTTTCTGATTATGTTGATGTCTACGAAGACCACCACCGCCGCCGCCGCCACCACCACCACTTATGTAGCTGTGTGTGTTAACTGTTAGGCATCACTGTTTTCTGATTATGTTGATGTCTACGAAGACCACCACCGCCGTCGCTGCTACCACCACCACCACTTATGTAGCTGTGTGTGTGTTAACTGTTAGGCATCACTGTTTTCTGATTATGTTGATGTCTACGAAGACCACCACCGCCGCCGCTGCCACCACCACCACTTATGTAGCTGTGTGTGTGTGTTAACTGTTAGGCATCACTGTTTTCTGATTATGTTGATGTCTACGAAGACCACCACCGCCGCCGCCGCCGCCACCACCACCACTTATGTAGCTGTGTGTGTGTTAACTGTTAGGCATCACTGTTTTCTAATTATGTTGATGTCTACGAAGACCACCACCACTGCCACTTATGTAGCTGTGTGTGTGTTAACTGTTAGGCATCACTGTTTTCTGATTATGTTGATGTCTACGAAGACCACCACCACTGCCACTTATGTAGCTGTGTGTGTGTTAACTGTTAGGCATCACTGTTTTCTGATTATGTTGATGTCTACGAAGACCACCACCGCCGCCGCCGCCACCACCACCACTTATGTAGCTGTGTGTGTGTTAACTGTTAGGCATCACTGTTTTCTGATTATGTTGATGTCTACGAAGACCACCACCACCTCCACTTATGTAGCTGTGTGTGTGTTAACTGTTAGGCATCACTGTTTTCTGATTATGTTGATGTCTACGAAGACCACCACCACCACCACTTATGTAGCTGTGTGTGTGTTAACTGTTAGGCATCACTGTTTTCTGATTATGTTGATGTCTACGAAGACCACCACCACCACCACTTATGTAGCTGTGTGTGTGTTAACTGTTAGGCATCACTGTTTTCTGATTATTTTGATGTCTACGAAGACCACCACCGCCGTCGCTGCTACCACCACCACCACTTATGTAGCTGTGTGTGTGTTAACTGTTAGGCATCACTGTTTTCTGATTATGTTGATGTCTACGAAGACCACCACCGCCGCCGCTGCCACCACCACCACTTATGTAGCTGTGTGTGTGTGTTAACTGTTAGGCATCACTGTTTTCTGATTATGTTGATGTCTACGAAGACCACCACCGCCGCCACCACCACCACTTATGTAGCTGTGTGTGTGTGTTAACTGTTAGGCATCACTGTTTTCTGATTATGTTGATGTCTACGAAGACCACCACCGCCGCCGCCGCCGCCACCACCACCACTTATGTAGCTGTGTGTGTGTTAACTGTTAGGCATCACTGTTTTCTGATTATGTTGATGTCTACGAAGACCACCACCACTGCCACTTATGTAGCTGTGTGTGTGTTAACTGTTAGGCATCACTGTTTTCTGATTATGTTGATGTCTACGAAGACCACCACCGCCGCCGCCACCACCACTGCCACTTATGTAGCTGTGTGTGTGTTAACTGTTAGGCATCACTGTTTTCTGATTATGTTGATGTCTACGAAGACCACCACCACTGCCACTTATGTAGCTGTGTGTGTGTTAACTGTTAGGCATCACTGTTTTCTGATTATGTTGATGTCTACGAAGACCACCACCGCCGCCGCCGCCACCACCACCACTTATGTAGCTGTGTGTGTGTTAACTGTTAGGCATCACTGTTTTCTGATTATGTTGATGTCTACGAAGACCACCACCACCACCACTTATGTAGCTGTGTGTGTGTTAACTGTTAGGCATCACTGTTTTCTGATTATGTTGATGTCTACGAAGACCACCACCACCACCACTTATGTAGCTGTGTGTGTGTTAACTGTTAGGCATCACTGTTTTCTGATTATGTTGATGTCTACGAAGACCACCACCGCCGTCGCTGCTACCACCACCACCACTTATGTAGCTGTGTGTGTGTTAACTGTTAGGCATCACTGTTTTCTGATTATGTTGATGTCTACGAAGACCACCACCGCCGTCGCTGCCACCACAACCACCACTTATGTAGCTGTGTGTGTGTTAACTGTTAGGTGTCACTGTTTTCTGATTATTTTGATGTCTACGAAGACCACCACCGCCGTCGCTGCCACCACCACCACCACTTATGTAGCTGTGTGTGTGTTAACTGTTAGGTGTCACTGTTGTCTGACTATTTTGATGTCTAAGAAGACCACCACCGCCGTCGCTGCCACCACCACCACCACTTATGTAGCTGTGTGTGTGTTAACTGTTAGGCATCACTGTTGTCTGATTATGTTGATGTCTACGAAGACCACCACTGCCGTCGCTGCTACCACCACCACCACTTATGTAGCTGTGTGTGTGTTAACTGTTAGGCATCACTGTTTTCTGATTATGTTGATGTCTACGAAGACCACCACCACCACCACTTATGTAGCTGTGTGTGTGTTAACTGTTAGGCGTCACTGTTGTCTGACTATTTTGATGTCTAAGAAGAGTAAGCGTAATGTTCTTCCACTGTTTACAACATCAAATATGTGTACTGAAGGTCACAACTGTCTTTTGGTAATTTTGTCACAAGAATTCACTTACATTTTGTTACACTTGGACATATTTCACAAGTCATCCTGAGCTGAAGGTCAACTGGTGTTGGTTTCTCCATTGGGACTGCAGTTGGAAGGAACCGTGATGAATCTGCTGAATCTACGCGATTTCAAACTTAATTATTTGAAGTTATTTGGTGATAAGGTTTCTCCCAAGTTGGAAGTACTAATGGACAGCTGGCATGTTTTACTAGGGCTGTATTTCATCCCTAAAATACAGAGATGTGCAGATCTGTCTACTTACTTACATTTTATACTGCAAAAGTGCTCACTGGTGAGGATTTTGACGTTCCTGGGAGGGCTAGAGCGATGACATTATGTTGGTGAACATGGTGGAATTGTTTATTTCATTTTGCCTCTTATGGACTAATTGTGCACATCATGGCAGGTGTCATCACTACACATGCTTGTACTTACCCTCTTCTCTTCCTTCATCTCCCTGTTTTCTTCATCTATCTTACGAACTTCTTCCTTAATAATTTCAATCTTAGTTTTGTTGTCAATCCTTCCTTCACGTTCTCCAATTGCTGCCTTTGTTTGTGTAACCTGCAACATGTCGCAGACTTGCTATACGCTGCTTTGCAACAAACAAACAATGGCAATGAATATCCATAAAAACATTTATTTCAAATACATAGTAAGTTTTGTCTATCTCTTATGGAGCACTTCCCACATTTTATTTGTGAAATCAACACAGGAGGAATACCAATAGTAATTCAAGCAATGCAACAATTCAGGAGCCCACTCATGCAAGCCTAGTAACATCAAAATACATGCATTTTTAAAAGTTATATAAGGTCATTCAAACACCATATTTGAAATAGGAAATAAACAAAAACATCACAGTGTTGTCTGCGACACCATGCAGATAATATCTTGGAACGTTGTAGTGTGTTGCGAGATGGCATCTTGTTGGATGTGTCAGGAAAACTGATTCTTTAAGGTAATGCATAGATTGAGATCTGGAGAGCACACCTTGCAGGGGTGTAGAGGCATCTTCTGTAGCAGTGCTCCGTGTTTACTGTAACAGTCTGTCTTCTTAAGATAAATGTGTGTCCATGATGAATCAGAAAGTGAAGCGACCTCACTCAATTCAAGACTAAGGATCCAAAGTCTGCAATTACACATATAAGAAAAAAAGTGTGCTTTATCTGTCGAGAGAACGTTTTCCAACAATCATTATTTGCTGCTACAAATAAAGAAAATCACTGACTGCGAACGTTGCTGGAGATGTCATCTCAAGTTTACTAATTGCACAATAATTATCTGTATGAAGCAACATGATACTACTTCACATTTCTTCTTCTTACAAATAGAACATGGGCCTGCTCTTAAACTGTTAAGAGTTTTCAATAAGAATAAGACTCAATCAGCTTTATTCTAACATTTGGTTTAAAACTCAGAAATTCCTTTAGCAGCAGGTAAAATCAACAAAATGATACCAACTGTGAAACAAATACAAGAAGAAACAAATGAAAATCAAACTGCAATGTTTGCTTAACACTGTTATGTTTTTGTTTATTTCCAATCTCAAATATAACATTTAGTGGTTTAATGTTTGAACTTAGTTTTGAAAGACAATGGGATGGGATGGATGATTTTATTTCACTTCGTTAGTTACATAAATTAATTCTCATATAAGTTCTATAATACATAATTTTATCTCTACACATTACCCTTTTCACTAAGTTGCTGCATTACTAAGGGCCCGCAAACATCCAACACCATGGTTGTTGAGTCATTGGGTCCTATTTAATTTATGATTCAACAATCTACATTTTCTTTCTGTTTCCTATTTCTAATTTTTTTCAACCATTTATTTCTCACTACACCTAAATATTTTTCTATTTCAAATAAACTTTCCTTGGATTTAACTCTTAACAACCTTTTACCTATAATTTCATTTGGTAATCTAGACCAATTGTTTCTTTGTTTCCTCATATTCATTGTTCCTTCACATTCTAACATTAAATGCCAGTAATTGTTAAATTTGCTATTACATAATTTTCTCCTTCTCCTATGCCTTTTAACCTCACCACCCTGACCTAGCCCATGCAAAGCCCTCTCTTGCTATTTTATTACAAACATCAACATAGTTTTCTCTTTCCCATGTACTTTTAATCTCTGTATATACATGTAATGATCTTTTTGAATTAAAACTACCAATTATTTCCTGTCTTTCCATATCTTCAATCCTCAATCTAACTCTTTTCCAACATCCCTTCTCATGTGATTGTCTATATTTCCAAATATCCCCACATCCTATTTCATTGAGAATTGCTTCTAGGCGCTTATACCAAGTATCCTCTTTATTTAACTTGCGCTGAACCTCCAAACATTGTTTTAAAATATTATTCTCCAATTCCTCAATTCTCAACCAATATTTCACTATTTTTTCAATAATTTTTGCTTACTACCAAATCTCCCTAACTCCATTTGTGTCACCCCATTAGGTGAGGCTCTTGGTAGACCTAGAATTATTTTACAAAAACTCCTATGCACTTTATTTACCTGTTCCCACCCCTCCTCAATACCCCAAATCTCTGCACCATACAGCATTTTTGCCTCAACTACTGCTCCATATACTCTTTCTATCCATTTTACGTGCATCCCAGGTATTTTATCTAAACATGCTCTAATAACTTTCATTGCCACTTTTCCTTTTGTTAAAGCCTGTTTCTTTTGTTCTCCCCATCTACCATTGCTACTTCGTCTTACTCCCAGATAATCAAAATTTCTGACAACCTCAATTTCCTTACCTTTCCAACTCCATTTTTCGTCCTTTCTCAACTTATTACCCTTTTTAAATACCATTATTTTTGTTTTGCTTGTATTAACTCTAAGACTCCACTTGTTACCAAAACTATTGCTCCAATTACTTTGTTTAATCCCACAGTATTTATTGATCCTGCAACCATATCATCCGCGAATAGTAACCCTGGTATCTCCTCATTCCCAATTATTGGAGAGTGGCTATTTTCAAATTTAATTATCTCTAGAATATCGTCAATGAACAAATTAAATAATATAGGGCTTAACTTGCACCTTGCCTTAAACCTATACAATTTTTAATCTCCTTCGTCCTTACATTTTTATCAAATCTTATACAAAAATCATTATTTTCATGTATTGTTTGTATTGTTCTTATACACTTGTTACTCATTCTTTTCATACCCAATTTGGTCCATAAGGCTTCCCTATTTATTGTGTCGAAAGCTTTTTCTAAATCAACAAATAAAATATACAATCTTCCCCTTTTGTTTGATAAATATTTATTTACCATTGAAGATATTATAAAAATATTGTCTATTGCTCTCTTGTTTTTCCGAAATCCCACCTGTAGATCAGATACTTTTCCCTCTTGCTCCGCCCAACTTTGCACTCTTTCAGCCAAAACCCCTGTATAAACTTTACCTAACACTGAAAACAAACTAATCCTCCTATAATTTTCTGGGTTATCCACCTCCCCTTTATTCTTAAATATTGGCACCACTATTGCTGTTTTCCAACTCCTAGGAACCTTCCCCCCTTCAAAGATTGCATTTAATATCCTAACCAGCAATTCTAATCGATTTTCATTTAGACTCCAAGCTTTCCAAAACTCCCCTGGTATGCCATCAATACTGCATGCTTTGTGCCTTTTCAATCTATTAATGTGTTCCCTCACTTCTCCTACATCTATTGGCTTATCCAATTGCTCAACATAATTGTTATTTTCCATTACCCAAACTGTTTGGTTATCACGTTGCCCTCCTAGCAAATTTTTAAAATACTTGCACTTTTATTATTTTCTCTTGATCTAACCTTATACATTCTTTTCACCAACATCCATATTGTTTTGCTATCATTTGCTTTTGCTGCCTCATGTAACTTTATACTCATCTTCTCGGCCCATTCTCTCCCCTTTACTTCCAACAAGTTTCTGTATCCCCATCTGCAATCAAAAACTCCTCTCTTTCCCTTTGCCCTTCTTCCTGCCTCCACCTTCTTAGTTCCCCTAAACCTCTTTGTTTTGCCCTCCTACATTCTTCAAAGTACCATCCCTTCTGTTTCCTATCTATACAATCTTTCACTTTCATCCTTACACCTGCATATTTTACTAACATTTCTACCTTTAAAACTGCTTCGTCTGTTTTATTTTCTTTCAGCAATTCTTCTACCTCTTTCTCCCTTATTACCCCTATGTCTGACCCTAATTCCTTCATAAAACCTTCTGCCTCCTCACCCTTCATTTATATTTATCAATTTTAACTCCTCCTTTATGTTCTCGTTTTAGTTCATTCTCATATGTACTTATAAAACTTAGCCTCAATGGGAAATTATTACTAGAACATATTGTATTCAAGACTTCAAAATCTGCAATATTTATATCTAAGACTATTGAGTATAACATATAGTCAACCACACTCTGACCATTATAATTGACACAGGTAAATTCCCCCATTTCATCTTTCCCTTTTACCCCATTACACATCTGCATATTGAACCCCTCACAAAATTCCACCAGCTTTTTTCCTTCAGCATTCATTACTTTATCTTTACTCATTCTTCTTACCATCCCTTTTTCTCCTCCCATTAATTCGTACTCAGGATCTATTAGCTTTATTTGACTTACTCCTACTCTGGCATTGAAATAACCCATTATAATAAAGCTACTGACCAAATATCTGTTTGATAACGCCTCAATATCCTGTCCAATTAAATTGAATAAGTTTGGATTATACAAATCCGAGGCACCTGGAGGGATGTATACCACTGCAAGACATATCTCGACCCTCTATATAAAAATATACCATCTATGGAAACCAAAATAGATGAGCTCTCATTATTCTTGCACGAAGACATCGACAGAGCATGGTCATAAGAAAAATGACATGAATCAATTTAGGGTTACCAAAATAACAAACAAGACTTTATACAGGCAGATACAGCTCTAAAACACACTAACAAACACCAAATAATTAAATTGGATAAAAGAAAAAAGCATGTGAAACAGTAACTATATAAATTCCATGCCAAAACAGATCAAAATTATCTCTTGCTACTAAACACCAAGTATACAAAAATGATATTGGATCAACTTAATAGAAGAAAACATGGCGATACTGGCTATTTCCAAACACAAACAGTAATGATCCTAGTGCCTACACATGGCAATACAAAAATGATATTGGATCAACTTAATAGAAGAAAACAAGGCGATACTGGCTATTTCCAAACACAAATAGTAATGATCCTAGTGCCTAAACATTGCTTAACACAAAAATGATATTGGATCAATTTAATGTAAGAAAACATGGCGATATTGGCTATTTCCAAACACAAATACTAATGATCCTAGTGCCTAAACATTGCTTAACACAAAAATGATATTGGATCAACTTAATATAAGAAAACATGGCAACACTGGCTATTTTCAAACAGAAATACTAATGATCCTAGTGCCTACACATTGCTTAAAACAAAAATGATATTGGATCAACTTCATAGAACAAAACATGGCGATACTGGCTATTTCCAAACACAAATAGTAATGATCCTAGTGCCTAAACATTGCTTAACACAAAAATGATATTGGATCAACTTAATAGAAGAAAACATGGGGATACTGGCTATTTCCAAACACAAATAGTAATCATCCTAGTGCCTACACATTGCTTAAAACAAAAATGATATTGGATCAACTTCATAGAACAAAACATGGCGATACTGGCTATTTCCAAACACAAATACTAATGATCCTAGTGCCTAAACATTGCTTAACACAAAAATGATATTGGATCAACTTAATAGAAGAAAACATGGCAATACTGGCTATTTCCAAACACAAATACTAATGATCCTAGTGCCTACACATTCTTAACACAAAAATGATATTGGATCAACTTAATAGAAGAAAACATGGAAATACTGGCTTTTTCCAAACACAAATACTAATGATCCTAGTGCCTACACATTGCTTAACACAAAAATGATATTGGATCAACTTAATAGAAGAAAACATGGCAATACTGGCTATTTCCAAACACAAATAGTAATGATCCTAGTGCCTAAACATTGCTTAACACAAAAATGATATTGGATCAACTTAATAGAAGAAAACATGGCAAAACTGACTTTTTCCAAACACAAATACTAATGATCCTAGTGCCTACACATTGCTTAACACAAAAATGATATTACATCAACTTACTAGAAGAAAACATGGCAATACTGGCTATTTCCAAACACAAATAGTAATGATCCTAGTGCCTACACATTGCTTAACACAAAAATGATACTGCATCAACTTAATAGAAGAAAACATGGCGATACTGGCTATTTCCAAACAGAAATAGTAATGATCCTAGTGCCTACACATTGCTATACAAAAATGATATTGGATCAACTTAATATAAGAAAACATGGCCATACTGGCTTTTTCCAAACACAAATAGTAATGATCCTAGTGCCTAAACATTGCTTAACAAAAAAATGATATTGGATCAACTTAATGTAAGAAAACATGGCAATACTGGCTATTTCCAAACACAAATAGTATTGATCCTAGTGCCTACACATTGCAATACAAAAATGATATTGGATCCACTTAATGTAAGAAAACAAGGCCATACTGGCTATTTCCAAACACAAATAGTAATGATTCTAGTGCCTAAACATTGCTTAACAAAAAAATGATATTGGATCAACTTAATGTAAGAAAACAAGGCCATACTGGCTATTTCCAAACACAAATACTAATGATCCTAGTGCTAACACATGGATATACAAAAATGATATTGGATCAACTTAATATAAGAAAACATGGCAACACTGGCTATTTTCAAACACATATACTAATGATCCTAGTGCCTACACATTGCTTAACACAAAAATGATATTGGATCAACTTCATAGAACAAAACATGGCAATACTGGCTATTTCCAAACAGAAATACTAATGATCCTAGTGCCTACACATTGCTTAAAACAAAAATGATATTGGATCAACTTCATAGAACAAAACATGGCGATACTGGCTATTTCCAAACACAAATGCTAATGATTCTAGTGCCTAAACATTGCTTAACACAAAAATGATATTGGATCAACTTAATAGAAGAAAAATGGAAATACTGGCTTTTTCCAAACACAAATACTAATGATCCTAGTGCCTACACATTGCTTAACACAAAAATGATATTGGATCAACTTAATAGAAGAAAACATGGTGATACTGCCTATTTCCAAACACAAATACTAATTATCCTAGTGCCTACACATTGCTTAACACAAAAATGATACTGCATCAACTTAATAGAAGAAAACATGGCGATACTGGCTATTTCCAAACAGAAATAGTAATGATCCTAGTGCCTACACATTGCTATACAAAAATGATATTGGATCAACTTAATATAAGAAAACATGGCCATACTGGCTTTTTCCAAACACAAATAGTAATGATCCTAGTGCCTAAACATTGCTTAACAAAAAAATGATATTGGATCAACTTAATGTAAGAAAACATGGCAATACTGGCTATTTCCAAACACAAATAGTATTGATCCTAGTGCCTACACATTGCAATACAAAAATGATATTGGATCCACTTAATGTAAGAAAACAAGGCCATACTGGCTATTTCCAAACACAAATAGTAATGATTCTAGTGCCTAAACATTGCTTAACAAAAAAATGATATTGGATCAACTTAATGTAAGAAAACAAGGCCATACTGGCTATTTCCAAACACAAATACTAATGATCCTAGTGCTAACACATGGATATACAAAAATGATATTGGATCAACTTAATATAAGAAAACATGGCAACACTGGCTATTTTCAAACACATATACTAATGATCCTAGTGCCTACACATTGCTTAACACAAAAATGATATTGGATCAACTTCATAGAACAAAACATGGCAATACTGGCTATTTCCAAACAGAAATACTAATGATCCTAGTGCCTACACATTGCTTAAAACAAAAATGATATTGGATCAACTTCATAGAACAAAACATGGCGATACTGGCTATTTCCAAACACAAATGCTAATGATTCTAGTGCCTAAACATTGCTTAACACAAAAATGATATTGGATCAACTTAATAGAAGAAAAATGGAAATACTGGCTTTTTCCAAACACAAATACTAATGATCCTAGTGCCTACACATTGCTTAACACAAAAATGATATTGGATCAACTTCATAGAACAAAACATGGCAATACTGGCTATTTCCAAACAGAAATACTAATGATCCTAGTGCCTACACATTGCTTAACACAAAAATGATATTGGATCAACTTAATAGAAGAAAAATGGAAATACTGGCTTTTTCCAAACACAAATACTAATGATCCTAGTGCCTACACATTGCTTAACACAAAAATGATATTACATCAACTTAATAGAAGAAAACATGGCAATACTGGCTATTTCCAAACAGAAATACTAATGATCCTAGTGCCTACACATTGCTTAACACAAAAATGATATTGGATCAACTTAATAGAAGAAAACATGGCGATACTGGCTATTTCCAAACACAAACAGTAATGATCCTAGTGCCTACACATGGCAATACAAAAATGATATTGGATCAACTTAATAGAAGAAAACAAGGCGATACTGGCTATTTCCAAACACAAATAGTAATGATCCTAGTGCCTAAACATTGCTTAACACAAAAATGATATTGGATCAATTTAATTTAGAAAACATGGCGATATTGGCTATTTCCAAACACAAATACTAATGATCCTAGTGCCTAAACATTGCTTAACACAAAAATGATATTGGATCAACTTAATATAAGAAAACATGGCAACACTGGCTATTTTCAAACAGAAATACTAATGATCCTAGTGCCTACACATTGCTTAAAACAAAAATGATATTGGATCAACTTCATAGAACAAAACATGGCGATACTGGCTATTTCCAAACACAAATAGTAATGATCCTAGTGCCTAAACATTGCTTAACACAAAAATGATATTGGATCAACTTAATAGAAGAAAACATGGGGATACTGGCTATTTCCAAACACAAATAGTAATCATCCTAGTGCCTACACATTGCTTAAAACAAAAATGATATTGGATCAACTTCATAGAACAAAACATGGCGATACTGGCTATTTCCAAACACAAATACTAATGATCCTAGTGCCTAAACATTGCTTAACACAAAAATGATATTGGATCAACTTAATAGAAGAAAACATGGCAATACTGGCTATTTCCAAACACAAATACTAATGATCCTAGTGCCTACACATTCTTAACACAAAAATGATATTGGATCAACTTAATAGAAGAAAACATGGAAATACTGGCTTTTTCCAAACACAAATACTAATGATCCTAGTGCCTACACATTGCTTAACACAAAAATGATATTGGATCAACTTAATAGAAGAAAACATGGCAATACTGGCTATTTCCAAACACAAATAGTAATGATCCTAGTGCCTAAACATTGCTTAACACAAAAATGATATTGGATCAACTTAATAGAAGAAAACATGGCAAAACTGACTTTTTCCAAACACAAATACTAATGATCCTAGTGCCTACACATTGCTTAACACAAAAATGATATTACATCAACTTACTAGAAGAAAACATGGCAATACTGGCTATTTCCAAACAGAAATACTAATGATCCTAGTGCCTACACATTGCTCAACGCAAAAATGATATTGGATCAACTTAATAGAACAAAACATGGCGATACTGGCTATTTCCAAACACAAATAGTAATGATCCTAGTGCCTACACATTGCTTAACACAAAAATGATATTACATCAACTTAATAGAAGAAAACATGGCAATACTGGCTATTTCCAAACAAAAATAGTAAAGATCCTAGTGCCTACACCTTGCTATACAAAAATGATATTGCATCAACTTAATAGAAGAAAAGATGGCAATACTGGCTATTTCCAAACACAAATAGTAAAGATCCTAGTGCCTACACATTGCTTAACACAAAAATGATATTGGATTAACTTAATAGAAGAAAACATGGCAATACTGGCTATTTCCAAACACAAATAGTAATGATCCTAGTGCCTACACATTGCTTAACACAAAAACGATATTGGATCAAATTAATAGAAGAAAACATGGCAATACTGGCTATGTCCAAACAGAAATACTAATGATCCTAGTGCCTACACATTGCTTAACACAAAAATGATATTGGATCAACTTAATAGAAGAAAATATGGCGATACTGGCTATTTCCAAACACAAATAGTAATGATCCTAGTGCCTACACATTGCTTAACACAAAAATGATATTGGATCAACTTAATAGAAGAAAATATGGCGATACTGGCTATGTCCAAACAGAAATACTAATGATCCTAGTGCCTACACATACCTTAACGCAAAAATGATATTGGATCAACTTAATAGAAGAAAATATGGCAATACTGGCTATTTCCAAACACAAATACTAATGATCCTAGTGCCTACACATTGCCAAACACAAAAATGATATTGGATCAACTTAATGTAAGAAAACATGGCAATACTGGCTATTTCCAAACACAAATACTAATGATCCTAGTGCTAACACATGGCTATACAAAAATGATATTGGATCAACTTAATATAAGAAAACATGGCAACACTGGCTATTTTCAAACACAGATACTAATGATCCTAGTGCCTACACATTGCTTAACTCAAAAATGATATTGGATCAACTTAATAGAAGAAAACATGGCGATACTGGCTATTTCCAAACACAAATAGTAATGATCCTAGTGCCTAAACATTGCTTAACAAAAAAATGATATTGGATCAACTTAATAGAAGAAAACATGGCAATACTGGCTTTTTCCAAACACAAATACTAATGATTCTAGTGCCTACACATTGCATAACACAAAAATGATATTGGATCAACTTAATAGAAGAAAACATGGCGATACTGGCTATTTCCAAACACAAATAGTAATGATCCTAGTGCCTAAACATTGCTTAACACAAAAATGATATTGGATCAACTTAATATAAGAAAACATGGCCATACTGGCTTTTTCCAAACACAAATAGTAATGATCCTAGTGCCTAAACATTGCTTAACAAAAAAATGATATTGGATCAACTTAATGTAAGAAAACATGGCAATACTGGCTATTTCCAAACACAAATAGTAATGATCCTAGTGCCTACACATTGCAATACAAAAATGATATTGGATCCACTTAATGTAAGAAAACAAGGCCATACTGGCTATTTCCAAACACAAATAGTAATGATCCTAGTGCCTAAACATTGCTTAACAAAAAAATGATATTGGATCAACTTAATGTAAGAAAACAAGGCCATACTGGCTATTTCCAAACACAAATACTAATGATCCTAGTGCTAACACATGGATATACAAAAATGATATTAGATCAACTTAATATAAGAAAACATGGCAACACTGGCTATTTTCAAACACATATACTAATGATCCTAGTGCCTACACATTGCTTAACACAAAAATGATATTGGATCAACTTAATAGAAGAAAACATGGCAATACTGGCTATTTCCAAACAGAAATACTAATGATCCTAGTGCCTACACATTGCTTAAAACAAAAATGATATTGGATCAACTTCATAGAACAAAACATGGCGATACTGGCTATTTCCAAACACAAATGCTAATGATTCTAGTGCCTAAACATTGCTTAACACAAAAATGATATTGGATCAACTTAATAGAAGAAAAATGGAAATACTGGCTTTTTCCAAACACAAATACTAATGATCCTAGTGCCTACACATTGCTTAACACAAAAATGATATTACATCAACTTAATAGAAGAAAACATGGCAATACTGGCTATTTCCAAACAGAAATACTAATGATCCTAGTGCCTACACATTGCTTAACACAAAAATGATATTGGATCAACTTAATAGAACAAAACATGGCGATACTGGCTATTTCCAAACACAAATAGTAATGATCCTAGTGCCTACACATTGCTTAACACAAAAACGATATTGCATCAACTTAATAGAAGAAAACATGGCAATACTGGCTATTTCCAAACACAAATAGTAATGATCCTAGTGCCTACACATTACTTAACACAAAAACGATATTGCATCAACTTAATAGAAGAAAACATGGCAATACTGGCTATTTCCAAACACAAATAGTAATGATCCTAGTGCCTACACATTGCATAACACAAAAATGATATTGGATCAACTTAATAGAAGAAAACCTGGCAATATTGGCTTTTTCCAAACACAAATAGTAATGATCCTAGTACCTACACATTGCATAACCAAAAAATGATATTGCATCAAATTAATAGAAGAAAACATGGCAATACTGGCTATTTCCAAACACAAATAGTAATGATCCTAGTGCCTACACATTGCTTAACACAAAAATGATATTGGATCAACTTAATAGAAGAAAACATGGTGATACTGCCTATTTCCAAACACAAATACTAATTATCCTAGTGCCTACACATTGCTTAACACAAAAATGATACTGCATCAACTTAATAGAAGAAAACATGGCGATACTGGCTATTTCCAAACAGAAATAGTAATGATCCTAGTGCCTACACATTGCTATACAAAAATGATATTGGATCAACTTAATATAAGAAAACATGGCCATACTGGCTTTTTCCAAACACAAATAGTAATGATCCTAGTGCCTAAACATTGCTTAACAAAAAAATGATATTGGATCAACTTAATGTAAGAAAACATGGCAATACTGGCTATTTCCAAACACAAATAGTATTGATCCTAGTGCCTACACATTGCAATACAAAAATGATATTGGATCCACTTAATGTAAGAAAACAAGGCCATACTGGCTATTTCCAAACACAAATAGTAATGATTCTAGTGCCTAAACATTGCTTAACAAAAAAATGATATTGGATCAACTTAATGTAAGAAAACAAGGCCATACTGGCTATTTCCAAACACAAATACTAATGATCCTAGTGCTAACACATGGATATACAAAAATGATATTGGATCAACTTAATATAAGAAAACATGGCAACACTGGCTATTTTCAAACACATATACTAATGATCCTAGTGCCTACACATTGCTTAACACAAAAATGATATTGGATCAACTTCATAGAACAAAACATGGCAATACTGGCTATTTCCAAACAGAAATACTAATGATCCTAGTGCCTACACATTGCTTAAAACAAAAATGATATTGGATCAACTTCATAGAACAAAACATGGCGATACTGGCTATTTCCAAACACAAATGCTAATGATTCTAGTGCCTAAACATTGCTTAACACAAAAATGATATTGGATCAACTTAATAGAAGAAAAATGGAAATACTGGCTTTTTCCAAACACAAATACTAATGATCCTAGTGCCTACACATTGCTTAACACAAAAATGATATTGGATCAACTTAATAGAAGAAAACATGGTGATACTGCCTATTTCCAAACACAAATACTAATTATCCTAGTGCCTACACATTGCTTAACACAAAAATGATACTGCATCAACTTAATAGAAGAAAACATGGCGATACTGGCTATTTCCAAACAGAAATAGTAATGATCCTAGTGCCTACACATTGCTATACAAAAATGATATTGGATCAACTTAATATAAGAAAACATGGCCATACTGGCTTTTTCCAAACACAAATAGTAATGATCCTAGTGCCTAAACATTGCTTAACAAAAAAATGATATTGGATCAACTTAATGTAAGAAAACATGGCAATACTGGCTATTTCCAAACACAAATAGTATTGATCCTAGTGCCTACACATTGCAATACAAAAATGATATTGGATCCACTTAATGTAAGAAAACAAGGCCATACTGGCTATTTCCAAACACAAATAGTAATGATTCTAGTGCCTAAACATTGCTTAACAAAAAAATGATATTGGATCAACTTAATGTAAGAAAACAAGGCCATACTGGCTATTTCCAAACACAAATACTAATGATCCTAGTGCTAACACATGGATATACAAAAATGATATTGGATCAACTTAATATAAGAAAACATGGCAACACTGGCTATTTTCAAACACATATACTAATGATCCTAGTGCCTACACATTGCTTAACACAAAAATGATATTGGATCAACTTCATAGAACAAAACATGGCAATACTGGCTATTTCCAAACAGAAATACTAATGATCCTAGTGCCTACACATTGCTTAAAACAAAAATGATATTGGATCAACTTCATAGAACAAAACATGGCGATACTGGCTATTTCCAAACACAAATGCTAATGATTCTAGTGCCTAAACATTGCTTAACACAAAAATGATATTGGATCAACTTAATAGAAGAAAAATGGAAATACTGGCTTTTTCCAAACACAAATACTAATGATCCTAGTGCCTACACATTGCTTAACACAAAAATGATATTACATCAACTTAATAGAAGAAAACATGGCAATACTGGCTATTTCCAAACAGAAATACTAATGATCCTAGTGCCTACACATTGCTTAACACAAAAATGATATTGGATCAACTTAATAGAAGAAAACATGGCGATACTGGCTATTTCCAAACACAAACAGTAATGATCCTAGTGCCTACACATGGCAATACAAAAATGATATTGGATCAACTTAATAGAAGAAAACAAGGCGATACTGGCTATTTCCAAACACAAATAGTAATGATCCTAGTGCCTAAACATTGCTTAACACAAAAATGATATTGGATCAATTTAATTTAGAAAACATGGCGATATTGGCTATTTCCAAACACAAATACTAATGATCCTAGTGCCTAAACATTGCTTAACACAAAAATGATATTGGATCAACTTAATATAAGAAAACATGGCAACACTGGCTATTTTCAAACAGAAATACTAATGATCCTAGTGCCTACACATTGCTTAAAACAAAAATGATATTGGATCAACTTCATAGAACAAAACATGGCGATACTGGCTATTTCCAAACACAAATAGTAATGATCCTAGTGCCTAAACATTGCTTAACACAAAAATGATATTGGATCAACTTAATAGAAGAAAACATGGGGATACTGGCTATTTCCAAACACAAATAGTAATCATCCTAGTGCCTACACATTGCTTAAAACAAAAATGATATTGGATCAACTTCATAGAACAAAACATGGCGATACTGGCTATTTCCAAACACAAATACTAATGATCCTAGTGCCTAAACATTGCTTAACACAGAAATGATATTGTATCAACTTAATAGAAGAAAACATGGCAATACTGGCTATTTCCAAACACAAATACTAATGATCCTAGTGCCTACACATTCTTAACACAAAAATGATATTGGATCAACTTAATAGAAGAAAACATGGAAATACTGGCTTTTTCCAAACACAAATACTAATGATCCTAGTGCCTACACATTGCTTAACACAAAAATGATATTGGATCAACTTAATAGAAGAAAACATGGCAATACTGGCTATTTCCAAACACAAATAGTAATGATCCTAGTGCCTAAACATTGCTTAACACAAAAATGATATTGGATCAACTTAATAGAAGAAAACATGGCAAAACTGACTTTTTCCAAACACAAATACTAATGATCCTAGTGCCTACACATTGCTTAACACAAAAATGATATTACATCAACTTACTAGAAGAAAACATGGCAATACTGGCTATTTCCAAACAGAAATACTAATGATCCTAGTGCCTACACATTGCTCAACGCAAAAATGATATTGGATCAACTTAATAGAACAAAACATGGCGATACTGGCTATTTCCAAACACAAATAGTAATGATCCTAGTGCCTACACATTGCTTAACACAAAAATGATATTACATCAACTTAATAGAAGAAAACATGGCAATACTGGCTATTTCCAAACAAAAATAGTAAAGATCCTAGTGCCTACACCTTGCTATACAAAAATGATATTGCATCAACTTAATAGAAGAAAACATGGCAATACTGGCTATTTCCAAACACAAATAGTAAAGATCCTAGTGCCTACACATTGCTTAACACAAAAATGATATTGGATTAACTTAATAGAAGAAAACATGGCAATACTGGCTATTTCCAAACACAAATAGTAATGATCCTAGTGCCTACACATTGCTTAACACAAAAACGATATTGGATCAAATTAATAGAAGAAAACATGGCAATACTGGCTATGTCCAAACAGAAATACTAATGATCCTAGTGCCTACACATTGCTTAACACAAAAATGATATTGGATCAACTTAATAGAAGAAAATATGGCGATACTGGCTATTTCCAAACACAAATAGTAATGATCCTAGTGCCTACACATTGCTTAACACAAAAATGATATTGGATCAACTTAATAGAAGAAAATATGGCGATACTGGCTATGTCCAAACAGAAATACTAATGATCCTAGTGCCTACACATACCTTAACGCAAAAATGATATTGGATCAACTTAATAGAAGAAAATATGGCAATACTGGCTATTTCCAAACACAAATACTAATGATCCTAGTGCCTACACATTGCCAAACACAAAAATGATATTGGATCAACTTAATGTAAGAAAACATGGCAATACTGGCTATTTCCAAACACAAATACTAATGATCCTAGTGCTAACACATGGCTATACAAAAATGATATTGGATCAACTTAATATAAGAAAACATGGCAACACTGGCTATTTTCAAACACAGATACTAATGATCCTAGTGCCTACACATTGCTTAACTCAAAAATGATATTGGATCAACTTAATAGAAGAAAACATGGCGATACTGGCTATTTCCAAACACAAATAGTAATGATCCTAGTGCCTAAACATTGCTTAACAAAAAAATGATATTGGATCAACTTAATAGAAGAAAACATGGCAATACTGGCTTTTTCCAAACACAAATACTAATGATTCTAGTGCCTACACATTGCATAACACAAAAATGATATTGGATCAACTTAATAGAAGAAAACATGGCGATACTGGCTATTTCCAAACACAAATAGTAATGATCCTAGTGCCTAAACATTGCTTAACACAAAAATGATATTGGATCAACTTAATATAAGAAAACATGGCCATACTGGCTTTTTCCAAACACAAATAGTAATGATCCTAGTGCCTAAACATTGCTTAACAAAAAAATGATATTGCATCAAATTAATAGAAGAAAACATGGCAATACTGGCTATTTCCAAACACAAATAGTAATGATCCTAGTGCCTACACATTGCAATACAAAAATGATATTGGATCCACTTAATGTAAGAAAACAAGGCCATACTGGCTATTTCCAAACACAAATAGTAATGATCCTAGTGCCTAAACATTGCTTAACAAAAAAATGATATTGGATCAACTTAATGTAAGAAAACAAGGCCATACTGGCTATTTCCAAACACAAATACTAATGATCCTAGTGCTAACACATGGATATACAAAAATGATATTGGATCAACTTAATATAAGAAAACATGGCAACACTGGCTATTTTCAAACACATATACTAATGATCCTAGTGCCTACACATTGCTTAACACAAAAATGATATTGGATCAACTTAATAGAAGAAAACATGGCAATACTGGCTATTTCCAAACAGAAATACTAATGATCCTAGTGCCTACACATTGCTTAAAACAAAAATGATATTGGATCAACTTCATAGAACAAAACATGGCGATACTGGCTATTTCCAAACACAAATGCTAATGATTCTAGTGCCTAAACATTGCTTAACACAAAAATGATATTGGATCAACTTAATAGAAGAAAAATGGAAATACTGGCTTTTTCCAAACACAAATACTAATGATCCTAGTGCCTACACATTGCTTAACACAAAAATGATATTACATCAACTTAATAGAAGAAAACATGGCAATACTGGCTATTTCCAAACAGAAATACTAATGATCCTAGTGCCTACACATTGCTTAACACAAAAATGATATTGGATCAACTTAATAGAACAAAACATGGCGATACTGGCTATTTCCAAACACAAATAGTAATGATCCTAGTGCCTACACATTGCTTAACACAAAAACGATATTGCATCAACTTAATAGAAGAAAACATGGCAATACTGGCTATTTCCAAACACAAATAGTAATGATCCTAGTGCCTACACATTGCTTAACACAAAAACGATATTGCATCAACTTAATAGAAGAAAACATGGCAATACTGGCTATTTCCAAACACAAATAGTAATGATCCTAGTGCCTACACATTGCATAACACAAAAATGATATTGGATCAACTTAATAGAAGAAAACCTGGCAATATTGGCTTTTTCCAAACACAAATAGTAATGATCCTAGTACCTACACATTGCATAACCAAAAAATGATATTGCATCAAATTAATAGAAGAAAACATGGCAATACTGGCTATTTCCAAACACAAATAGTAATGATCCTAGTGCCTACACATTGCTTAACACAAAAATGATATTGGATCAACTTAATAGAAGAAAACATGGTGATACTGCCTATTTCCAAACACAAATACTAATTATCCTAGTGCCTACACATTGCTTAACACAAAAATGATACTGCATCAACTTAATAGAAGAAAACATGGCGATACTGGCTATTTCCAAACAGAAATAGTAATGATCCTAGTGCCTACACATTGCTATACAAAAATGATATTGGATCAACTTAATAGAAGAAAACATGGCGATACTGGCTATTTCCAAACACAAATAGTATTGATCCTAGTGCCTAAACATTGCTTAACACAAAAGTGATATTGGATCAACTTAATGTAAGAAAACATGGCAATACTGGCTATTTCCAAACACAAATACTAATGATCCTAGTGCTAACACATGGCTATACAAAAATGATAGTGGATCAACTTAATATAAGAAAACATGGCAACACTGGCTATTTTCAAACACAAATACTAATGTTCCTAGTGCCTATACATTGCTTAACACAAAAATGATATTGGATCAACTTAATAGAACAAAACATGGCGATACTGGTTATTTCCAAACACAAATAGTAATGATCCTAGTGCTAACACATGGCTATACAAAAATGATGTTGGATCAACTTAATAGAAGAAAACATTGCGATACTGGCTATTTCCAAACACAAATAGTATTGATCCTAGTTTCCCAAACATTGTTTAACACAAAAATGATATTGGATCAACTTAATAGAAGAAAACATGGCAATACTGGCTTTTCCTAACACAAACACTAATGATCCTAGTGCCTACACATTGCTTAACACAAAAATGATATTGGATCAACTTAATAGAACAAAACATGGCGATACTGGTTATTTCCAAACACAAATAGTAATGATCCTAGTGCTAACACATGGCTATACAAAAATGATATTGGATCAACTTAATAGAAGAAAATATGGCAATACTGGCTATTTCCAAACACAAATACTAATGATCCTAGTGCCTACACATTGCTTAACTCAAAAATGATATTGGATCAACTTAATAGAAGAAAATATGACAATACTGGCTATTTCCAAACACAAATAGTAATGATCCTAGTGCCTACACATTGCTTAACACAAAAATGATATTGGATCAACTTAATAGAAGAAAACATGGCGATACTGGCTATTTCCAAACACAAATACTAATGATCCTAGTGCCTACACATTGCTTAACACAAAAATGTAATTGGATCCACTTAATAGAAGAAAATATGGTGATACTGCCTATTTCCAAACACAAATAGTAATGATCCTAGTGCCTACACATTGCTATAGAAAAATGACATTGGATCAACTTAATAGAAGAAAACATGGTGATACTGCCTATTTCCAAACACAAATAGTAATGATCCTAGTGCCTACACATTGCTATACAAAAATGACATTGGATCAACTGAATAGAAGAAAACATGGCGATACTGGCTATTTCCAAACACAAATAGTAATGATCCTAGTGCCTACACATTGCTATACAAAAATGATATTGGATCAACTTAATAGAAGAAAACATGGCGATACTGGCTATTTCCAAACACAAATAATAATGATCCTAGTGCCTACACATTGCTATACATAAATGATATTGGATCAACTGAATAGAAGAAAACATGGTGATACTGCCTATTTCCAAACACAAATAGTAATGATCCTAGTGCCTAAACATTGCTTAACACAAAAATGATATTGGATCAAATTAATAGAAGAAAACATGGCGATACTGGCTATTTCCAAACAGAAATAGTAATTATCCTAGTGCCTACACATTGCTTAACACAAAAATGATATTGGATCAACTTAATAGAAGAAAACATGGCAATACTGGCTATTTCCAAACACAAATAGTAATGATCCTAGTGCCTACACATTGCTATACAAAAATGATATTGGATCAACTTAATAGAAGAAAACATGGCAATACTGTCTATTTCCAAACACAAATAGTAATGATCCTAGTGCCTACACATTGCTATACAAAAATGATATTGGATCAACTTAATAGAAGAAAACATGGCAATACTGTCTATTTCCAAACACAAATAGTAATGATCCTAGTGCCTACACATTGCTTAACACAAAAATGATATTGGATCAACTTAATAGAAGAAAACATGGCGATACTAGCTATTTCCAAACACAAATAGTAATTATCCTAGTGCCTACACATTGCTTAACACAAAAGGACAATGTCTGCTGAGTGAAGATTTATATCTGTTCTATGGAAGTTTGATGATCACAACTGTGGTATACAACTTTAGTGATATGGTCAATGTCTCCTGAGTGAAGACTTATGTAGTGTCTATGGAAGTTTGATGATGACAAATGTGGTATACACCCTTAATGATATGGTCAATGTCTCCTGGATGAAGTTCTATGTGTGTTCTATGGAAGTTTGATGATCACAACTGTGGTAAACAACTTTAATGATATGGTCAATGTCACCTGAGTGAAGATTTATGTGAGTTCAATTGAAATTTGATGATCACAACTGTGGTACTCCACTTTATCAACACGGTCAATGTCTCCTGAGTGAAGATTTATGTAGGGTCTATGGAAGTTTGATGATAACTGTGGTATACAACTTTAGTGATATGGTCAATGTCTCCTGAGTGAAGATTTATGTGTGTTCTATGGAAGTTTCATGATCACAACTGTTGTATACTACTTTAGTGATATGGTCAATGTCTCCTGAGTGAAGATTTATGTGAGTTCTATGGAAGTTTGATGATCACAACTGTTGTATACTACTTTAGTGATATGGTCAATGTCTCCTGAGTGAAGATTTCTGTGTGTTCTATGGAAGTTTCATGATCACAACTGTTGTATACTACTTTAGTGATATGGTCAATGTTTCCTGAGTGAAGATTTATGTGTGTTCTTTGGAAGTTTGATGATCACAACTGTTGTATACTACTTTAGTGATATGGTCAATGTCTCCTGAGTGAAGATTTATGTGTGTTCTATGGAAGTTTGATGATCACAACTGTTGTATACTACTTTAGTGATATGGTCAAAGTCTCCTGAGTGAAGATTTATGTGTGTTCTATGGAAGTTTGATGATCACAACTGTTGTATACTACTTTAGTGATATGGTCAATGTCTCCTGAGTGAAGATTTATGTGTGTTCTATGGAAGTTTGATGATCACAACTGTTGTATACTACTTTAGTGATATGGTCAATGTCTCCTGAGTGAAGATTTATGTGTGTTCTATGGAAGTTTGATGATCACAACTGTTGTATACTACTTTAGTGATATGGTCAATGTCTCCTGAGTGAAGATTTATGTGTGTTCTATGGAAGTTTGATGATCACAACTGTTGTATACTACTTTAGTGATATGGTCAATGTCTCCTGAGTGAAGATTTATGTGTGTTCTATGGAAGTTTGATGATCACAACTGTTGTATACTACTTTAGTGATATGGTCAATGTCTCCTGAGTGATGATTTATGTGTGTTCTATGGAAGTTTGACGATCACAACTGTTGTATACTACTTTAGTGATATGGTCAATGTCTCCTGTGTGAAGATTTATGTGTGTTCTATAGACGTATGATGATATATCACAATTGTGGTATACAACTTTAGTGATATGGTTTATATCTCCTGAGTGAAGATTATGTAGGGTCTATGGAAGTTTTATGATCACAACTGTTGTATACAACTTTAGTGATATGGTCATTGTCCCCTCAGTGAAGATTTATATGTGTTCTATGGAAGTTTAATTATCACAACTGTTGTATACAAATTTAGTGATATGGTCATTGTCTCCTCAGTGAAGATTTATGTGTGTTCTATGGAAGTTTAATTATCACAACTGTGGTATACAACTTTAGTGATATGGTCAATGTCTCCTGAGTGAAGATTTATGTGTGTTCTTTGGAAGTTTAATTATCACAACTGTGGTATACAACTTTAATGATATGGTCAATGTCACCTGAGTGAAGATTTATGTGAGTTCAATTGAAATTTGATGATCACAACTGTGGTACTCCACTTTATCAACACGGTCAATGTCTCCTGAGTGAAGATTTATGTAGGGTCTATGGAAGTTTGATGATAACTGTGGTAAACAACTTTAGTGATATGGTCAATGTCTCCTGAGTGAAGATTTATGTGTGTTCTATGGAAGTTTCATGATCACAACTGTTGTATACTACTTTAGTGATATGGTCAATGTCTCCTGAGTGAAGATTTATGTGTGTTCTATGGAAGTTTGATGATCACAACTGTTGTATACTACTTTAGTGATATGGTCAATGTCTCCTGAGTGAAGATTTCTGTGTGTTCTATGGAAGTTTCATGATCACAACTGTTGTATACTACTTTAGTGATATGGTCAATGTTTCCTGAGTGAAGATTTATGTAGGGTCTATGGAAGTTTTATGATCACAACTGTTGTATACAACTTTAGTGATATGGTCAATGTCTGCTGAGTGAAGATGTATGTGTGTTCTATAGACGTATGATATATCACAACTGTGGTATACAACTTTAGTGATATGGTCAATGTCTCCTGAGTGAAGATTTATGTGTGTTCTATAGACATATGATGATATATCACAACTGTGGTATACAACTTTAGTGATATGGTCAATATCTCCTGAGTGAAGATTTATGTAGGGTCTATGGAAGTTTTATGATCACAACTGTTGTATACAACTTTAGTGATATGGTCATTGTCTCCTCAGTGAGGATTTATGTGTGTTCTATGGAAGTTTAATTATCACAACTGTGGTATACAACTTTAATGTTATGGACAATGTCACCTGAGTGAAGATTTATGTGAGTTCAATTGAAATTTGATGATCACAACTGTGGTACTCCACTTTATCAACACGGTCAATGTCTCCTGAGTGAAGATTTATGTAGGGTCTATGGAAGTTTGATGATAACTGTGGTAAACAACTTTAGTGATATGGTCAATGTCTCCTGAGTGAAGATTTGTGTGTGTTCTATGGAAGTTTTATTATCACAACTGTGGTATACAACTTTAATGATATGGTCTATGTCTCCTGAGTGAAGATTTATGTGTGTTCTATGGAAGTTTTATTATCACAACTGTTGTATACTACTTTAGTGATATGGTCAATGTCTCCTGAGTGAAGATTTATGTGTGTTCTATGGAAGTTTTATGATCACAACTTTGGTATACTACTGTAGTGATATGGTCAATGTCTCCTGAGTGAAGATTTATGTGTGTTCTATGGAAGTTTGATGATCACAACTGTTGTATACTACTTTAGTGATATGGTCAATGTCTCCTGAGTGAAGATTTATGTGTGTTCTATGGAAGTTTGACGATCACAACTGTGGTATACAACTTTAGTGATATGGTCAATGTCTCCTGAGTGAAGATTTATGTGTGTTCTTTGGAAGTTTGATGATCACAACTGTTGTATACTACTTTAGTGATATGGTCAATGTCTCCTGAGTGAAGATTTATGTGTGTTCTATGGAAGTTTGACGATCACAACTGTGGTATACAACTTTAATGATATGGTCAATGTCTCCTGAGTGAAGATTTATGTGTGTTCTATGGAAGTTTTATGATCACAACTGTGGTATACTACTTTAGTGATATGGTCAATGTCTCCTGAGTGAAGATTTATGTGTGTTCTATGGAAGTTTTATGATCACAACTGTGGTATACAACTTTAATGATATGGTCAATGTCTCCTGAGTGAAGATTTATGTGTGTTCTATGGAAGTTTTATGATCACAACTGTTGTATACTACTTTAGTGATATGGTCAATGTCTCCTGAGTGAAGATTTATGTGTGTTCTATGGAAGTTTTATGATGACAACTGTGGTATACAACTTTAGTGATATGGTCAATGTCTCCTGAGTGAAGATTTATGTGTGTTCTTTGGAAGCTTGATGATCACAACTGTGGTATACAACTTTAATGATATGGTCATTGTCTCCTGAGTGAAGATTTATAATTTTCGTTACTACAACTGTGAATCAATGAACCAAGATTTATTTATAAATGCTCTTTTACTGTTGTGGTTCTGAGCATCTCATTCTATATTGAGTGTGAAAAATGGGAAATGTTACGTCGAGGCTTGAGGATCTTTTACTTGCCATAAATCTATGACACGGGACCAGTAGCTTTACTTCTCTTCCCAAGTATGTTTAGGGCAGAAAGTATCGATCACACTCAGCTGGGTTTATACCTGCAACTTTGGGACTGGAAGCTGGCATGATGGAGGACAACATTACCATAATTGTGATGTATAACTTCAGTGACATGGGCAATGTATCCTGGTGAAGTTTGAGCCACAGTATTTATATGTGATTTTGTCTTTGTTAGAAATTCATACTGTGATGATTTTGGTAATCAAATTCAAGTAATGCTATGGATAATTTAAAGGAAATTGAATAGACTTTTCACAGATGACGTATCTTGGTTAGTTTTATTTATTTAAAATGGCAAATGTTTGAAGATCTCAATTACTCCCATCAGCAATTTGGTATCAGGTGTGAGTGACATCAATAAACGTGTTCCATCTTAAATAAAGTGATGTAGCCGACTCATATATGTTGTCAAGTTTAGTCCATCCGACGTTGCTCAAGCACGCCCTTGCCTTTGACATCTTGTTACATTTTTGTATCTTTAGCTTAGATTCTAATGCATATCTTTGCTAATTAAAAGCAATCATCTGAATCATTCCAAGGTCAATTCTGAAACAATAAGAGTACTTAAATATAATTTACACGCTTGTTTACCATAGCTGAGCATGGAAACCAAAACAAGAACAACAAAATTAAAATGGGGTGCTCACAATTAACACAAAGGTTTGCTTAAGTTGCAACTCAAAAACTACAAACAATATAAAAAACTGGTAGAAATTAAAATAGAACTTCAATGTGCACTATTACTAAGCTTGGTACGAACATGTTTCAAATATAAATGGTATAGCAAGCAACCAGGATGGTGGAGCTGCTTTGCTCTCTTCTCCTGTCAGTACAACAACAGGTTCCGCAATGCATTATTATAACATTTTTCACCAATTAAGGGTTGAGCCCTCTGAGATTTTAACTTTTTTGGGGACACCACACTGTAACAGATGACAACATCCTGGCTCAACGGGTTCCACAGTTGTAGAGTAGTCTGGATCGATTGCAGCATGTGCTGCCCAGTGAAGACCAAAATGCACCTCCTGCTGCAGTGTTTTTGACTGCAGAATCAATGTATGGTGATTGCCGGTTGTTAAAAAGTCACCTACATACATGTTGTTCGTAACCCCATTTCATCCTTATGCATGACACTGCGAATTTGACAACAGACACATTCAGGGACATGCACTAGGAAACCCTTTGAGTCCACATTTGACTATTTTTTTTTTTGCGCCCATGAAAATATTGCTTAGAGGGCAGCGATTTGAAAACAATGTAGACATTGAGGAGCACGTGCACAACACACCCTCAAATGTTTTTTTAACAAAGAATGTTGAAGCTTCCAAATCATTGGCAAGAGTGTGTAGAGCCTGTACAGAAATTGGAGGTGCCACTTGCAATAAATGTATACAGAAAAGTTACTATTCATACTTGAATCACCCTCGTAGAGGAATTGGAAATAGTAATGCCTTTACAAAATGTTTACTTTATCGAATATTGACATTGGCTAAAATACATTGTGTTGGCTGAGTTATAGGTAGGTGAAAAAATATTGTTGGTAAGTTACAACCCAATGACCAAAATAGACTTTGTTACCACATACATTCCCATTCTCGGATTATTGAGAAGCACCTCCATTATTGACAACTGCTAATGACTGTACACATCAAACCCACTTGTAAGGAAGCATTTTTGTGATCTATGTTCCCACATATTGATCCTTTCACTGCCAGGAAATTATAAACTAATTTATATTGAATTTTACTTACAACGGCGTCTGGCAGCACAGAAATGGTAGCTTTGAGTTTGTCACTTGTTGGAATGGTGTCTGGCAGTAGTAGTGCCCTCGACAGTAGCAGTAGCGATGGAGCCACCTTCTTCTCCAAACTCAACTCGAGCCACTGCGCCAGCTGCTGTTTCAGGGCCACTGCTGACATACCATAGGCTCTCATACCACGAGCTCTACAGGCCTGCTGTAGTTCTGCAGTGGAGAGTGCATCAATACCTTCTCTCTCAATCACCTGCAACATTCTCACTTTTAGGTGGCAGCATCAATACCATTACACTTTTCATCACTTTCTTCGACGCACCTTCTCCAAAAAAAAAACTGGGAAATTCTATACTTTTAAATATGCATATAATTTCTGAGATACAGTTCACTTCTATACAAGCAGAAATTAAATACTGTGCACATCACATGTTTTCCTAAAAATCAATAATGCTCCAAAACTAAGGTTCATAACAAAACAGACTCTTCACTCAATGTTGCAGTTGGAATGCGGTCATAACCGTAAGTGTTCTGGAGCATTTGTAATGGTAACTAACTAGACAGCTGTATACAAGGACATATTCCCAGTCACAAGTTTATATGTGTTAGTAGTTGTGTCAGAAGTCAGCAATATAAAGGACATGTTCCCAGTCACAAGTTTGTGTGTGTTAGTAGTTGTATCACATGTCAGCAATATACAAGGACATGTTCCCAGTCACAAGTTTGTGTGTGTTAGTAGTTGTATCAGATGTCAGCAATATACAAGGACATGTTCCCAGTCACAAGTTTGTGTATGTTAGTAGTTGTGTCAGATGTCAGCAGTATACAAGGACATGATCCCAGTCACAAGTTCATGTGTTAGCAGTTGTGTCAGATGTCAGCAGTATACAAGGACATGATCCCAAACACACGTTTGTGTGTGTTAGTAGTTGTCTCAGATACCAGCAGTATACAAGGACATGTTCCCGGTCACAAGTTTATATGTGCTAGTAGTTGTGTCAGCTGTCAGCAGTATTCAAGGATATATTCCCAGTAACAAGTTTATATGTGTGAATAGTGTCATATGTCAGTAGTATACGAGGACATGGTCCCAGTCACAAGTTTGTGTGTGTTAGTAGTTGTGTCAGATGTCAGCAGTATACAAGGACATGATCCCAGTCACAAGTTCATGTGTTAATAGTTGTGTCAAATATCAGCAGTATACAAAGACATGATCCCAGTCACAAGTTCATGTGTTAGTAGTTGTGTCAGATGTCAGCAGTATACAAGGACATTATCCCAGTCACAAGTTTGTGTGTTAGCAGTTGTGTCAGATGTCAGCAGTATACAAGGACATGATCCCAGTCACAAGTTTGTGTGTGTTAGTAGTTGTGTCAGATGTCAGCAGTATACAAGGAAATGATCCCAGTCACAAGTTCATGTGTTAGCAGTTGTGTCAGATGTCAGCAGTATACAAGGACATGATCCCAGTCACAAGTTTGTGTGTGTTAGTAGTTGTGTCAGATGTCAGCAGTATACAAGGACATGTTCCCAGTCACAGGTTTGTGTGTGTTAGTAGTTGTGTCAGATGTCAGCAGTATACAAGGACATGATCCCAGTCACAAGTTCATGTGTTAGCAGTTGTGTCAGATGTCAGCAGTATACAAGGACATGATCCCAGTCACAAGTTTGTGTGTGTTAGTAGTTGTGTCAGATGTCAGCAGTATACAAGGACATGATCCCAGTCACAAGTTCATGTGTTAGTAGTTGTGTCAGATGTCAGCAGTATACAAGGACATGATCCCAGTCACAAGTTCATGTGTTAGCAGTTGTGTCAGATGTCAGCAGTATACAAGGACATGATCCCAGTCACAAGTTCATGTGTTAGTAGTTGTATCAGATGTCAGCAGTATACAAGGACATGATCCCAGTCACAAGTTCATGTGTTAGCAGTTGTGTCAGATGTCAGCAGTATACAAGCACATGATCCCAGTCACAAGTTGGTGTGTGTTAGTAGTTGTGTCAGATGTCAGCAGTATACATGGACATGTTCCCAGTCACAAGTTTGTGTGTGTTAGTAGTTGTGTCAGATGTCAGCAGTATACAAGGACATGTTCCCAGTCACAAGTTTGTGTGTGTTAGTAGTTGTATCAGATGTCAGCAGTATACAAGGAGATGTTCCCAGTCACAAGTTTGTGTGTGTTAGGAGTTGATTCAGATGTCAGCAGTATACAAGGACATGTTCCCAGTCACAAGTTTGTGTGTGTTAGTAGTTGTGTCAGATGTCAGCAGTATACAAGGACATGTTCCCAGTCACAAGTTTGTGTGTGTTAGTAGTTGTGTCAGATGTCAGCAGTATACAAGGACATGATCCCAGTCACAAGTTTGTGTGTGTTAGTAGTTGTATCAGATGTCAGTAGTATACGAGGACATGATCCCAGTCACAAGTTCATGTGTTAGCAGTTGTGTCAGATGTCAGCAGTATACAAAGACATGATCCCAGTCACAAGTTCATGTGTTAGTAGTTGTGTCAGATGTCAGCAGTATACAAGGACATGATCCCAGTCACAAGTTCATGTGTTAGCAGTTGTGTCAGATGTCAGCAGTATACAAGGACATGATACCAGTCACAAGTTCATGTGTTAGTACTTGTATCAGATGTCAGCAGTATACAAGGACATGATCCCAGTCACAAGTTCATGTGTTAGCAGTTGTGTCAAATGTCAGCAGTATACAAGCACATGATCCCAGTCACAAGTTGGTGTGTGTTAGTAGTTGTGTCAGATGTCAGCAGTATACAAGGACATGTTCCCAGTCACAAGTTGGTGTGTGTTAGTAGTTGTATCAGATGTCAGCAATATACAAGGACATGATCCCAGTCAATAGTTTGTGTGTGTTAGTAGTTGTATCAGATGTCAGCAGTATACAAGGACATGTTCCCAGTCACAAGTTTGTGTGTGTTAGTAGTTGTAACAGATGTCAGCAGTATACAAGGACATGTTCCCAGTCACAAGTTTGTGTGTGTTAGTAGTTGTATCAGATGTCAGCAATATACAAGAACATGTTCCCAGTCACAAGTTTGTGTGTGTTAGTAGTTGTATCAGATGTCAGCAGTATACAAGGACATGTTCCCAGTCACAAATTTGTGTGTGATAGGAGTTGTATCAGATGTCAGCAGTATACAAGGAGATGTTCCCAGTGACAAGTTTGTGTGTGTTAGTAGTTGTATCAGATGTCAGCAGTATACAAGGAGATGTTGCCAGTCACAAGTTTGTGTGTGTTAGGAGTTGTATCAGATGTCAGCAGTATACAAGGACATGTTCCCAGTCACAAGTTTGTGTGTGTTAGCAGTAATATCAGATGTCAGCAGTATACAAGAACATGTTCCCAGTCACAAGTTTGTGTGTGTTAGTAGTTGTGTCAGATGTCAGCAGTATCCTAGGACATGTTCCCAGTCACAAGTTTGTGTGTGTTAGTAGTTGTATCAGATGTCAGCAGTATACAAGGAGATGTTCCCAGTCACAAGTTTGTGTGTGTTAGTAGTTGTATCAGATGTCAGCAGTATACAAGGACATGTTCCCAGTCACAAGTTTGTGTGTGTTAGTAGTTGTATCAGATGTCAGCAGTATACAAGGACATGTTCCCAGTCACAAGTTTGTGTGTGTTAGTAGTTGTATCAGATGTCAGCAGTATACAAGGACATGTTCCCAGTCACAAATTTGTGTGTGTTAGTAGTTGTATCAGATGTCAGCAGTATACAAGGACATGTTCCCAGTAACAAGTTTGTGTGTGTTAGTAGTTGTATCAGATGTCAGCAGTATACAAGGACATGCTCCCAGTCACAAGATTGTGTGTGTTAGTAGTTGTATCAGATGTCAGCAGTATACAAGGACATGTTCCCAGTCACAAGTTTGTGTGTGTTAGTAGTTGTATCGGATGTCAGCAGTATACAAGGACATGTTTAATGGGGATTCCCAGTCTCAAGTTTATGAGTTAGTAGTTGTATCAGATGACAGCAGTATACAAGGACATGTTCCCAGTCACAAGTTTGTGTGTGTTAGTAGTTGTATCAGATGTCAGCAGTATACAACGACATGTTTCCGGTCACAAGTTTGTGTGTGTTAGCAGATGTATCAGATGTCAGCAGTATCCAAGGACATGCTCCCAGTCACAAGTTTGTGTGTGTTAGTAGTTGTATCAGATGTCAGCAGTATACAAGGACATGTTCCCAGTCACAAGTTTGTGTGTGTTAGTAGTTGTATCAGATGTCAGCAGTATCCAAGGACATGTTCCCAGTCACAAGTTAGTGTGTGTTAGTAGTTGTATCAGATGTCAGCATTATACAAGGACATGTTTAATGGGGATTCCCAGTCTCAAGTTTATATGTGTCAGTAGTTGTATCAGATGTCAGCAGTATCCAAGGACATGCTCCCAGTCACAAGTTTGTGTGTGTTAGTAGTTGTATCAGATGTCAGCAGTATACAAGGACATGATCCCAGTCACAAGTTCATGTGTTAGCAGTTGTGTCAGATGTCAGCAGTATACAAAGACATGATCCCAGTCACAAGTTCATGTGTTAGTAGTTGTGTCAGATGTCAGCAGTATACAAGGACATGTTCCCAGTCACAAGTTTGTGTGTGTTAGTAGTTGTATCAGATGTAAGCAGTATACAAGGACATGTTCCCAGTCACAGGTTTATATATGTTAGTAGTTGTATCAGATGTAAGCAGTTTACAAGGACATGTTCCCAGTCAAAGGTTTATATATGTTAGTAGTTGTATCAGATGTCAGCAGTATACAAGGACATGTTCCCAGTCACAAGTTTGTGTGTGTTAGTAGTTGTATCAGATCTCAGCAGTATACAAGGACATGCTCCCAGTCACAAGTTTTTGTGTTTTAGAAGTTGTATCAGATGTCAGCAGTATACAAGGTCATGTTCCCAGTCACAAGTTTGTGTGTGTTAGTAGTTGTATCAGATGTCAGCAGTATCCAAGGACATGTTCCCAGTCACAAGTTTGTGTGTGTTAGTAGTTGTATCAGATGTCAGCATTATACAAGGACATGTTTAATGGGGATTCCCAGTCTCAAGTTTATATGTGTTAGTAGTTGTATCAGATGTCAGCAGTATCCAAGGACATGTTCCTAGTCACAAGTTTGTGTGTGTTAGTAGTTGTATCAGATGTCAGCATTATACAAGGACATGTTTAATGGGGATTCCCAGTCTCAAGTTTATATGTGTTAGTAGTTGTATCAGATGTCAGCAGTATCCAAGGACATGCTCCCAGTCACAAGTTTGTGTGTGTTAGTAGTTGTATCAGATGTCAGCAGTATACAAGGACATGTTCCCAGTCACAAGTTTGTGTGTGTTAGTAGTTGTATCAGATGTAAGCAGTATACAAGGACATGTTCCCAGTCACAGGTTTATATATGTTAGTAGTTGTATAAGATATAAGCAGTATACAAGGACATGTTCCCGGTCACAGGTTTATATATGTTAGTAGTTGTATCAGATGTCAGCAGTATACAAGGACATATTCCCAGTCACAAGTTTGTGTGTGTTAGTAGTTGTATCAGATCTCAGCAGTATACAAGGACATGCTCCCAGTCACAATTTTGTGTGTGTTAGTAGTTGTATCAGATGTCAGCAGTATACAAGGACATGCTCCCAGTCACAAGTTTTTGTGTGTTAGTAGTTGTATCACATGTCAGCAGTATACAAGGACATGCTCCCAGTCACAAGTTTGTGTGTGTTAGTAGTTGTATCAGATGTCAGCAGTATACAAGGACATGCTCCCAGTCACAAGTTTGTGTGTGTTAGTAGTTGTATCAGATGTCAGCAATATACAAGGACATGTTCCCAGTCACAAGTTTGTATGTGTTAGTAGTTGTATCAGATGTCAGCAGTATACAAGGACATGTTCCCAGTCACAAGTTCGTGTGTGTTAGTAGTTGTATCAGATGTCAGCAGTATACAAGGAATGTTCCCAGTCACAAGTTTGTGTGTGTTAGTAGTTGTATCAGATGTCAGCAGTACACAAGGACATGTTCCCAGTCACAAGTTTGTGTGTTAGTAGTTGTATCAGATGTCAGCAGTATACAAGGACATGTTCCCAGTCACAAGTTTATATATGTTAGTAGTTGTATCAGATGTCAGCAGTATACAAGGACATGTTCCCAGTCACAAGTTTATATATGTTAGTAGTTGTATCAGATGTCAGCAGTATACAAGGACATGTTCCCAGTCACAAGTTTATATATGTTAGTAGTTGTATCAGAAGTCAGCAGTATACAAGGACATGTTCCCGGTCACAAGTTTGTGTGTGTTAGTAGTTGTATCAGATGTCAGCAGTATCCAAGGACATGTTCCCAGTCACAAGTTTGTGTGCGTTAGTAGTTGTATCAGATGTCAGCAGTATCCAAGGACATGTTCCCGGTCACAAGTTTGTGTGTGTTAGTAGTTGTATCAGATGTCAGTAGTATCCAAGGACATGATCCCAGTCACAAGTTCATGTGTTAATAGTTGTGTCAGATGTCAGCAGTATACAAGGACATGATCCCAGTCACAAGTTTGTGTGTGTTAGTAGTTGTGTCAGATGTCAGCAGTATACAAGGACATGATCCCAGTCAAAAGTTCATGTGTTAGCAGTTGTGTCAGATGTCAGCAGTATACAAGGACATGATCCCAGTCACAAGTTCATGTGTTAGTAGTTGTGTCAGATGTCAGCAGTATACATGGACATGATCCCAGTCACACGTTCATGTGTTAGCAGTTGTGTCAGATGTCAGCAGTATACAAGGACATGATCCCAGTCACAAGTTCATGTGTTAGTAGTTGTATCAGATGTCAGCAGTATACAAGGACATGATCCCAGTCACAAGTTCATGTGTTAGCAGTTGTGTCAGATGTCAGCAGTATACAAGCACATGATCCCAATCACAGGTTGGTGTGTGTTAGTAGTTGTGTCAGATGTCAGCAGTATACAAGGACATGTTCCCAGTCACAAGTTTGTGTGTGATAGTAGTTGTATCAGATGTCAGCAGTATACAAGGACATGTTCCCAGTCACAAGCTTGTGTGTGTTAGGAGTTGTATCAGACGTCAGCAGTATACAATGATATGTTCCAAGTCACAAGTTTATATGTGCTAGTAATGCGTCAGATGTCAGGTGTATGCAATGAGATGTTCCCAGTCACAAGTGTATGTGTGTTAGTAGTTGTATCAGATGTCAGCAGTATGCAAGGAGATGTTCGCAGTCACAAGTTTGTGTGTGTTAGTAGTTGTATCAGATGTCAGCAGTATACAAGGACTGATCCCAGTCACAAGTTTGTGTGTGTTAGTAGTTGTACCAGATGTCAGCAGTATACAAGGACATGTTCCCAGTCACAAGTTTGTGTGTGTTAGGAGTTGTATCAGATGTCAGCAGTATACAAGGAGATGTTCCCAGTGACAAGTTTGTGTGTGTTAGTAGTTGTATCAGATGTCAGCAGTATACAAGGAGATGTTCCCAGTCACAAGTTTGTGTGTGTTAGGAGTTGTATCAGATGTCAGCAGTATACAAGGACATGTTCCCAGTCACATGTTTGTGTGTGTTAGCAGTAATATCAGATGTCAGCAATATACAAGAACATGTTCCCAGTCACAAGTTTGTGTGTGAGTTGTTGTGTCAGATGTCAGCAGTATCCAAGGACATGTTCCCAGTCACAAGTTTGTGTGTGTTAGTAGTTGTATCAGATGTCAGCAGTATTAAAGGAGAGGTTCCCAGTCACAAGTTTGTGTGTGTAAGTAGTTGTATCAGATGTCAGCAGTATACAAGGACATGTTCCCAGTCACAAGTTTGTGTGTGTTAGTAGTTGTATCAGATGTCAGCAGTATACAAGGACATGTTCCCAGTCACAAGTTTGTGTGTGTTAGTAGTTGTATCACATGTCAGCAGTATACAAGGACATCCCCAGTCACAAGTTTGTGTGTGTTAGTAGTTGTATCAGATGTCAGCAGTATACAAGGACATGTTCCCAGTAACAAGTTTCTGTGTGTTAGTAGTTGTATCAGATGTCAGCAGTATACAAGGACATGCTCCCAGTCACAAGATTGTGTGTATTAGTAGTTGTATCAGATGTCAGCAGTATACAAGGACATGTTCCCAGTCACAAGTTTGTGTGTGTTAGTAGTTGTATCGGATGTCAGCAGTATACAACATGTTCCCAGTCACAAGTTTGTGTGTGTTAGTAGTTGTATCAGATGTTAGCAGTATACAAGGACATGTTTAATGGGGATTCCCAGTCTCAAGTTTATGTGTTAGTAGTTGTATCAGATGACAGCAGTATACAAGGACAAGTTCCCAGTCACAAGTTTGTGTGTGTTAGTAGTTGTATCAGATGTCAGCAGTATACAAGGACATGTTCCCGGTCACAAGTTTGTGTGTGTTAGAAGTTGTATCAGATGTCAGCAGTATCCAAGGACATGTTCCCAGTCACAAGTTTGTGTGTGTTAGTAGTTGTATCAGATGTCAGCAGTATACAAGGACATGTTTCCATTCACAAGTTTGTGTGTGTTAGTAGTTGTATCAGATGTCAGCAGTATACAAGGACATGTTCCCAGTCACAAGTTTGTGTGTGTTAGTAGTTGTATCAGATGTCAGCAGTATCCAAGGACATGTTCCCAGTCACAATTTAGTGTGTGTTAGTAGTTGTATCAGATGTCAGCATTATACAAGGTCATGTTTAATGGGGATTCCCAGTCTCAAGTTTATATGTGTTAGTAGTTGTATCAGATGTCAGCAGTATCCAAGGACATGTTCCCAGTCACAAGTTTGTGTGTGTTAGTAGTTGTATAAGATGTCAGCATTATACAAGGACATGTTTAATGGGGATTCCCAGTCTCAAGTTTATATGTGTTAGTAGTTGTATCAGATGTCAGCAGTATCCAAGGACATGCTCCCAGTCACAAGTTTGTGTGTGTTAGTAGTTGTATCAGATGTCAGCAGTATACAAGGACATGTTCCCAGTCACAAGTTTGTGTGTGTTAGTAGTTGTATCAGATGTAAGCAGTATACAAGGACATGTTCCCAGTCACAGGTTTATATATGTTAGTAGTTGTATCAGATGTAAGCAGTATACAAGGACATGTTCCCAGTCACAGGTTTATATGTTAGTAGTTGTATCAGATGTCAGCAGTATACAAGGACATGTTCCCAGTCACAAGTTTGTGTGTGTTAGTAGTTGTATCAGATGTCAGCAGTATACAAGGACATGCTCCCAGTCACAAGTTTGTGTGTGTTAGTAGTTGTATCAGATGTCAGCAGTATACAAGGACATGCTCCCAGTCACAAGTTTGTGTGTGTTAGTAGTTGTATCGGATGTCAGCAGTATACAACAACATGCTCCCAGTCACAAGTTTGTGTGTGTTAGTAGTTGTATCAGATGTCAGCAGTATACAAGGCCATGTTTAATGGGGATTCCCAGTCTCAAGTTTATGAGTTAGTAGTTGTATCAGATGACAGCAGTATACAAGGACATGTTCCCAGTCACAAGTTTGTGTGTGTTAGTAGTTGTATCAGATGTCAGCAGTATACAAGGAATGTTCCCAGTCACAAGTTTGTGTGTGTTAGCAGTAATATCAGATATGAGCAGTATACAAGGACATGTTCCCGGTCACAAGTTTGTGTGTGTTAGTAGTTGTATCAGATGTCAGCAGTACACAAGGACATGTTCCCAGTCACAAGTTTGTGTGTTAGTAGTTGTATCAGATGTCAGCAGTATACAAGGACATGTTCCCGGTCACAAGTTTGTGTGTGTTAGTAGTTGTATCAGATGTCAGCAGTATCCAAGGACATGTTCCCAGTCACAAGTTTGTGTGCGTTAGTAGTTGTATCAGATGTCAGCAGTATCCAAGGACATGTTCCCGGTCACAAGTTTGTGTGTGTTAGTAGTTGTATCAGATGTCAGTAGTATCCAAGGACATGATCCCAGTCACAAGTTCATGTGTTAATAGTTGTGTCAGATGTCAGCAGTATACAAGGACATGATCCCAGTCACAAGTTTGTGTGTGTTAGTAGTTGTGTCAGATGTCAGCAGTATACAAGGACATGATCCCAGTCAAAAGTTCATGTGTTAGCAGTTGTGTCAGATGTCAGCAGTATACAAGGACATGATCCCAGTCACAAGTTCATGTGTTAGTAGTTGTGTCAGATGTCAGCAGTATACATGGACATGCTCCCAGTCACACGTTCATGCGTTAGCAGTTGTGTCAGATGTCAGCAGTATACAAGGACATGATCCCAGTCACAAGTTCATGTGTTAGTAGTTGTATCAGATGTCAGCAGTATACAAGGACATGATCCCAGTCACAAGTTCATGTGTTAGCAGTTGTGTCAGATGTCAGCAGTATACAAGCACATGATCCCAATCACAAGTTGGTGTGTGTTAGTAGTTGTGTCAGATGTCAGCAGTATACAAGGACATGTTCCCAGTCACAAGTTTGTGTGTGATAGTAGTTGTATCAGATGTCAGCAGTATACAAGGACATGTTCCCAGTCACAAGCTTGTGTGTGTTAGGAGTTGTATCAGACGTCAGCAGTATACAATGATATGTTCCAAGTCACAAGTTTGTGTGTGTTAGGAGTTGTATCAGATGTCAGCAGTATACAAGGAGATGTTCCCAGTGACAAGTTTGTGTGTGTTAGTAGTTGTATCAGATGTCAGCAGTATACAAGGAGATGTTCCCAGTCACAAATTTGTGTGTGTTAGGAGTTGTATCAGATGTCAGCAGTATACAAGGACATGTTCCCAGTCACAAGTTTGTGTGTGTTAGCAGTAATATCAGATGTCAGCAATATACAAGAACATGTTCCCAGTCACAAGTTTGTGTGTGAGTTGTTGTGTCAGATGTCAGCAGTATCCAAGGACATGTTCCCAGTCACAAGTTTGTGTGTGTTAGTAGTTGTATCAGATGTCAGCAGTATTAAAGGAGAGGTTCCCAGTCACAAGTTTGTGTGTGTAAGTAGTTGTATCAGATGTCAGCAGTATACAAGGACATGTTCCCAGTCACAAGTTTGTGTGTGTTAGTAGTTGTATCAGATGTCAGCAGTATACAAGGACATGTTCCCAGTCACAAGTTTGTGTGTGTTAGTAGTTGTATCACATGTCAGCAGTATACAAGGACATGTTCCCAGTCACAAGTTTGTGTGTGTTAGTAGTTGTATCAGATGTCAGCAGTATACAAGGACATGTTCCCAGTAACAAGTTTGTGTGTGTTAGTAGTTGTATCAGATGTCAGCAGTATACAAGGACATGCTCCCAGTCACAAGATTGTGTGTATTAGTAGTTGTATCAGATGTCAGCAGTATACAAGGACATGTTCCCAGTCACAAGTTTGTGTGTGTTAGTAGTTGTATCGGATGTCAGCAGTATACAACATGTTCCCAGTCACAAGTTTGTGTGTGTTAGTAGTTGTATCAGATGTTAGCAGTATACAAGGACATGTTTAATGGGGATTCCCAGTCTCAAGTTTATGTGTTAGTAGTTGTATCAGATGACAGCAGTATACAAGGACAAGTTCCCAGTCACAAGTTTGTGTGTGTTAGTAGTTGTATCAGATGTCAGCAGTATACAAGGACATGTTCCCGGTCACAAGTTTGTGTGTGTTAGAAGTTGTATCAGATGTCAGCAGTATCCAAGGACATGTTCCCAGTCACAAGTTTGTGTGTGTTAGTAGTTGTATCAGATGTCAGCAGTATACAAGGACATGTTTCCATTCACAAGTTTGTGTGTGTTAGTAGTTGTATCAGATGTCAGCAGTATACAAGGACATGTTCCCAGTCACAAGTTTGTGTGTGTTAGTAGTTGTATCAGATGTCAGCAGTATCCAAGGACATGTTCCCAGTCACAATTTAGTGTGTTAGTAGTTGTATCAGATGTCAGCATTATACAAGGACATGTTTAATGGGGATTCCCAGTCTCAAGTTTATATGTGTTAGTAGTTGTATCAGATGTCAGCAGTATCCAAGGACATGTTCCCAGTCACAAGTTTGTGTGTGTTAGTAGTTGTATAAGATGTCAGCATTATACAAGGACATGTTTAATGGGGATTCCCAGTCTCAAGTTTATATGTGTTAGTAGTTGTATCAGATGTCAGCAGTATCCAAGGACATGCTCCCAGTCACAAGTTTGTGTGTGTTAGTAGTTGTATCAGATGTCAGCAGTATACAAGGACATGTTCCCAGTCACAAGTTTGTGTGTGTTAGTAGTTGTATCAGATGTAAGCAGTATACAAGGACATGTTCCCAGTCACAGGTTTATATATGTTAGTAGTTGTATTAGATGTAAGCAGTATACAAGGACATGTTCCCAGTCACAGGTTTATATATGTTAGTAGTTGTATCAGATGTCAGCAGTATACAAGGACATGTTCCCAGTCACAAGTTTGTGTGTGTTAGTAGTTGTATCAGATGTCAGCAGTATACAAGGACATGCTCCCAGTCACAAGTTTGTGTGTGTTAGTAGTTGTATCAGATGTCAGCAGTATACAAGGACATGCTCCCAGTCACAAGTTTGTGTGTGTTAGTAGTTGTATCAGATGTCAGCAGTATACAAGGACATGCTCCCAGTCACAAGTTTGTGTGTGTTAGTAGTTGTATCAGATGTCAGCAGTATACAAGGACATGCTCCCAGTCACAAGTTTGTGTGTGTTAGTAGTTGTATCAGATGTCAGCAATATACAAGGACATGTTCCCAGTCACAGGTTTATATATGTTAGTAGTTGTATCAGATGTCAGCAGTATACAAGGACATGTTCCCAGTCACAAGTTTGTGTGTTAGTAGTTGTATCAGATGTCAGCAGTATACAAGGACATGTTCCCAGTCACAAGTTTATATATGTTAGTAGTTGTATCAGATGTCAGCAGTATCCAAGGACATGTTCCCAGTCACAAGTTTGTGTGTGTTAGTATTGGTATCAGAAGTCAGCAGTATACAAGGACATGTTCCCGGTCACAAGTTTGTGTGTGTTAGTAGTTGTATCAGATGTCAGCAGTATCCAAGGACATGTTCCCAGTCACAAGTTTGTGTGCGTTAGTAGTTGTATCAGATGTCAGCAGTATCCAAGGACATGTTCCCGGTCACAAGTTTGTGTGTGTTAGTAGTTGTATCAGATGTCAGTAGTATCCAAGGATATGATCCCAGTCACAAGTTCATGTGTTAATAGTTGTGTCAGATGTCAGCAGTATACAAGGACATGATCCCAGTCACAAGTTTGTGTGTGTTAGTAGTTGTGTCAGATGTCAGCAGTATACAAGGACATGATCCCAGTCAAAAGTTCATGTGTTAGCAGTTGTGTCAGATGTCAGCAGTATACAAGGACATGATCCCAGTCACAAGTTCATGTGTTAGTAGTTGTGTCAGATGTCAGCAGTATACATGGACATGATCCCAGTCACACGTTCATGTGTTAGCAGTTGTGTCAGATGTCAGCAGTATACAAGGACATGATCCCAGTCACAAGTTCATGTGTTAGTAGTTGTATCAGATGTCAGCAGTATACAAGGACATGATCCCAGTCACAAGTTCATGTGTTAGCAGTTGTGTCAGATGTCAGCAGTATACAAGCACATGATCCCAGTCACAATTTGGTGTGTGTTAGTAGTTGTGTCAGATGTCAGCAGTATACAAGGACATGTTCCCAGTCACAAGTTTGTGTGTGTTAGTAGTTGTATCAGATGTCAGCAGTATACAAGGACATGTTCCCAGTCACAAGTTTGTGTGTGTTAGGAGTTGTATCAGACGTCAGCAGTATACAATGATATGTTCCAAGTCACAAGTTTATATGTGTTAGTAATGCGTCAGATGTCAGGTGTATGCAATGAGATGTTCCCAGTCACAAGTGTATGTGTGTTAGTAGTTGTATCAGATGTCAGCAGTATGCAAGGAGATGTTCGCAGTCACAAGTTTGTGTGTGTTAGTAGTTGTATCAGATGTCAGCAGTATACAAGGACTGATCCCAGTCACAAGTTTGTGTGTGTTAGTAGTTGTACCAGATGTCTGCAGTATACAAGGACATGTTCCCAGTCACAAGTTTGTGTGTGTTAGGAGTTGTATCAGATGTCAGCAGTATACAAGGAGATGTTCCCAGTGACAAGTTTGTGTGTGTTAGTAGTTGTATCAGATGTCAGCAGTATACAAGGAGATGTTCCCAGTCACAAGTTTGTGTGTGTTAGGAGTTGTATCAGATGTCAGCAGTATACAAGGACATGTTCCAGTCACAAGCTTGTGTGTGTTAGCAGTAATATCAGATGTCAGCAATATACAAGAACATGTTCCCAGTCACAAGTTTGTGTGTGAGTTGTTGTGTCAGATGTCAGCAGTATCCAAGGACATGTTCCCAGTCACAAGTTTGTGTGTGCTAGTAGTTGTATCAGATGTCAGCAGTATTAAAGGAGAGGTTCCCAGTCACAAGTTTGTGTGTGTAAGTAGTTGTATCAGATGTCAGCAGTATACAAGGACATGTTCCCAGTCACAAGCTTGTGTGTGTTAGTAGTTGTATCAGATGTCAGCAGTATACAAGGACATGTTCCCAGGCACAAGTTTGTGTGTGTTAGTAGTTGTATCACATGTCAGCAGTATACAAGGACATGTTCCCAGTCACAAGTTTGTGTGTGTTAGTAGTTGTATCAGATGTCAGCAGTATACAAGGACATGTTCCCAGTAACAAGTTTGTGTGTGTTAGTAGTTGTATCAGATGTCAGCAGTATACAAGGACATGCTCCCAGTCACAAGATTGTGTGTATTAGTAGTTGTATCAGATGTCAGCAGTATACAAGGACATGTTCCCAGTCACAAGTTTGTGTGTGTTAGTAGTTGTATCGGATGTCAGCAGTATACAACATGTTCCCAGTCACAAGTTTGTGTGTGTTAGTAGTTGTATCAGATGTTAGCAGTATACAAGGACATGTTTAATGGGGATTCCCAGTCTCAAGTTTATGTGTTAGTAGTTGTATCAGATGACAGCAGTATACAAGGACAAGTTCCCAGTCACAAGTTTGTGTGTGTTAGTAGTTGTATCAGATGTCAGCAGTATACAAGGACATGTTCCCGGTCACAAGTTTGTGTGTGTTAGAAGTTGTATCAGATGTCAGCAGTATCCAAGGACATGTTCCCAGTCACAAGTTTGTATGTGTTAGTAGTTGTATCAGATGTCAGCAGTATACAAGGACATGTTCCCATTCACAAGTTTGTGTGTGTTAGTAGTTGTATCAGATGTCAGCAGTATACAACATGTTCCCAGTCACAAGTTTGTGTGTGTTAGTAGTTGTATCAGATGTTAGCAGTATACAAGGACATGTTTAATGGGGATTCCCAGTCTCAAGTTTATGTGTTAGTAGTTGTATCAGATGACAGCAGTATACAAGGACAAGTTCCCAGTCACAAGTTTGTGTGTGTTAGTAGTTGTATCAGATGTAAGCAGTATACAAGGACATGTTCCCGGTCACAAGTTTGTGTGTGTTAGTAGTTGTATCAGATGTCAGCAGTATACAAGGACATGTTCCCATTCACAAGTTTGTGTGTGTTAGTAGTTGTATCAGATGTCAGCAGTATACAAGGACATGTTCCCAGTCACAAGTTTGTGTGTGTTAGTAGTTGTATCAGATGTCAGCAGTATCCAAGGACATGTTCCCAGTCACAATTTAGTGTGTGTTAGTAGTTGTATCAGATGTCAGCATTATACAAGGACATGTTTAATGGGGATTCCCAGTCTCAAGTTTATATGTGTTAGTAGTTGTATCAGATGTCAGCAGTATCCAAGGACATGTTCCCAGTCACAAGTTTGTGTGTGTTAGTAGTTGTATAAGATGTCAGCATTATACAAGGACATGTTTAATGGGGATTCCCAGTCTCAAGTTTATATGTGTTAGTAGTTGTATCAGATGTCAGCAGTATCCAAGGACATGCTCCCAGTCACAAGTTTGTGTGTGTTAGTAGTTGTATCAGATGTCAGCAGTATACAAGGACATGTTCCCAGTCACAAGTTTGTGTGTGTTAGTAGTTGTATCAGATGTAAGCAGTATACAAGGACATGTTCCCAGTCACAGGTTTATATATGTTAGTAGTTGTATCAGATGTAAGCAGTATACAAGGACATGTTCCCAGTCACAGGTTTATATATGTTAGTAGTTGTATCAGATGTCAGCAGTATACAAGGACATGTTCCCAGTCACAAGTTTGTGTGTGTTAGTAGTTGTATCAGATGTCAGCAGTATACAAGGACATGCTCCCAGTCACAAGTTTGTGTGTGTTAGTAGTTGTATCAGATGTCAGCAGTATACAAGGACATGCTCCCAGTCACAAGTTTGTGTGTGTTAGTAGTTGTATCAGATGTCAGCAGTATACAAGGACATGCTCCCAGTCACAAGTTTGTGTGTGTTAGTAGTTGTATCAGATGTCAGCAGTATACAAGGACATGCTCCCAGTCACAAGTTTGTGTGTGTTAGTAGTTGTATCAGATGTCAGCAATATACAAGGACATGTTCCCAGTCACAGGTTTATATATGTTAGTAGTTGTATCAGATGTCAGCAGTATACAAGGACATGTTCCCAGTCACAAGTTTGTGTGTGTTAGTAGTTGTATCAGATCTCAGCAGTATACAAGGACATGCTCCCAGTCACAAGTTTGTGTGTGTTAGTAGTTGTATCAGATGTCAGCAGTATACAAGGACATGCTTCCAGTCACAAGTTTTTGTGTGTTAGTAGTTGTATCACAAGTCAGCAGTATACAAGGACATGCTCCCAGTCACAAGTTTGTGTGTGTTAGTAGTTGTATCAGATGTCAGCAGTATACAAGGACATGCTCCCAGTCACAAGTTTGTGTGTGTTAGTAGTTGTATCACATGTCAGCAATATACAAGGACATGTTCCCAGTTACAAGTTTGTATGTGTTAGTAGTTGTATCAGATGTCAGCATTATACAAGGACATGTTCCCAGTAACAAGTTCGTGTGTGTTAGTAGTTGTATCAGATGTCAGCAGTATACAAGGACATGTTCCCAGTCACAAGTTCGTGTGTGTTAGTAGTTGTATCAGATGTCAGCATTATACAAGGACATGTTCCCAGTCACAAGTTCGTGTGTGTTAGTAGTTGTATCAGATGTCAGCAGTATACAAGGAATGTTCCCAGTCACAAGTTTGTGTGTGTTAGCAGTTGTATCAGATATGAGCAGTATACAAGGACATGTTCCCGGTCACAAGTTTGTGTGTGTTAGTAGTTGTATCAGATGTCAGCAGTACACAAGGAATGTTCCCAGTCACAAGTTTGTGTGTTAGTAGTTGTATCAGATGTCAGCATTATACAAGGACATGTTCCCAGTCACAAGTTCGTGTGTGTTAGTAGTTGTATCAGATGTCAGCATTATACAAGGACATGTTCCCAGTCACAAGTTCGTGTGTGTTAGTAGTTGTATCAGATGTCAGCAGTATACAAGGAATGTTCCCAGTCACAAGTTTGTGTGCGTTAGTAGTTGTATCAGATATGAGCAGTATACAAGGACATGTTCCCGGTCACAAGTTTGTGTGTGTTAGTAGTTGTATCAGATGTCAGCAGTACACAAGGACATGTTCCCAGTCACAAGTTTGTGTGTTAGTAGTTGTATCAGATGTCAGCAGTATACAAGGACATGTTCCCAGTCACAAGTTTATATATGTTAGTAGTTGTATCAGATGTCAGCAGTATCCAAGGACATGTTCCCAGTCACAAGTTTGTGTGTGTTAGTAGTTGTATCAGATGTCAGTAGTATCCAAGGACATGTTCCCAGTCACAAGTTTGTGTGTGTTAGTATTTGTATCAGAAGTCAGCAGTATACAAGGACATGTTCCCGGTCACAAGTTTGTGTGTGTTAGTAGTTGTATCAGATGTCAGCAGTATCCAAGGGCATGTTCCCAGTCACAAGTTTGTGTGCGTTAGTAGTTGTATCAGATGTCAGCAGTATCCAAGGACATGTTCCCGGTCACAAGTTTGTGTGTGTTAGTAGTTGTATCAGATGTCAGTAGTATCCAAGGACATGATCCCAGTCACAAGTTCATGTGTTAATAGTTGTGTCAGATGTCAGCAGTATACAAGGACATGATCCCAGTCACAAGTTTGTGTGTGTTAGTAGTTGTGTCAGATGTCAGCAGTATACAAGGACATGATCCCAGTCAAAAGTTCATGTGTTAGCAGTTGTGTCAGATGTCAGCAGTATACAAGGACATGATCCCAGTCACAAGTTCATGTGTTAGTAGTTGTGTCAGATGTCAGCAGTATACATGGACATGATCCCAGTCACACGTTCATGTTTTAGCAGTTGTGTCAGATGTCAGCAGTATACAAGGACATGATCCCAGTCACAAGTTCATGTGTTAGCAGTTGTGTCAGATGTCAGCAGTATACAAGCACATGATCCCAGTCACAAGTTGGTGTGTGTTAGTAGTTGTGTCAGATGTCAGCAGTATACAAGGACATGTTCCCAGTCACAAGTTTGTGTGTGTTAGTAGTTGTAGCAGATGTCAGCAGTATACAAGGACATGTTCCCAGTCACAAGTTTGTGTGTGTTAGGAGTTGTATCAGACGTCAGCAGTATACAATGATATGTTCCAAGTCACAAGTTTATATGTGTTAGTAATGCGTCAGATGTCAGGTGAATGCAATGAGATGTTCCCAGTCACAAGTGTATGTGTGTTAGTAGTTGTATCAGATGTCAGCAGTATGCAAAGAGATGTTCGCAGTCACAAGTTTGTGTGTGTTAGTAGTTGTATCAGATGTCAGCAGTATACAAGGACTGATCCCAGTCACAAGTTTGTGTGTGTTAGTAGTTGTACCAGATGTCAGCAGTATACAAGGACATGTTCCCAGTCACAAGTTTGTGTGCGTTAGGAGTTGTATCAGATGTCAGCAGTATACAAGGAGATGTTCCCAGTGACAAGTTTGTGTGTGTTAGTAGTTGTATCAGATGTCAGCAGTATACAAGGAGATGTTCCCAGTCACAAGTTTGTGTGTGTTAGGAGTTGTATCAGATGTCAGCAGTATACAAGGACATGTTCCCAGTCACAAGTTTGTGTGTGTTAGCAGTAATATCAGATGTCAGCAATATACAAGAACATGTTCCCAGTCACAAGTTTGTGTGTGAGTTGTTGTGTCAGATGTCAGCAGTATCCAAGGACATGTTCCCAGTCACAAGTTTGTGTGTGTTAGTAGTTGTATCAGATGTCAGCAGTATTAAAGGAGAGGTTCCCAGTCACAAGTTTGTGTGTGTAAGTAGTTGTATCAGATATCAGCAGTATACAAGGACATGTTCCCAGTCACAAGTTTGTGTGTGTTAGTAGTTGTATCAGATGTCAGCAGTATACAAGGACATGTTCCCAGTCACAAGTTTGTGTGTGTTAGTAGTTGTATCACATGTCAGCAGTATACAAGGACATGTTCCCAGTCACAAGTTTGTGTGTGTTAGTAGTTGTATCAGATGTCAGCAGTATACAAGGACATGTTCCCAGTAACAAGTTTGTGTGTGTTAGTAGTTGTATCAGATGTCAGCAGTATACAAGGACATGCTCCCAGTCACAAGATTGTGTGTATTAGTAGTTGTATCAGATGTCAGCAGTATACAAGGACATGTTCCCAGTCACAAGTTTGTGTGTGTTAGTAGTTGTATCGGATGTCAGCAGTATACAACATGTTCCCAGTCACAAGTTTGTGTGTGTTAGTAGTTGTATCAGATGTTAGCAGTATACAAGGACATGTTTAATGGGGATTCCCAGTCTAAAGTTTATGTGTTAGTAGTTGTATCAGATGACAGCAGTATACAAGGACAAGTTCCCAGTCACAAGTTTGTGTGTGTTAGTAGTTGTATCAGATGTCAGCAGTATACAAGGACATGTTCCCGGTCACAAGTTTGTGTGTGTTAGAAGTTGTATCAGATGTCAGCAGTATCCAAGGACATGTTCCCAGTCACAAGTTTGTGTGTGTTAGTAGTTGTATCAGATGTCAGCAGTATACAAGGACATGTTCCCATTCACAAGTTTGTGTGTGTTAGTAGTTGTATCAGATGTCAGCAGTATACAAGGACATGTTCCCAGTCACAAGTTTGTGTGTGTTAGTAGTTGTATCAGATGTCAGCAGTATCCAAGGACATGTTCCCAGTCACAATTTAGTGTGTGTTAGTAGTTGTATCAGATGTCAGCATTATACAAGGACATGTTTAATGGGGATTCCCAGTCTCAAGTTTATATGTGTTAGTAGTTGTATCAGATGTCAGCAGTATCCAAGGACATGTTCCCAGTCACAAGTTTGTGTGTGTTAGTAGTTGTATAAGATGTCAGCATTATACAAGGACATGTTTAATGGGGATTCCCAGTCTCAAGTTTATATGTGTTAGTAGTTGTATCAGATGTCAGCCGTATCCAAGGACATGCTCCCAGTCACAAGTTTGTGTGTGTTAGTAGTTGTATCAGATGTCAGCAGTATACAAGGACATGTTCCCAGTCACAAGTTTGTGTGTGTTAGTAGTTGTATCAGATGTAAGCAGTATACAAGGACATGTTCCCAGTCACAGGTTTATATATGTTAGTAGTTGTATCAGATGTAAGCAGTATACAAGGACATGTTCCCAGTCACAGGTTTATATATGTTAGTAGTTGTATCAGATGTCAGCAGTATACAAGGACATGTTCCCAGTCACAAGTTTGTGTGTGTTAGTAGTTGTATCAGATGCCAGCAGTATACAAGGACATGCTCCCAGTCACAAGTTTGTGTGTGTTAGTAGTTGTATCAGATGTCAGCAGTATACAAGGACATGCTCCCAGTCACAAGTTTGTGTGTGTTAGTAGTTGTATCAGATGTCAGCAGTATACAAGGACATGCTCCCAGTCACAAGTTTGTGTGTGTTAGTAGTTGTATCAGATGTCAGCAGTATACAAGGACATGCTTCCAGTCACAAGTTTGTGTGTGTTAGTAGTTGTATCAGATGTCAGCAATATACAAGGACATGTTCCCAGTCACAAGTTTGTGTGTGTTAGTAGTTGTATCAGATGTCAGCAGTATACAAGGAATGTTCCCAGTCACAAGTTTGTGTGTGTTAGCAGTAATATCAGATATGAGCAGTATACAAGGACATGTTCCCGGTCACAAGTTTGTGTGTGTTAGTAGTTGTATCAGATGTCAGCAGTATACAAGGACTTGTTCCCAGTCACAAGTTTGTGTGTGTTAAGAGTTGTATCAGATGTCAGCAGTATACAAGGACATGTTCCCAGTCACAAGTTTATATATGTTAGTAGTTGTATCAGATGTCAGCTGTATACAAGGACATGTTCCCAGTCACAAGTTTGTGTGTGTTAGTAGTTGTACCAGATGTCAGCAGTATACAAGGACATGTTCCCAGTCACAGGTTTATATATGTTAGTAGTTGTATCAGATGTCAGCAGTATCCAAGGACATGTTCCCAGTCACAAGTTTGTGTGTGTTAGTAGTTGTATCAGATGTCAGCAGTATCCAAGGACATGTTCCCGGTCACAAGTTTGTGTGCGTTAGTAGTTGTATCAGATGTCAGCAGTATACAAGGACATGTTCCCAGTCACAAGTTTGTGTGTGTTAGTAGTTGTATCAGATGTCAGCAGTATCCAAGGACATGTTCCAAGTCACAAGTTTGTGTGTGTTAGTAGTTGTATCAGATGTCAGCAGTATGCAAGGACATGTTCCCGGTCACAAGTTTGTGTGTGTAAGTAGTTGTATCAGATGTCAGCTGTATCCAAGGACATGTTCCCGGTCACAAGTTTGTGTGTGTTAGTAGTTGTATCAGATGTAAGCAGTATACAAGGACATGTTCCCAGTCACAAGTTTGTGTGTGTTAGTAGTTGTATCAGATGTCAGCAGTATACAAGGACATGTTCCCGGTCACAAGTTTGTGTGTGTTAGTAGTTGTATCAGATGTAAGCAGTATACAAGGACATGTTCCCAGTCACAAGTTTGTGTGTGTTAGTAGTTGTATCAGATGTCAGCAGTATACAAGGACATGTTCCCGGTCACAAGTTTGTGTGTGTTAGTAGTTGTATCAGATGTCAGCAGTATACAAGGAATGTTCCCAGTCACAAGTTTGTGTGTGTTAGGAGTAATATCAGATATGAGCAGTATACAAGGACATGTTCCCAGTCACAGGTTTATATATGTTAGTAGTTGTATCAGATGTCAGCAGTATCCAAGGACATGTTCCCAGTCACAAGTTTGTGTGTGTTAGTAGTTGTATCAGAAGTCAGCAGTATACAAGGACATGTTCCCGGTCACAAGTTTGTGTGTGTTAGTAGTTGTATCAGATGTCAGCAGTATCCAAGGACATGTTCCCAGTCACAAGTTTGTGTGTGTGTTAGTAGTTGTATCAGATGTCAGCAGTATCCAAGGACATGTTCCCGGTCACAAGTTTGTGTGTGTTAGTAGTTGTATCAGATGTCAGCAGTATCCAAGGACATGTTCCCGGTCACAAGTTTGTGTGTGTTAGTAGTTGTATCAGATGTCAGCAGTATACAAGGACATGTTCCCAGTCACAAGTTTGTGTGTGTTAGTAGTTGTATCAGATGTGAGCAGTATCCAAGGACATGTTCCCAGTCACAAGTTTGTGTGTGTTAGCAGTAATATCAGATATGAGCAGTATACAAGGACATGTTCCCGGTCACAAGTTTGTGTGTGTTAGTAGTTGTATCAGATGTCAGCAGTATACAAGGACATGTTCCCAGTCACAAGTTTGTGTGTGTTAGTAGTTGTATCAGATGTCAGCAGTATACAAGGACATGTTCCCAGTCATAGGTTTATATATGTTAGTAGTTGTATCAGATGCAGCAGTATCCAAGGACATGTTCCCAGTCACAAGTTTGTGTGTGTTAGTAGTTGTATCAGATGTCAGCAGTATCCAAGGACATGTTCCCAGTCACAAGTTTGTGTGTGTTAGTAGTTGTATCAGATGTCAGCAGTATCCAAGGACATGTTCCAGTCACAAGTTTGTGTGTGTTAGTAGTTGTATCAGATGTCAGCAGTATACAAGGACATGTTCCCAGTCACAAGTTTGTGTGTGTTAGTAGTTGTATCAGATGTCAGCAGTATCCAAGGACATGTTCCCAGTCACAAGTTTGTGTGTGTTAGTAGTTGTATCAGATGTCAGCAGTATACAAGGACATGTTCCCAGTCATAAGTTTATATGTGTTAGTAGTTGTGTCAGATGTCAGCAGTATACAAGGACATGTTCCCAGTCACAAGTTAGTGTGTGTTAGTAGTTGTATCAGATGTCAGCATTATACAAGGACATGTTTAATGGGGATTCCCAGTCTCATGTTTATATGTGTTAGTAGTTGTATCAGATGTCAGCAGTATCCAAGGACATGTTCCCAGTCACAAGTTTGTGTGTGTTAGTAGTTGTATCAGATGTCAGCAGTATACAAGGACATGTTCCCAGTCACAAGTTTATATGTGTTAGTAGTTGTGTCGGATGTCAGCAGTATACAAGGACATGTTCCCAGTCACAAGTTTGTGTGTGTTAGTAGTTTTATCGGATGTCAGCAGTATACAAGGACATGTTCCCAGTCACAAGTTTGTGTGTGTTAGTAGTTTTATCGGATGTCAGCAGTATACAAGGACATGTTCCCAGTCACAAGTTTGTGTGTGTTAGTAGTTTTATCGGATGTCAGCAGTATACAAGGACATGTTCCCAGTCACAAGTTTGTGTGTGTTAGTAGTTGTGTCGGATGTCAGCAGTATACAAGGACATGTTCCCAGTCACAAGTTTGTGTGTGTTAGTAGTTTTATCGGATGTCAGCAGTATACAAGGACATGTTCCCAGTCACAAGTTTATATGTGTTAGTAGTTGTGTCGGATGTCAGCAGTATACAAGGACATGTTCCCAGTCACAAGTTTGTGTGTGTTAGTAGTTTTATCGGATGTCAGCAGTATACAAGGACATGTTTAATGGGGTTCCCAGTCTCAAGTTTATATGTGTTAGTAGTTGTATCAGATGTCAGCAGTATACAAGGACATCTTCCCAGTCACAAGTTTATATGTGTTAGTAGTTGTATCAGATGTCAGCAGTATACAAGGACATGTTCCCAGTCACAAGTTTGTGTGTGTTGGTAGTTGTATCAGATGTCAGCAGTATCCAAGGACATGTTCCCAGTCACAAGTTTGTGTGTGTTAGTAGTTGTATCAGATGTCAGCAGTATACAAGGACATGTTTCCAGTCACAAGTTTATATGTGTTAGTAGTTGTGTCGGATGTCAGCAGTATACAAGGACATGTTCCCAGTCACAAGTTTGTGTGTGTTAGTAGTTTTATCGGATGTCAGCAGTATACAAGGACATGTTTAATGGGGTTCCCAGTCTCAAGTTTATATGTGTTAGTAGTTGTATCAGATGTCAGCAGTATACAAGGACATCTTCCCAGTCACAAGTTTATATGTGTTAGTAGTTGTATCAGATGTCAGCAGTATACAAGGACATGTTCCCAGTCACAAGTTTGTATGTGTTAGTAGTTGTATCAGATGTCAGCAGTATACAAGGAGATGTTCCCAGCCACAAGTTTGTGTGTGTTAGCAGTTGTATCAGATGTCAGCAGTATACAAGGACATGTTCCCAGTGGTATCAGATGTCAGCAGTATACAAGGACATGTTCCCAGTCACAAGTTTGTGTGTGTTAGCAGTTGTATCAGATGTCAGCAGTATACAAGGACATGTTTAATGGGGATTCTCAGTCTTAAGTTTATGAGGGCGTATACGTGCATGTGTGAGTAGTTGTTTCTTTCTAGATTTTTTGCATTCTATTCAAATATGCTATGTATACAAACAAAGACAGCTAGTCAATATTCAATAAATTCAGTGATGATTCTTTATATTTTGAATTGTCAAAAAAGATGAAGGTGGGTACAATAACGACTCAAGCATTCAGAGTTGTCAGTTAATTTTCGTTGTGCACTTTCATTGACACGCAGATAAGTTTATCAGATCTATTTATAGTGAACGTGTAGGTGTATAATAATAACAATATTTATATGTTTAAAGCTTCCCAGGAACAGAGCATTTTAGTGAATGTTTTTGAAATGAGCATAAACTAAGGTATGATCACTTAGATTGTGTGTGGGAAAGGTCGAAGTGTAGGCACTAGCATCATCATAGGTAGTGATTTAGGGGTGTACAGAATAGCTTTGGATATTTAAAAACAAAATCTTGGTTATCAATTATAAAGATACTATAATGTGAGTGAATTTTTTAATATTCAATAAAATGCTGCATATCTGCTATAGATCCATTATGCTGCAGAACTTTGAGGAGCAATTTTTTTAACTTTACTTTTTTGCCACTTAAGCAAAATGTTCTCTGGTTCTAGTTAATATAGAAACTTTCAGAATTTATTTATACTGTATCAGTCAAACGCTGTTGCTATTTTTTCTAGTATTTCTTACGACTGGCATAAAATAAACATGCTTGAAAAATTAGAAAACAATTTGAATTAAAAAGTAACATATATCACGAGTAGGAACTTGTACTCACAGCATCGCGATACAAGACAAGTTGTGCTCTCTTTAATAGAGCTTCTGGGGTTGTTACATGAAACCACTACACCAAGGTGAAACTGACACTATTATACAACTTTACTGAGTTTCTTCTGTTACCCAACCTCAAAACTTGGCTCGGAAGGAACACATTTTCATCATATGTGGACGTTATTTGTGCTCTGAATGAATTATATGCACAGCTAAATAGATTTTTTTTTCTGAGGAATAAAAAGCATAGAATCTCATTGAACCAAGTGTATTGAGCTAAAAGGAGATTACGGTGAGATATAAAGTTATTTACCACCTGTCTGAGGAATAACTGCAGACAGTCCCAGCAGTTGTCGGACAGTTTGTAAACAAGCAAACACTGTCACATTAAATAGTCCTACGCCTACAAAGTAGGGTGTCAGCCACTTGTGTTTTATTACGTATAAGAGAAACATTATGTCAAACCTGCTGTGGACAGTTTAGTTTATTTACGTGCATTGTGTTCATGTTTACACTGTACTGTACTCCAGTTCAGGCATTATTTCTCCTGTCCAAAGAGAGCGACCTTGCATCACACAAGTAGTGCTTACCAACTGTGCCACATGATAGAACACACCTTGTCATCTGCTGCTAAACTCCGTAACTTCATTCTCAATTGGAATCTCAAGAAATTATTTGTTCCTATTGGCTGAATTTCTAGCACTCTACAGAGTGCCGTGAGCTGGGGCCGAGACAGGGAGTCAAGTGTTATCTCGTCTTCAAACAGCTTGGAGAACTTCATGATCTCCTCCGTGCTTGCCTGTTCCCCAGACGTGCGCACCTGCAACAACAAAATCCTACATTAGATAATTCATTAGTTTGCATTACAATGCGCACCACAACTTTACATAACTTACCTTGTGGAAAAACTCTGTGAATTCCTTTGCGGATGTTGAATGATGACCCTTTCCTTCGACTGCCATGTCGTCCAATGTTTGTTGAAGGAACTTGGCCATTTCCAACTTCACTTTTAATGATTGTTTCATTTTTTCTTCCTGCAGCATTCAAGTATATTATCTTTCAAATCTTCATTTAAAGCACAAAAAAACAATACTACTTACAACAAGCAAATATTAAAAAAAAAAAAATCTGATGTGTTACACTCACATGACTTTCTCTACTCTTGTACAAACTCTTATTCTCCATCTACTTCATGTTAATCGAGATAAACATTTGCAGAAACTATCTTTTGACATGCAAAGAGACATTGCGACCAGGTCTAAAAATATTTGACTATCGCTTAAGGCCTACTATGTTCCCCTTGTTATGTATTTGCAAGGGCAATATAGAAATACAGTAGCCTTTAAGCCCATACATGTCTCTTAATAGCTGGTTGCTAAGTGCAGCATCATTCTCTTTGCCACAGATTAATACTCTTTGCATATCCAAGACAAAAAAATGAATAACGAATTCCCATTTGAGAAAATAAGTATTGAAAAATTTAAGGGAATAACAAGCAATATCTCACAAATGGTTCACTCAACGAAAAAAATGCATATGACATAAATTGTATATTTTAATGTGATCTACATTTTTTGTGTAGTAAAATTTTATCTATCTCTTATGGTTTACCAGTTATGCAAAAGTCGTTCACAATGAAGAATACTTTTGGAGACATTCCCAGAAAATTCGAGATATACATTTCATTTGTCATGAAAATATCTTAAACATATGATATTTTAATCAAAATCGTTAGAGCCATTTTTGAGAAAATTAAAATTTTCGAAAAATGTTCCATGTAAAGGGTAATCTGGGGTGGGGGGTATTTTCTTGAAAACCTTCATGTCGCATCTCTGGAAGATACTGAACCTAAATACCAAGTTTGGTGTTTATCCGACTGTTCGTTTCTGAGTTATGCTGTTCACAGACACACACACGGACATGTTTCCAAAAATGCATTTTTTTGATTCAGGGGGTCTCAAAACATGTATTTCCTGTGAAATCTTGGTATCGAATTTTTTGGGTGGAATACAATACTTCCCCTACTTAGTATACGTAGTAGAGAAAGTAAAAAGCGTTAAAAAGATCAATGCCTCAGTCTCCGTGTGTGTGTGTGTGTGTGTGTGTGCGCGCGCGCACAATATAATTAAAAAACAAAATTAAATCCAAACTTGGTCAAAAAAACTGGCCTGGAAGTGGTACTCAGTGAAGTGCAAATAATGATGATGATGATGATGATGATGATGATAATGATGATGATAATAATAATAATAATAATAATAATAATAATAATAATAATAATAATAATAATAATAATAATAATAATAATAATAATAATAATAATAATTTGCAATGTGGGTTGAATCACTTCACTAAACAGTTGATTGAACATGTTTACTAGGTAGTGTTGCTGATATCTTCCGTGGACTCAGTGCTTCTTTGTTGTGTTCAGCATGCATTTCAAAACTCATTAGTTTTGTTTTATGTTTTAGTTAAAGATGTTTCTCCTAGTTTCTAGTGAAGATTGTAACAGCTGTGCATTATTTTGTGTGAGGCTGTATTTGGCTTCACAATTGATTCTCTTCTAAATTACTCCTTTTTAAGAGCTTCATGTTGTGTGGCACTATGTTTATGTTAATGTTCTTTTAAAATTTTGGAAGGCCAAAGGTGATATGTGAATTTTCTGAAAATATTCTCAGTTTTTTCTGCTGTGTAGCTGCTACTGTCCTCTTTTTTCCTATTGTTTTAAGTTTTTTTTAAGCCATTTTTGTTAACTGGTTCAACTCTTCATCATATTCTGGTTTGTTCAGTAGTATGTAGCAAACTGTGGATGATTGAGTTGAAACTTTTTCCTTTGATATAGTTATCTATATGTGTGTCTTTCCTGAAAATTGTAATTTCCTATTGTTCTAAAAACTGAAGGGTCTTTTCTCTTTTGGTTTACATGGTGAACTTCTATTTCTTGGATCTGCTAGAATGCAGAGGTTTCTGTAGGTGTATGGATTCAGACCACTGATGCATGGCATGGGGATACTTGCAAATAAGGAGCTGATATCTTATTGATCAGACTTTTCAATCATGGGAACACTTCCAAGAAAACCTGTTAACACCAGCACAAGGAAAATTTTTGTTTTTCAAGCAAGTCTAACCACCATTTTAATAAAATTGTTAAGGAAAGTATATATGCAACTAAAAATGCTAACATCATATCTTTGATAATTAAATCTCTGTACCGAGTTCCAGCAGGTCTCCTGCTGCAAATGATGAAATATCTAACAACTTTATTGCACTTGTGTTAGTGAACATAACAAATGCATCACTGCAAACTTCCAGGATTGTTAAAAGTGATGCCTGTTTATACATGGCAATGTTAATAAACTACAGGCCTCTTACTTTAGTACCATCACTGAGCAACAAATCCACCCTTTGACAATTCATACATAACAACTTTAATTAATACTTTGTAACGCATTTGATTGGTTAAGAAATTACATGTGGAAATACAAGGAAGGGATCGATCCTGTACAATGTATGGAAGGGCAAGAACGCCCATCACAGAAACATGGAGCTTGTGTCTCAATTGACAGGCACATAAGCTTTGATCAACTGCACACAACATCATGTTTGGGTATGCAAATCGAGTTCCATGGGACTTGACACAGGCTCACAAGAAGAACAGAATGAAGATTCAGATCTTTTGGGGAAAATGGTGTCAGAACCATACGGATTCAATCCATACAATATAAACATTCTGATAGTCCCCAGATGATCATGTCTTTTGGGGAAAATGGTGTCAGAACCATACGCATTCAATCCATACAATATAAACATTCTGATAGTCCCCAGATGATCATGTCTTTTGGGGAAATGGTGTCAGAACCATACGCATTCAATCCATACAATATAAACATTCTGATAGTCCCCAGATGATCATGTCTTTTGGGGAAATGGTGTCAGAACCATACGCATTCAATCCATACAATATAAACATTCTGATAGTCCCCAGATGATCATGTCTTTTGGGGAAAATGGTGTCAGAACCATACGCATTCAATCCATACAATATAAACATTCTGATAGTCCCCAGATGATCATGTCTTTTGGGGAAATGGTGTCAGAACCATACGCATTCAATCCATACAATATAAACATTCTGATAGTCCCCAGATGATCATGTCTTTTGGGGAAAATGGTGTCAGAACCATACGCATTCAATCCATACAATATAAACATTCTGATAGTCCCCAGATGATCATGTCTTTTGGGGAAATGGTGTCAGAACCATACGCATTCAATCCATACAATATAAACATTCTGATAGTCCCCAGATGATCATGTCTTTTGGGGAAAATGGTGTCAGAACCATACGCATTCAATCCATACAATATAAACATTCTGATAGTCCCCAGATGATCATGTCTTTTGGGGAAATGGTGTCAGAACCATACGCATTCAATCCATACAATATAAACATTCTGATAGTCCCCAGATGATCATGTCTTTTGGGGAAAATGGTGTCAGAACCATACGCATTCAATCCATACAATATAAACATTCTGATAGTCCCCAGATGATCATGTCTTTTGGGGAAATGGTGTCAGAACCATACGCATTCAATCCATACAATATAAACATTCTGATAGTCCCCAGATGATCATGTCTTTTGGGGAAAATGGTGTCAGAACCATATGCATTCAATCCATACAATATAAACATTCTGATAGTCCCCAGATGATCATGTCTTTTGGGGAAATGGTGTCAGAACCATACGCATTCAATCCATACAATATAAACATTCTGATAGTCCCCAGATGATCATGTCTTTTGGGGAAAATGGTGTCAGAACCATACGCATTCAATCCATACAATATAAACATTCTGATAGTCCCCAGATGATCATGTCTTTTGTGGCATACTGCTAACAAAAAGATGTACTGTCACACCCTTAGATGACTTACGAGGGCTGTTCCAGAAGTACCCGACTCAACAAAGAAAACACAAAAATTTGGGGAAAAAAAATCTTTATTTCTCTACATAGTCTCCTTTCAGCTTGATGCACTTTTCCCAGTGATGTTCAATAGCTTCGATACCCTGTTTATAGTGAGAACCGTTGAGTTCTGCAAAATAGCTATCAACTGCAAACTCCACCTCTTCATTGTTGGCAAATGTTTTACCACCAAGACTTTCTTCAACTTTGGAAACAGAAAATAATCAGAGGGGGCTAAGTCTGGCGAATAGGGTGCATGAGGAAGCAATTCGAACTTTAACTCATTGATTTTGGTCATGGCGATAATGGATGTGTGAACTGGTGCATTGTCTTGATGAAACACAACTTTCTTTTTCGCTATATGTGGACGGTTTTGCTTGATTTCATTATTCAAATGCTGTAATAAGTTTGCATAATACTCGTCATTGATTGCCTTTCCCTTTTAAAGATAATCAATAAAAATTATCCAACGTGCATTCCAAAAAACAGACGCCATGACCTTGCCTGCAGACGGAACTGTCTTCGCCTTCTTTGGAGCCGATTATCCCCTTTCAATCAAGTGTTTTCACTGTTCCTTCATCTCAGGTGTGAAGTGATGGACCCATGTCTCATCCATGGTTATGAAATATCGCCAAACACTCGACTGCAACCTCCTCATGATGCTCATTTTGTTCCATTGTGAGCAAATGCGGAATCCATCTTGTGCACAGCTTTCTCATGTCTAAATTTTCAGTTAGTATGTGATGTACAGCACTTTTTGAAATGCCTACGATGTTTGCTAGCTTGCACACTTTCAGTCAACGGTCATCCAATACCATTTTGTGGATTTTCTTCACAATTTGTGACATGGTCACCTCATTTTGTCGACCACGGCGATGTTCGTCTTGGCAACTTGTACGACCTTGCTTAAACTCTGCCACCCAATATTTTACTGTTTTAAACGAAGGAGCAGACCCCCCTAGAGTAGAATCTAGCTCAGCTTTAATATTAGTTGGACTAAGACCTTTCAAATTGAAGTACTGTATCTCATAACGATAGCCACTTTTATCCATGTTTACAAATTTGCTGAGAGAGTTCACTATTAATGGCTGCCAAACAATTAGTAAACAAGTTAGCATCGTCAAAGTTAATCTTTATAAGGTTGGTACTTTCTACCATAGTCAACATAGATGCAGGACTCAGCAAGTGGGGTTCATGCAAGGAGGACTCGCTGTGACAGCACTTGCAGCACGCCACATTAACGCTGGCTATGAGATCCTTGTACATTGAACCACGTTAATTAATGCCCCCGCCAGTCTTGTTAAATCTGCTCATACCCAATAACAACATTATAACAGCCTTTTACAACTGCACTACATATAAACACAAAATAAACTTTATTACATGAATCACTACATTATAGATTAGCAACATTGGAAAGCAGGGGAGAACTTCAATCACCTACATGGTCATACTTTATTTTTTAGCATATATTGTTATTCTATAAATTGTATTTTTACCATATTCCTCTCTTTACAATCCGCCAGTCAGTCATGAAGCTTCATTGCAACTTCGGAAGCGGGAACCGATCGTAACAGGCAGGGAAAGTATGCTTGGTTGCCATGACTACGGACACATTTCTAGCAGGCAGCTCTTCTACAACACAGTGCAGGAAACTTTTTCTCTTCGATTTGAACTGAAATAGACTGGTAGAAGTGCCAGCCCAACTATTGTTTGCATCGTGTGTTAAAATTACAATTTTTTCTTTAGTGTTGTACGTAGATGCTTCCTGAGGATGAAAACAGAGTAACTATCTTCTTATACATGCAGTAACGTGAGTCTTAATTTAATTAACAAACAGTTGAAGTAGTAATCACTGCAAATTTTTCTTTCATTTTTATTTATCATGATGTATTTAATAAATGTAGTTTCTGTATTTGAATCACGCCATATCAAGGTGAACACTCATGAAACACCAAGTCATCAAATCTCTTTGACATTTTTTGTATGCATTTGATGCTTCCAAATAGAAGACTCACATTTCTTTTTTTTGGTACCTATTGAATACCAGCCAAAGTAAAATATTTTCAAAAACTCTGATGTGTCACACTCACATGACTTTCTCTACTCTTGTACAAACTATTTTTACACACGGTTATTCTCCATCTACTTCATGTTAATCGAGATAAACATTTGCAGACTCTATCTTATTGCTAATTTTCTTGTAGATGTAAGGGGAATATATATTTACAAGGGCAATATGGAAATACAGTAGCCTTTAAGCTCATACATATCTCTTATTAGCTGGTTGCTAGGTGAAGCACCATTCCCTTTCCACAGATTAATACTCTTTGCATATCCAAGACAAAAAAATGAATAACGAATTCCCATTTGAGAAAATAAGTATTAAAAAATTTAAGGGAATAACAAGCAATATCCCAAAAATGGTTCACTCAACAACAAAAATGTATATGACATAAATTGTGTATTTTAACGCGATCTACATCTTTTGTGTAGTAAAATTTTGTCTATCTCTTATAGTTTACCAAAAGTTGTTCACAATGAAGAATACTTTTGGAGACATTCCCAGAAAATTCAAGCTATACATTTCATTTGTCATGAAAATATCTTAAACATATGATATTTTAATCAAAATCCTTAGAGCCATTTTTCAGAAAATTAAAATTTTCGAAAAATCTTCCGTGTAAAGGGTAATCTGGGGTGGGAGGATTTTCTTGAAAACCTTCGTGTCGCATCTCTGGAAGATACTGAACCTAAATACCAAGTTTGGTGTTTATCCGACTGTTGGTTTCTGAGTTATGCTGTTCACGCACGCACGCACGCACACACACACACACACACACGGACATGTTTCCAAAAATGCTTTTTTTGTATTCAGGGGGTCTCAAAACATGTATTTCCGGTGAAATCTCGGTGGGTGGAATACAATACTTCCCCCACGTAGTAGAGATAGTACACCCTTTATCTCCTACTCAAGTTCTCACCATAATGAGTCAGAACACATGCCATAGCAGCTTGTAAGAGAACACGGCCACTTGCAGCAATGTCACTTAAATTAAAACAAATCCTTATCATGGCAAACCAGATTACACATTTCCTTCAACAGCAGAGAGAACAAAGTCTTTGTGAGTAGTTGATATGGTCAGTACCGCTACAAAAATGTGCAATTGTTGCCTTAACCCCTCAAAATTAGCAACCACAGCAACAAAAGTATTTACAATTTGTGACCACCGACTCACAAAATGCTTTTAAAACCTAGAATGAAGAATTTAAAACAATCCCCAAAACTAAGAGTCACTGCTTCCTATAACATAACTATTCTTCAAATTCCAGATACAAGCGATGTTTGTGAATCTAGTGTTGCTGGACCTAGTACCTGTGATATCTGGGTAGATCAAGTAAGAGTGTGTGTCTCATATCATATAAGAGTTCTTCAAATTACAGATACAAGTGAAAACAAGTGAGGTTTGTGAATCTAGTGTTGCTGGACCCAGTACCTGTGATATCTGGGTACATCAAGTAAGAGTGTGTGTCTCATATCATATAAGAGTTCTTCAAATTACAGATACAAGTGAAAACAAGCGATGTTTGTGAATCTAGTGTTGCTGGACCTAGTACCTGTGATATCTGGGTAGATCAAGTAAGAGTGTGTGTCTCATATCATATAAGAGTTCTTCAAATTACAGATACAAGTAAAAACAAGTGAGGTTTGTGAATCTAGTGTTGCTGGACCCAGTACCTGTGATATCTGGGTAGATCAAGTAAGAGTGTGTGTCTCATACCATATAACAATTCTTCAAATTACAGATACAAGTGAAAACAAGTGAGGTTTGTTAATCTAGTGTTGCTGGACCTAGTACCTGTGATATCTGGGTAGATCAAGTAAGAGTGTGTGTCTCATATCATATAAGAGTTCTTCAAATTACAGATACAAGTGAAAACAAGTGAGGTTTGTGAATCTAGTGTTGCTGGACCAAGTACCTGTGATATCTGGGTACATCAAGTAAGAGTGTGTGTCTCATATCATATAAGAGTTCTTCAAATTACAGATACATGTGAAAACAAGTGAGGTTTGTTAATCTAGTGTTGCTGGACCAAGTACCTGTGATATCTGGGTACATCAAGTAAGAGTGTGTGTCTCATATCATATAAGAGTTCTTCAAACTACAGATACAAGTGAAAACAACTGAGGTTTGTTAATCTAGTGTTGCTGGACCTAGTACCTGTGATATCTGGGTACATCAAGTAAGAGTGTGTGTCTCATATCATATAAGAGTTCTTCAAATTACAGATACAAGTGAAAACAAGTGATGTTTGTGAATCTAGAGTTGCTGGACCCATTACCTGTGATATCTGGGTAGATCAAGTAAGAGTGTGTGTCTCATATCATATAAGAGTTCTTCAAATTACAGATACAAGTGAAAACAAGTGAGGTTTGTTAATCTAGTGTTGCTGGACCAAGTACCTGTGATATCTGGGTACATCAAGTAAGAGTGTGTGTCTCATATCATATAAGAGTTCTTCAAATTACAGATACAAGTGAAAACAAGTGAGGTTTGTTAATCTAGTGTTGCTGGACCAAGTACCTGTGATATCTGGGTACATCAAGTAAGAGTGTGTGTCTCATATCATATAAGAGTTCTTCAAATTACAGATACAAGTGAAAACAACTGAGGTTTGTTAATCTAGTGTTGCTGGACCTAGTACCTGTGATATCTGGGTACATCAAGTAAGAGTGTGTGTCTCATATCATATAAGAGTTCTTCAAATTACAGATACAAGTGAAAACAAGTGATGTTTGTGAATCTAGTGTTGCTGGACCCATTACCTGTGATATCTGGGTAGATCAAGTAAGAGTGTGTGTCTCATATCATATAAGAGTTCTTCAAATTACAGATACAAGTGAAAACAAGTGAGGTTTGTTAATCTAGTGTTGCTGGACCAAGTACCTGTGATATCTGGGTACATCAAGTAAGAGTGTGTGTCTCATATCATATAAGAGTTCTTCAAATTACAGATACAAGTGAAAACAAGTGATGTTTGTGAATCTAGTGTTGCTGGACCTAGTATCTGTGATATCTGGATACATCAAGTAAGAGTGTGTGTCTCATATCATATAAGAATTCTTCAAATTACAGATACAAGTGAAAACAAGTGATGTTTGTGAATCTAGTGTTGCTGGACCTAGTACCTGTGATATCTGGATACATCAAGTAAGAGTGTGTGTGTCTCAGATCATATAAGAATTCTTCAAATTACAGATACAAGTGAAAACAAGTGATGTTTGTGAATCTAGTGTTGCTGGACCTTGTACCTGTGATATCTGGATACATCAAGTAAGAGTGTGTGTGTCTCAGATCATATAAGAATTCTTCAAATTACAGATACAAGTGAAAACAAGTGATGTTTGTGAATCTAGTGTTGCTGGACCTTGTACCTGTGATATCTGGGTAGATCAAGTAAGAGTGTGTGTCTCATGTCATATAAGAATTCTTCAAATTACAGATACAAGTGAAAACAAGTGAAGTTTGTTAATCTAGTGTTGCTGGACCTAGTACCTGTGATATCTAGGTAGATCAAGTAAGAGTGTGTGTCTCATGTCATATCAGAATTCTTCAAATTACAGATACAAGTGAAAACAAGTGAAGTTTGTTAATCTAGTGTTGCTGGACCTAGTATATCTGATATCTAGGTAGATCAAGTAAGAGTGTGTGTCTCATGTCATATAAGAATTCTTCAAATTACAGATACAAGTGAAACCAAGTGAAGTTTGTTAATCTAGTGTTGCTGGACCTAGTATATCTGATATCTAGGTAGATCAAGTAAGAGTGTGTGTCTCATGTCATATAAGAATTCTTCAAATTACAGATACAAGTGAAAACAAGTGAAGTTTGTTAATCTAGTGTTGCTGGACCTAGTATATCTGATACCTAGGTAGATCAAGTAAGAGTGTGTGTCTCATGTCATATAAGAATTCTTCAAATTACAGATACAAGTGAAAGTAAGTGAAGTTTGTGAATCTAGTGTTGCTGGACCTAGTACCTGTGATATCTAGGTAGATCAAGTAAGAGTGTGTGTGTCTCATATCATATAAGAATTCTTCAAATTACAGATACAAGTGAAAACAAGTGATGTTTGTGAATCTAGTGTTGCTGGACCTTGTACCTGTGATATCTGGGTAGATCAAGTAAGAGTGTGTGTCTCATGTCATATAAGAATTCTTCAAATTACAGATACAAGTGAAAACAAGTGAAGTTTGTGAATCTAGTGTTGCTGGACCTAGTACCTGTGATATCTAGGTAGATCAAGTAAGAGTGTGTGTGTCTCATATCATATAAGAATTCTTCAAATTACAGATACAAGTGAAAACAAGTGATGTTTGTGAATCTAGTGTTGCTGGACCTAGTATATCTGATATCTAGGTAGATCAAGTAAGAGTGTGTGTCTCATGTCATATAAGAATTCTTCAAATTACAGATACAAGTGAAAACAAGTGAAGTTTGTTAATCTAGTGTTGCTGGACCTAGTATATCTGATATCTGGGTAGATCAAGTAAGAGTGTGTGTCTCATGACATATAAGAATTCTTCAAATTACAGATACAAGTGAAAACAAGTGATGTTTGTGAATCTAGTGTTGCTGGACCTAGTACCTGTGATATCTGGGTAGATCAAGTAAGAGTGTGTGTCTCATATCATATAAGAATTCTTCAAAATACACATAAAGGTGAAAACAAGTGATGTTTGTGAATCTAGTGTTGCTGGACCTAATACCTCTGATATCTGAGTAGATCAAGTAAGAGTGTGTGTTTCATATCATTTAACTATTCTTCAAATTCCAGATACAAGTGAAAACAACTGATGTTTGTTAATCTAGTGTTGCTGGACCTAGTACCTCTAATATCTGGGTAGATCAAGTAAGAGTGTGTGTGTCTCATATCATATAAGAATGCCACAAATTACAGATAAAGGTGAAAACAAGATATGTTTGTGAATCTAGTGTTGCTGGACCCAGTACCTGTGACATCTGGGTAGATCAAGTAAGAGTGTGTGTCTCATGTCATATAAGAATTCTTCAAATTACAGATACAAGTGAAAACAAGTGATGTTTGTGAATCTAGTGTTGCTGGACCTAGTACCTGTGATATCTGGGTAGATCAAGTAAGAGTGTGTGTCTCATATCATTTAACTATTCTTCAAATTCCAGATACAAGTGAAAACAAGTGATGTTTGTGAATCTAATCTTGCTGGACCTAGTACCTGTGACATCTGGGTAGATCAACTAAGAGTCTGTGTCTCATATCCTATAAGAATTCTTCAAATTACAGATACAAGTGAAAACAAGTGAGGTTTGTTAATCTAGTGTTGCTGGACCAAGTACCTGTGATATCTGGGTAGATCAAGTAAGAGTGTGTGTCTCATATCATATAACAATTCTTCAAATTACAGATACAAGTGAAAACAAGTGATGTTTGTGAATCTAGTGTTGCTGGACCTAGTACATGTGATATCTGGGTAGATCAAGTAAGAGTGGGTGTCTCATATCATATAAGAATTCTTCAAATTACAGATACAAGTGAAAACAAGTGAGGTTTGTTAATCTAGTGTTGCTGGACCTAGTACATGTGATATCTGGGTAGATCAAGTAAGAGTGTGTGTCTCATATCATATAAGAATTCTTCAAATTACAGATACAAGTGAAAACAAGTGATGTTTGTGAATCTAGTGTTGCTGGACCTAGTACCTGTGACATCTGGGTAGATCAAGTAAGAGTGTGTGTCTCATATCATATAAGAATTCTTCAAATTAGAGATACAAGTGATAACAAGTGATGTTTGTGAATCTAGTGTTGCTGGACCTAGTACCTCTGATATCTGGGTAGATAAAGTAGGAGTGTGTGTCTCATATCATACAAGAATTCTTCAAATTGGAGATACAAGTGATAACAAGTGATGTTTGTGAATCTAGTGTTGCTGGACCCAGTACCTCTGATATCTGGGTAGATCAAGTAAGAGTGTGTGTCTCATATCATATAAGAATTCTTCAAAATACACATAAAGGTGAAAACAAGTGATGTTTGTGAATCTAGTGTTGCTGGACCTAGTACCTGTGATATCTGGGTAGATCAAGTAAGAGTGTGTGTCTCATATCTTATAAGAATTCTTCAAATTACAGATAAAGGTGAAAACAAGTGATGTTTGTGAATCTAGTGTTGCTGGAACTAGTACCTGTGACATCTGGGTACATCAAGTAATAGTGTGTGTCTCATATCATATTAAAATTCTTCAAATTACAGATAAAGGTGAAAACAAGTGATGTTTGTGAATCTAGTGTTGCTGGACCTAGTACCTGTGACATCTGGGTACATCAAGTAATAGTGTGTGTCTCATATCATATAAGAATTCTTCAAATTACTGATACTAGTGATAACTAGTCTTGTTTGTGAATCTAGTGTTGCTGGACACAGTACCTGTGACATCTGGATACATCAAGTAAGAGTGTGTGTCTCATATCATATAAGAATTCTTCAAATTACAGATACAAGTGAAAACAAGTGATGTTTGTGAATCTAGTGTTGCTGGAACCAGTACCTGTGACATCTGGGTAGATCAAGTAAGAGTGTGTGTCTAATATCATATAAGAATTCTTTAAATTACTGATACTAGTGATAACTAGTCTTGTTTGTGAATCTAGTGTTGCTGGACCCAGTACCTGTGACATCTGGGTAGATCAAGTAAGAGTGTGTGTCTCATATCATATAAGAGTTCTTCAAATTACAGATACAAGTGAAAACAAGCGATGTTTGTGAATCTAGTGTTGCTGGACCCATTACCTGTGATATCTGGGTAGATCAAGTAAGAGTGTGTGTCTCATATCATATAAGAGTTCTTCAAATTACAGATACAAGTGAAAACAAGCGATGTTTGTGAATCTAGTGTTGCTGGACCCATTACCTGTGATATCTGGGTAGATCAAGTAAGAGTGTGTGTCTCATATCATATAAGAGTTCTTCAAATTACAGATACAAGTGAAAACAAGCGATGTTTGTGAATCTAGTGTTGCTGGACCCATTATCTGTGATATCTGGGTAGATCAAGTAAGAGTGTGTGTCTCATATCATATAAGAGTTCTTCAAATTACAGATACGAGTGAAAACAAGCGATGTTTGTGAATCTAGTGTTGCTGGACCCATTACCTGTGATATCTGGGTAGATCAAGTAAGAGTGTGTGTCTCATATCATATAAGAGTTCTTCAAATTACAGATACAAGTGAAAACAAGCGATGTTTGTGAATCTAGTGTTGCTGGACCCATTACCTGTGATATCTGGGTAGATCAAGTAAGAGTGTGTGTCTCATATCATATAAGAGTTCTTCAAATTACAGATACAAGTGAAAACAAGTGAGGTTTGTTAATCTAGTGTTGCTGGACCTAGTACCTGTGATATCTGGGTACATCAAGTAAGAGTGTGTGTCTCATATCATATAAGAGTTCTTCAAATTACAGATACAAGTGAAAACAAGCGATGTTTGTGAATCTAGTGTTGCTGGACCCATTACCTGTGATACCTGGGTAGATCAAGTAAGAGTGTGTGTCTCATATCATATAAGAGTTCTTCAAATTACAGATACAAGTGAAAACAAGTGAGGTTTGTTAATCTAGTGTTGCTGGACCAAGTACCTGTGATATCTGGGTACATCAAGTAAGAGTGTGTGTCTCATATCATATAAGAGTTCTTCAAATTACAGATACAAGTGAAAACAAGTGAGGTTTGTTAATCTAGTGTTGCTGGACCAAGTACCTGTGATATCTGGGTACATCAAGTAAGAGTGTGTGTCTCATATCATATAAGAGTTCTTCAAATTACAGATACAAGTGAAAACAAGTGAGGTTTGTTAATCTAGTGTTGCTGGACCTAGTACCTGTGATATCTGGGTAGATCAAGTAAGAGTGTGTGTCTCATATCATATAAGAGTTCTTCAAATTACAGATACAAGTGAAAATAAGCGATGTTTGTGAATCTAGTGTTGCTGGACCCATTACCTGTGATATCTGGGTAGATCAAGTAAGAGTGTGTGTCTCATATCATATAAGAGTTCTTCAAATTACATTACAGATACAAGTGAAAACAAGTGAGGTTTGTTAATCTAGTGTTGCTGGACCAAGTACCTGTGATATCTGGGTACATCAAGTAAGAGTGTGTGTCTCATATCATATAAGAGTTCTTCAAATTACAGATACAAGTGAAAATAAGCGATGTTTGTGAATCTAGTGTTGCTGGACCCATTACCTGTGATATCTGGGTAGATCAAGTAAGAGTGTGTGTCTCATATCATATAAGAGTTCTTCAAATTACAGATACAAGTGAAAACAAGTGAGGTTTGTTAATCTAGTGTTGCTGGACCAAGTACCTGTGATATCTGGGTACATCAAGTTAGAGTGTGTGTCTCATATCATATAAGAGTTCTTCAAATTACAGATACAAGTGAAAACAAGTGATGTTTGTGAATCTATTGTTGCTGGACCTAGTATCTGTGATATCTGGGTAGATCAAGTAAGAGTGTGTGTCTCATATCATATAAGAATTCTTCAAATTACAGATACAAGTGAAAACAAGTGATGTTTGTGAATCTAGTGTTGCTGGACCTAGTACCTGTGATATCTGGATACATCAAGTAAGAGTGTGTGTGTCTCAGATCATATAAGAATTCTTCAAATTACAGATACAAGTGAAAACAAGTGATGTTTGTGAATCTAGTGTTGCTGGACCTTGTACCTGTTGTATCTGGATACATCAAGTAAGAGTGTGTGTGTCTCAGATCATATAAGAATTCTTCAAATTACAGATACAAGTGAAAACAAGTGATGTTTGTGAATCTAGTGTTGCTGGACCTTGTACCTGTGATATCTGGGTAGATCAAGTAAGAGTGTGTGTCTCATGTCATATAAGAATTCTTCAAATTACAGATACAAGTGAAAACAAGTGAAGTTTGTTAATCTAGTGTTGCTGGACCTAGTACCTGTGATATCTAGGTAGATCAAATAAGAGTGTGTGTCTCATGTCATATCAGAATTCTTCAAATTACAGATACAAGTGAAAACAAGTGAAGTTTGTTAATCTAGTGTTGCTGGACCTAGTATATCTGATATCTAGGTAGATCAAGTAAGAGTGTGTGTCTCATGTCATATAAGAATTCTTCAAATTACAGATACAAGTGAAACCAAGTGAAGTTTGTTAATCTAGTGTTGCTGGACCTAGTATATCTGATATCTAGGTAGATCAAGTAAGAGTGTGTGTCTCATGTCATATAAGAATTCTTCAAATTACAGATACAAGTGAAAACAAGTGAAGTTTGTTAATCTAGTGTTGCTGGACCTAGTATATCTGATACCTAGGTAGATCAAGTAAGAGTGTGTGTCTCATGTCATATAAGAATTCTTCAAATTACAGATACAAGTGAAAGCAAGTGAAGTTTGTGAATCTAGTGTTGCTGGACCTAGTACCTGTGATATCTAGGTAGATCAAGTAAGAGTGTGTGTCTCATGTCATATAAGAGTTCTTCAAATTACAGATACAAGTGAAAACAAGTGAAGTTTGTTAATCTAGTGTTGCTGGACCTAGTACCTGTGATATCTGGGTAGATCAAGTAAGAGTGTGTGTGTCTCAGATCATATAAGAATTCTTCAAATTACAGATACAAGTGAAAACAAGTGATGTTTGTGAATCTAGTGTTGCTGGACCTTGTACCTGTGATATCTGGGTAGATCAAGTAAGAGTGTGTGTCTCATGTCATATAAGAATTCTTCAAATTACAGATACAAGTGAAAACAAGTGAAGTTTGTGAATCTAGTGTTGCTGGACCTAGTATATCTGATATCTAGGTAGATCAAGTAAGAGTGTGTGTCTCATGTCATATAAGAATTCTTCAAATTACAGATACAAGTGAAAGCAAGTGAAGTTTGTGAATCTAGTGTTGCTGGACCTAGTACCTGTGATATCTAGGTAGATCAAGTAAGAGTGTGTGTGTCTCATATCATATAAGAATTCTTCAAATTACAGATACAAGTGAAAACAAGTGATGTTTGTGAATCTAGTGTTGCTGGACCTAGTATATCTGATATCTAGGTAGATCAAGTAAGAGTGTGTGTCTCATGTCATATAAGAATTCTTCAAATTACAGATACAAGTGAAAACAAGTGAAGTTTGTTAATCTAGTGTTGCTGGACCTAGTATATCTGATATCTGGGTAGATCAAGTAAGAGTGTGTGTCTCATGCCATATAAGAACTCTTCAAATTACAGATACAAGTGAAAACAAGTGATGTTTGTGAATCTAGTGTTGCTGGACCTAGTACCTGTGATATCTGGGTAGATCAAGTAAGAGTGTGTGTCTCATGTCATATAAGAATTCTTCAAAATACACATAAAGGTGAAAACAAGTGATGTTTGTGAATCTAGTGTTGCTGGACCTAATACCTCTGATATCTGAGTAGATCAAGTAAGAGTGTGTGTCTCAAATCATATAAGAATTCTTCAAATTACAGATACAAGTGAAAACAAATGAGGTTTGTTAATCTAGTGTTGCTGGACCTAGTACCTGTGATATCTGGGTACATCAAGTAAGAGTGTGTGTCTCATATCATATAAGAGTTCTTCAAATTACAGATACAAGTGAAAACAAGCGATGTTTGTGAATCTAGTGTTGCTGGACCCATTACCTGTGATATCTGGGTAGATCAAGTAAGAGTGTGTGTCTCATATCATATAAGAGTTCTTCAAATTACAGATACAAGTGAAAACAAGTGAGGTTTGTTAATCTAGTGTTGCTGGACCAAGTACCTGTGATATCTGGGTACATCAAGTAAGAGTGTGTGTATCATATCATATAAGAGTTCTTCAAATTACAGATACAAGTGAAAACAAGTGATGTTTGTGAATCTAGTGTTGCTGGACCTTGTACGTGTGATATCTGGGTAGATCAAGTAAGAGTGTGTGTCTCATGTCATATAAGAATTCTTCAAATTACAGATACAAGTGAAAACAAGTGAAGTTTGTTAATCTAGTGTTGCTGGACCTAGTACCTGTGATATCTAGGTAGATCAAATAAGAGTGTGTGTCTCATGTCATATCAGAATTCTTCAAATTACAGATACAAGTGAAAACAAGTGAAGTTTGTTAATCTAGTGTTTCTGGACCTAGTATATCTGATATCTAGGTAGATCAAGTAGGAGTGTGTGTCTCATGTCATATAAGAATTCTTCAAATTACAGATACAAGTGAAACCAAGTGAAGTTTGTTAATCTAGTGTTGCTGGACCTAGTATATCTGATATCTAGGTAGATCAAGTAAGAGTGTGTGTCTCATGTCATATAAGAATTCTTCAAATTACAGATACAAGTGAAAACAAGTGAAGTTTGTTAATCTAGTGTTGCTGGACCTAGTATATCTGATACCTAGGTAGATCAAGTAAGAGTGTGTGTCTCATGTCATATAAGAATTCTTCAAATTACAGATACAAGTGAAAGCAAGTGAAGTTTGTGAATCTAGTGTTGCTGGACCTAGTACCTGTGATATCTAGGTAGATCAACTAAGAGTGTGTGTCTCATGTCATATAAGAGTTCTTCAAATTACAGATACAAGTGAAAACAAGTGAAGTTTGTTAATCTAGTGTTGCTGGATCTAGTACCTGTGATATCTGGGTAGATCAAGTAAGAGTGTGTGTGTCTCAGATCATATAAGAATTCTTCAAATTACAGATACAAGTGAAAACAAGTGATGTTTGTGAATCTAGTGTTGCTGGACCTTGTACCTGTGATATCTGGGTAGATCAAGTAAGAGTGTGTGTCTCATGTCATATAAGAATTCTTCAAATTACAGATACAAGTGAAAACAAGTGAAGTTTGTGAATCTAGTGTTGCTGGACCTAGTATATCTGATATCTAGGTAGATCAAGTAAGAGTGTGTGTCTCATGTCATATAAGAATTCTTCAAATTACAGATACAAGTGAAAGCAAGTGAAGTTTGTGAATCTAGTGTTGCTGGACCTAGTACCTGTGATATCTAGGTAGATCAAGTAAGAGTGTGTGTGTCTCATATCATATAAGAATTCTTCAAATTACAGATACAAGTGAAAACAAGTGATGTTTGTGAATCTAGTGTTGCTGGACCTAGTATATCTGATATCTAGGTAGATCAAGTAAGAGTGTGTGTCTCATGTCATATAAGAATTCTTCAAATTACAGATACAAGTGAAAACAAGTGAAGTTTGTTAATCTAGTGTTGCTGGACCTAGTATATCTGATATCTGGGTAGAACAAGTAAGAGTGTGTGTCTCATGCCATATAAGAACTCTTCAAATTACAGATACAAGTGAAAACAAGTGATGTTTGTGAATCTAGTGTTGCTGGACCTAGTACCTGTGGTATCTGGGTAGATCAAGTAAGAGTGTGTGTCTCATGTCATATAAGAATTCTTCAAAATACACATAAAGGTGAAAACAAGTGATGTTTGTGAATCTAGTGTTGCTGGACCTAATACCTCTGATATCTGAGTAGATCAAGTAAGAGTGTGTGTCTCAAATCATATAAGAATTCTTCAAATTACAGATACAAGTGAAAACAAGTGATGTTTGTGAATCTAGTGTTGCTGGACCTAGTATCTCTGATATCTGGGTAGATCAAGTAAGAGTGTGTGTCTCAAATCATATAAGAGTTCTTCAAATTACAGATACAAGTGAAAACAAGCGATGTTTGTGAATCTAGTGTTGCTGGACCCATTACCTGTGATATCTGGGTAGATCAAGTAAGAGTGTGTGTCTCATATCATATAAGAGTTCTTCAAATTACAGATACAAGTGAAAACAAGTGAGGTTTGTTAATCTAGTGTTGCTGGACCTAGTACCTGTGATACCTGGGTACATCAAGTAAGAGTGTGTGTCTCATATCATATAAGAGTTCTTCAAATTACAGATACAAGTGAAAACAAGCGATGTTTGTGAATCTAGTGTTGCTGGACCCATTACCTGTGATATCTGGGTAGATCAAGTAAGAGTGTGTGTCTCATATCATATAAGAGTTCTTCAAATTACAGATACAAGTGAAAACAAGTGAGGTTTGTTAATCTAGTGTTGCTGGACCAAGTACCTGTGATATCTGGGTACATCAAGTAAGAGTGTGTGTCTCATATCATATAAGAGTTCTTCAAATTACAGTTACAAGTGAAAACAAGTGAGGTTTGTTAATCTAGTGTTGCTGGACCTAGTACCTGTGATATCTGGGTACATCAAGTAAGAGTGTGTGTCTCATATCATATAAGAGTTCTTCAAATTACAGATACAAGTGAAAACAAGCGATGTTTGTGAATCTAGTGTTGCTGGACCCATTACCTGTGATATCTGGGTAGATCAAGTAAGAGTGTGTGTCTCATATCATATAAGAGTTCTTCAAATTACAGATACAAGTGAAAACAAGTGAGGTTTGTTAATCTAGTGTTGCTGGACCAAGTACCTGTGATATCTGGGTACATCAAGTAAGAGTGTGTGTCTCATATCATATAAGAGTTCTTCAAATTACAGATACAAGTGAAAACAAGCGATGTTTGTGAATCTAAATTGCTGGACCCATTACCTGTGATATCTGGGTAGATCAAGTAAGAGTGTGTGTCTCATATCATATAAGAGTTCTTCAAATTACAGATACAAGTGAAAACAAGTGATGTTTGTGAATCTAGTGTTGCTGGACCTAGTATCTGTGATATCTGGATACATCAAGTAAGAGTGTGTGTCTCATATCATATAAGAATTCTTCAAATTACAGATACAAGTGAAAACAAGTGATGTTTGTGAATCTAGTGTTGCTGGACCTAGTACCTGTGATATCTGGATACATCAAGTAAGAGTGTGTGTGTCTCAGATCATATAAGAATTCTTCAAATTACAGATACAAGTGAAAACAAGTGATGTTTGTGAATCTAGTGTTGCTGGACCTTGTACCTGTGATATCTGGATACATCAAGTAAGAGTGTGTGTGTCTCAGATCATATAAGAATTCCTCAAATTACAGATACAAGTGAAAACAAGTGATGTTTGTGAATCTAGTGTTGCTGGACCTTGTACCTGTGATATCTGGGTAGATCAAGTAAGAGTGTGTGTCTCATGTCATATAAGAATTCTTCAAATTACAGATACAAGTGAAAACAAGTGAAGTTTGTTAATCTAGTGTTGCTGGACCTAGTACCTGTGATATCTAGGTAGATCAAGTAAGAGTGTGTGTCTCATGTCATATCAGAATTCTTCAAATTACAGATACAAGTGAAAACAAGTGAAGTTTGTTAATCTAGTGTTGCTGGACCTAGTATATCTGATATCTAGGCAGATCAAGTAAGAGTGTGTGTCTCATGTCATATAAGAATTCTTCAAATTACAGATACAAGTGAAACCAAGTGAAGTATGTTAATCTAGTGTTGCTGGACCTAGTATATCTGATATCTAGGTAGATCAAGTAAGAGTGTGTGTCTCATGTCATATAAGAATTCTTCAAATTACAGATACAAGTGAAAACAAGTGAAGTTTGTTAATCTAGTGTTGCTGGACCTAGTATATCTGATACCTAGGTAGATCAAGTAAGAGTGTGTGTCTCATGTCATATAAGAATTCTTCAAATTACAGATACAAGTGAAAGCAAGTGAAGTTTGTGAATCTAGTGTTGCTGGACCTAGTACCTGTGATATCTAGGTAGATCAAGTAAGAGTGTGTGTCTCATGTCATATAAGAGTTCTTCAAATTACAGATACAAGTGAAAACAAGTGAAGTTTGTTAATCTAGTGTTGCTGGACCTAGTACCTGTGATATCTGGGTAGATCAAGTAAGAGTGTGTGTGTCTCAGATCATATAAGAATTCTTCAAATTACAGATACAAGTGAAAACAAGTGATGTTTGTGAATCTAGTGTTGCTGGACCTTGTACCTGTGATATCTGGGTAGATCAAGTAAGAGTGTGTGTCTCATGTCATATAAGAATTCTTCAAATTACAGATACAAGTGAAAACAAGTGATGTTTGTGAATCTAGTGTTGCTGGACCTAGTATATCTGATATCTAGGTAGATCAAGTAAGAGTGTGTGTCTCATGTCATATAAGAATTCTTCAAATTACAGATACAAGTGAAAGCAAGTGAAGTTTGTGAATCTAGTGTTGCTGGACCTAGTACCTGTGATATCTAGGTAGATCAAGTAAGAGTGTGTGTGTCTCATATCATATAAGAATTCTTCAAATTACAGATACAAGTGAAAACAAGTGATGTTTGTGAATCTAGTGTTGCTGGACCTAGTATATCTGATATCTAGGTAGATCAAGTAAGAGTGTGTGTCTCATGTCATATAAGAACTCTTCAAATTACAGATACAAGTGAAAACAAGTGATGTTTGTGAATCTAGTGTTGCTGGACCTAGTACCTGTGATATCTGGGTAGATCAAGTAAGAGTGTGTGTCTCATGTCATATAAGAATTCTTCAAAATACACATAAAGGTGAAAACAAGTGATGTTTGTGAATCTAGTGTTGCTGGACCTAGTATCTGTGATATCTGGGTAGATCAAGTAAGAGTGTGTGTCTCACATCATATAACAATTCTTCAAATTAAAGATACAAGTGAAAACAAGTGATGTTTGTTAATCTAGTGTTGCTGGACCTAGTACCTCTGATATCTGGGTAGATCAAGTAAGAGTGTGTGTCTCATATCATTTAACTATTCTTCAAATTCCAGATACAAGTGAAAACAACTGATGTTTGTTAATCTAGTGTTGCTGGACCTAGTACCTCTAATATCTGGGTAGATCAAGTAAGAGTGTGTGTGTCTCATATCATATAAGAATTCCTCAAATTACAGATAAAGGTGAAAACAAGTGATGTTTGTGAATCTAGTGTTGCTGGACCCAGTACCTGTGACATGTGGGTAGATCAAGTAAGAGTGTGTGTCTCATGTCATATAAGAATTCTTCAAATTACAGATACAAGTGAAAACAAGTGATGTTTGTGAATCTAGTGTTGCTGGACCTAGTACCTGTGATATCTGGGTAGATCAAGTAAGAGTGTGTGTCTCATATCATTTAACTATTCTTCAAATTCCAGATACAAGTGAAAACAAGTGATGTTTGTGAATCTAATCTTGCTGGACCTAGTACCTGTGACATCTGGGTAGATCAAGTAAGAGTCTGTGTCTCATATCCTATAAGGATTCTTCAAATTACAGATACAAGTGAAAACAAGTGAGGTTTGTTAATCTAGTGTTGCTGGACCAAGTACCTGTGATATCTGGGTAGATCAAAAAAGAGTGTGTGTCTCATATCATATAAGAATTCTTCAAATTACAGATACAAGTGAAAACAAGTGATGTTTGTGAATCTAGTGTTGCTGGACCTAGTACCTGTGATATCTGGGTAGATCAAGTAAGAGTGTGTGTCTCATATCATATAAGAATTCTTCAAATTACAGATACAAGTGAAAACAAGTGATGTTTGTGAATCTAGTGTTGCTGGACCTAGTACCTGTGACATCTGGGTAGATCAAGTAAGAGTGTGTGTCTCATATCATATAAGAAATTCTTCAAATTAGAGATACAAGTGATAACAAGTGATGTTTGTGAATCTAGTGTTGCTGGACCTAGTACCTCTGATATCTGGGTAGATAAAGTAGGAGTGTGTGTCTCATATCATATAAGAATTCTTCAAATTGGAGATACAAGTGATAACAAGTGATGTTTGTGAATCTAGTGTTGCTGGACCCAGTACCTCTGATATCTGGGTAGATCAAGTAAGAGTGTGTGTCTCATATCATATAAGAATTCTTCAAAATACACATAAAGGTGAAAACAAGTGATGTTTGTGAATCTAGTGTTGCTGGACCTAGTACCTGTGATATCTGGGTAGATCAAGTAAGAGTGTGTGTCTCATATCTTATAAGAATTCTTCAAATTACAGATAAAGGTGAAAACAAGTGATGTTTGTGAATCTAGTGTTGCTGGAACTAGTACCTGTGACATCTGGGTACATCAAGTAATAGTGTGTGTCTCATATCATATTAAAATTCTTCAAATTACTGATACTAGTGATAACTAGTCCTGTTTGTGAATCTAGTGTTGCTGGACACAGTACCTGTGACATCTGGATACATCAAGTAAGAGTGTGTGTCTCATATCATATAAGAATTCTTCAAATTACAGATACAAGTGAAAACAAGTGATGTTTGTGAATCTAGTGTTGCTGGAACCAGTACCTGTGACATCTGGGTAGTTCAAGTAAGAGTGTGTGTCTCATATCATATAAGAGTTCTTCAAATTACAGATACAAGTGAAAACAAGTGAGGTTTGTTAATCTAGTGTTGCTGGACCAAGTACCTGTGATATCTGGGTACATCAAGTAAGAGTGTGTGTCTCATATCATATAAGAGTTCTTCAAATTACAGATACAAGTGAAAACAAGCGATGTTTGTGAATCTAGTGTTGCTGGACCCATTACCTGTGATATCTGGGTAGATCAAGTAAGAGTGTGTGTCTCATATCATATAAGAATTCTTCAAATTACAGATACGAGTGAAAACAAGTGATGTTTGTGAATCTAGTGTTGCTGGACCTAGTACCTGTGATATTTGGGTAGATCAAGTAAGAGTGTGTGTCTCATATCATATAAGAATTCTTCAAATTACAGATACAAGTGAAAACAAGTGATGTTTGTGAATCTAGTGTTGCTGGACCTAGTACCTGTGATATTTGGGTAGATCAAGTAAGAGTGTGTCTCATATCATATAAGAATTCTTCAAATTACAGATACAAGTGAAAACAAGTGATGTTTGTGAATCTAGTGTTGCTGGACCTAGTACCTGTGATATTTGGGTAGATCAAGTAAGAGTGTGTGTCTCATATCATATACGAATTCTTCAAATTACAGATACAAGTGAAAACAACTGATGTTTGTGAAGCTAGTGTTGCTGGACCTAGTACCTGTGATATCTGGGTAGATCAAGTAAGAGTGTGTGTCTCATATCATATAGGAATTCTTCAAATTACAGATACAAGTGAAAACAAGTGATGTTTGTGAATCTAGTGTTGCTGGACCTAGTATCTGTGATATCTGGGTAGATTAAGTAAGAGTGTGTGTCTCATACCATATAACAATTCTTCAAATTACAGATACAAGTGAAAACAAGTGATGTTTGTGAATCTAGTGTTGCTGGACCTAGTACCTGTTTTATCTGGGTAGATTAAGTAAGAGTGTGTGTCTCATACCATATAACAATTCTTCAAATTACAGATACAAGTGAAAACAAGTGATGTTTGTAAATCTAGTGTTGCTGGACCTAGTACCTGTGATATCTGGGTAGATCAAGTAAGAGTGTGTGTCTCATATCATATAAGAATTCTTCAAATTAGAGATACAAGTGATAACAAGTGATGTTTGTGAATCTAGTGTTGCTGGACCTAGTACCTCTGATATCTGGGTAGATAAAGTAGGAGTGTGTGTCTCATATCATATAAGAATTCTTCAAATTGGAGATACAAGTGATGTTTGTGAATCTAGTGTTGCTGGACCCAGTACCTCTGTATCTGGGTAGATCAAGTAAGAGTGTGTGTCTCATATCATATAAGAATTCTTCAAAATACACATAAAGGTGAAAACAAGTGATGTTTGTGAATCTAGTGTTGCTGGACCTAGTACCTGTGATATCTGGGTAGATCAAGTAAGAGTGTGTGTCTCATATCTTATAAGAATTCTTCAAATTACAGATAAAGGTGAAAACAAGTGATGTTTGTGAATCTAGTGTTGCTGGAACTAGTACCTGTGACATCTGGGTACATCAAGTAATAGTGTGTGTCTCATATCATATTAAAATTCTTCAAATTACAGATAAAGGTGAAAACAAGTGATGTTTGTGAATCTAGTGTTGCTGGAACCAGTACCTGTGACATCTGGGTAGATCAAGTAAGAGTGTGTGTCTCATATCATATAAGAATTCTTTAAATTACTGATACTAGTGATAACTAGTCTTGTTTGTGAATCTAGTGTTGCTGGACCCAGTACCTGTGACATCTGGGTAGATCAAGTAAGAGTGTGTGTCTCATATCATATAAGAGTTCTTCAAATTACAGATACAGGTGAAAACAAGCGATGTTTGTGAATCTAGTGTTGCTGCACCCATTACCTGTGATATCTGGGTAGATCAAGTAAGAGTGTGTGTCTCATATCATATAAGAGTTCTTCAAATTACAGATACAAGTGAAAACAAGCGATGTTTGTGAATCTAGTGTTGCTGGACCCATTACCTGTGATATCTGGGTAGATCAAGTAAGAGTGTGTGTCTCATATCATATAAGAGTTCTTCAAATTACAGATACAAGTGAAAACAAGCGATGTTTGTGAATCTAGTGTTGCTGGACCCATTACCTGTGATATCTGGGTAGATCAAGTAAGAGTGTGTGTCTCATATCATATAAGAGTTCTTCAAATTACAGATACAAGTGAAAACAAGCGATGTTTGTGAATCTAGTGTTGCTGGACCCATTACCTGTGATATCTGGGTAGATCAAGTAAGAGTGTGTGTCTCATATCATATAAGAGTTCTTCAAATTACAGATACAAGTGAAAACAAGCGATGTTTGTGAATCTAGTGTTGCTGGACCCATTACCTGTGATATCTGGGTAGATCAAGTAAGAGTGTGTGTCTCATATCATATAAGAGTTCTTCAAATTACAGATACAAGTGAAAACAAGTGAGGTTTGTTAATCTAGTGTTGCTGGACCTAGTACCTGTGATATCTGGGTACATCAAGTAAGAGTGTGTGTCTCATATCATATAAGAGTTCTTCAAATTACAGATACAAGTGAAAACAAGCGATGTTTGTGAATCTAGTGTTGCTGGACCCATTACCTGTGATATCTGGGTAGATCAAGTAAGAGTGTGTGTCTCATATCATATAAGAGTTCTTCAAATTACAGATACAAGTGAAAACAAGTGAGGTTTGATAATCTAGTGTTGCTGGACCAAGTACCTGTGATATCTGGGTACATCAAGTAAGAGTGTGTGTCTCATATCATATAAGAGTTCTTCAAATTACAGTTACAAGTGAAAACAAGTGAGGTTTGTTAATCTAGTGTTGCTGGACCTAGTACCTGTGATATCTGGGTACATCAAGTAAGAGTGTGTGTCTCATATCATATAAGAGTTCTTCAAATTACAGATACAAGTGAAAACAAGCGATGTTTGTGAATCTAGTGTTGCTGGACCCATTACCTGTGATATCTGGGTAGATCAAGTAAGAGTGTGTGTCTCATATCATATAAGAGTTCTTCAAATTACAGATACAAGTGAAAACAAGTGAGGTTTGTTAATCTAGTGTTGCTGGACCAAGTACCTGTGATATCTGGGTAGATCAAGTAAGAGTGTGTGTCTCATATCATATAAGAGTTCTTCAAATTACAGATACAAGTGAAAACAAGCGATGTTTGTGAATCTAGTGTTGCTGGACCCATTACCTGTGATATCTGGGTAGATCAAGTAAGAGTGTGTGTCTCATATCATATAAGAGTTCTTCAAATTACAGATACAAGTGAAAACAAGTGAGGTTTGTTAATCTAGTGTTGCTGGACCAAGTACCTGTGATATCTGGGTACATCAAGTAAGAGTGTGTGTCTCATATCATATAAGAGTTCTTCAAATTACAGATACAAGTGAAAACAAGTGATGTTTGTGAATCTAGTGTTGCTGGACCTAGTATCTGTGATATCTGGATACATCAAGTAAGAGTGTGTGTCTCATATCATATAAGAATTCTTCAAATTACAGATACAAGTGAAAACAAGTGATGTTTGTGAATCTAGTGTTGCTGGACCTAGTACCTGTGATATCTGGATACATCAAGTAAGAGTGTGTGTGTCTCAGATCATATAAGAATTCTTCAAATTACAGATACAAGTGAAAACAAGTGATGTTTGTGAATCTAGTGTTGCTGGACCTTGTACCTGTGATATCTGGATACATCAAGTAAGAGTGTGTGTGTCTCAGATCATATAAGAATTCCTCAAATTACAGATACAAGTGAAAACAAGTGATGTTTGTGAATCTAGTGTTGCTGGACCTTGTACCTGTGATATCTGGGTAGATCAAGTAAGAGTGTGTGTCTCATGTCATATAAGAATTCTTCAAATTACAGATACAAGTGAAAACAAGTGAAGTTTGTTAATCTAGTGTTGCTGGACCTAGTACCTGTGATATCTAGGTAGATCAAGTAAGAGTGTGTGTCTCATGTCATATCAGAATTCTTCAAATTACAGATACAAGTGAAAACAAGTGAAGTTTGTTAATCTAGTGTTGCTGGACCTAGTATATCTGATATCTAGGTAGATCAAGTAAGAGTGTTTCTCTCATGTCATATAAGAATTCTTCAAATTACAGATACAAGTGAAACCAAGTGAAGTATGTTAATCTAGTGTTGCTGGACCTAGTATATCTGATATCTAGGTAGATCAAGTAAGAGTGTGTGTCTCATGTCATATAAGAATTCTTCAAATTACAGATACAAGTGAAAACAAGTGAAGTTTGTTAATCTAGTGTTGCTGGACCTAGTATATCTGATACCTAGGTAGATCAAGTAAGAGTGTGTGTCTCATGTCATATAAGAATTCTTCAAATTACAGATACAAGTGAAAGCAAGTGAAGTTTGTGAATCTAGTGTTGCTGGACCTAGTACCTGTGATATCTAGGTAGATCAAGTAAGAGTGTGTGTCTCATGTCATATAAGAGTTCTTCAAATTACAGATACAAGTGAAAACAAGTGAAGTTTGTTAATCTAGTGTTGCTGGACCTAGTACCTGTGATATCTGGGTAGATCAAGTAAGAGTGTGTGTGTCTCAGATCATATAAGAATTCTTCAAATTACAGATACAAGTGAAAACAAGTGATGTTTGTGAATCTAGTGTTGCTGGACCTTGTACCTGTGATATCTGGGTAGATCAAGTAAGAGTGTGTGTCTCATGTCATATAAGAATTCTTCAAATTACAGATACAAGTGAAAACAAGTGATGTTTGTGAATCTAGTGTTGCTGGACCTAGTATATCTGATATCTAGGTAGATCAAGTAAGAGTGTGTGTCTCATGTCATATAAGAATTCTTCAAATTACAGATACAAGTGAAAGCAAGTGAAGTTTGTGAATCTAGTGTTGCTGGACCTAGTACCTGTGATATCTAGGTAGATCAAGTAAGAGTGTGTGTGTCTCATATCATATAAGAATTCTTCAAATTACAGATACAAGTGAAAACAAGTGATGTTTGTGAATCTAGTGTTGCTGGACCTAGTATATCTGATATCTAGGTAGATCAAGTAAGAGTGTGTGTCTCATGTCATATAAGAACTCTTCAAATTACAGATACAAGTGAAAACTAGTGATGTTTGTGAATCTAGTGTTGCTGGACCTAGTACCTGTGATATCTGGATAGATCAAGTAAGAGTGTGTGTCTCATGTCATATAAGAATTCTTCAAAATACACATAAAGGTGAAAACAAGTGATGTTTGTGAATCTAGTGTTGCTGGACCTAATACCTCTGATATCTGAGTAGATCAAGTAAGAGTGTGTGTCTCATATCATATAAGAATTCTTCAAATTACAGATACAAGTGAAAACAAGTGATGTTTGTGAATCTAGTGTTGCTGGACCTAGTATCTGTGATATCTGGGTAGATCAAGTAAGAGTGTGTGTCTCACATCATATAACAATTCTTCAAATTAAAGATACAAGTGAAAACAAGTGATGTTTGTTAATCTAGTGTTGCTGGACCTAGTACCTCTGATATCTGGGTAGATCAAGTAAGAGTGTGTGTCTCATATCATTTAACTATTCTTCAAATTCCAGATACAAGTGAAAACAACTGATGTTTGTTAATCTAGTGTTGCTGGACCTAGTACCTCTAATATCTGGGTAGATCAAGTAAGAGTGTGTGTCTCATATCATATAAGAATTCCTCAAATTACAGATAAAGGTGAAAACAAGCGATGTTTGTGAATCTAGTGTTGCTGGACCCAGTACCTGTGACATCTGGGTAGATCAAGTAAGAGTGTGTGTCTCATGTCATATAAGAATTCTTCAAATTACAGATACAAGTGAAAACAAGTGATGTTTGTGAATCTAGTGTTGCTGGACCTTGTACCTGTGATATCTGGGTAGATCAAGTAAGAGTGTGTGTCTCATGTCATATAAGAATTCTTCAAATTACAGATACAAGTGAAAACAAGTGATGTTTGTGAATCTAGTGTTGCTGGACCTAGTACCTGTGATATCTGGGTAGATCAAGTAAGAGTGTGTGTCTCATATCATTTAACTATTCTTCAAATTCCAGATACAAGTGAAAACAAGTGATGTTTGTGAATCTAATCTTGCTGGACCTAGTACCTGTACCATCTGGGTAGATCAAGTAAGAGTCTGTGTCTCATATCCTATAAGGATTCTTCAAATTACAGATACAAGTGAAAACAAGTGAGGTTTGTTAATCTAGTGTTGCTGGACCAAGTACCTGTGATATCTGGGTAGATCAAGTAAGAGTGTGTGTCTCATATCATATAAGAATTCTTCAAATTACAGATACAAGTGAAAACAAGTGATGTTTGTGAATCTAGTGTTGCTGGACCTAGTACCTGTGATATCTGGGTAGATCAAGTAAGAGTGTGTGTCTCATATCATATAAGAATTCTTCAAATTACAGATACAAGTGAAAACAAGTGATGTTTGTGAATCTAGTGTTGCTGGACCTAGTACCTGTGACATCTGGGTAGATCAAGTAAGAGTGTGTGTCTCATATCATATAAGAATTCTTCAAATTAGAGATACAAGTGATAACAAGTGATGTTTGTGAATCTAGTGTTGCTGGACCTAGTACCTCTGATATCTGGGTAGATAAAGTAGGAGTGTGTGTCTCATATCATATAAGAATTCTTCAAATTGGAGATACAAGTGATAACAAGTGATGTTTGTGAATCTAGTGTTGCTGGACCCAGTACCTCTGATATCTGGGTAGATCAAGTAAGAGTGTGTGTCTCATATCATATAAGAATTCTTCAAAATACACATAAAGGTGAAAACAAGTGATGTTTGTGAATCTAGTGTTGCTGGACCTAGTACCTGTGATATCTGGGTAGATCAAGTAAGAGTGTGTGTCTCATATCTTATAAGAATTCTTCAAATTACAGATAAAGGTGAAAACAAGTGATGTTTGTGAATCTAGTGTTGCTGGAACTAGTACCTGTGACATCTGGGTACATCAAGTAATAGTGTGTGTCTCATATCATATTAAAATTCTTCAAATTACAGATACAAGTGAAAACAAGCGATGTTTGTGAATCTAGTGTTGCTGGACCCATTACCTGTGATATCTGGGTAGATCAAGTAAGAGTGTGTGTCTCATATCATATAAGAGTTCTTCAAATTACAGATACAAGTGAAAACAAGTGAGGTTTGTTAATCTAGTGTTGCTGGACCTAGTACCTGTGATATCTGGGTACATCAAGTAAGAGTGTGTGTCTCATATCATATAAGAGTTCTTCAAATTACAGATACAAGTGAAAACAAGCGATGTTTGTGAATCTAGTGTTGCTGGACCCATTACCTGTGATATCTGGGTAGATCAAGTAAGAGTGTGTGTCTCATATCATATAAGAGTTCTTCAAATTACAGATACAAGTGAAAACAAGTGAGGTTTGATAATCTAGTGTTGCTGGACCAAGTACCTGTGATATCTGGGTACATCAAGTAAGAGTGTGTGTCTCATATCATATAAGAGTTCTTCAAATTACAGTTACAAGTGAAAACAAGTGAGGTTTGTTAATCTAGTGTTGCTGGACCTAGTACCTGTGATATCTGGGTACATCAAGTAAGAGTGTGTGTCTCATATCATATAAGAGTTCTTCAAATTACAGATACAAGTGAAAACAAGCGATGTTTGTGAATCTAGTGTTGCTGGACCCATTACCTGTGATATCTGGGTAGATCAAGTAAGAGTGTGTGTCTCATATCATATAAGAGTTCTTCAAATTACAGATACAAGTGAAAACAAGTGAGGTTTGTTAATCTAGTGTTGCTGGACCAAGTACCTGTGATATCTGGGTACATCAAGTAAGAGTGTGTGTCTCATATCATATAAGAGTTCTTCAAATTACAGATACAAGTGAAAACAAGCGATGTTTGTGAATCTAGTGTTGCTGGACCCATTACCTGTGATATCTGGGTAGATCAAGTAAGAGTGTGTGTCTCATATCATATAAGAGTTCTTCAAATTACAGATACAAGTGAAAACAAGTGAGGTTTGTTAATCTAGTGTTGCTGGACCAAGTACCTGTGATATCTGGGTACATCAAGTAAGAGTGTGTGTCTCATATCATATAAGAGTTCTTCAAATTACAGATACAAGTGAAAACAAGTGATGTTTGTGAATCTAGTGTTGCTGGACCTAGTATCTGTGATATCTGGATACATCAAGTAAGAGTGTGTGTTTCATATCATATAAGAATTCTTCAAATTACAGATACAAGTGAAAACAAGTGATGTTTGTGAATCTAGTGTTGCTGGACCTAGTACCTGTGATATCTGGATACATCAAGTAAGAGTGTGTGTGTCTCAGATCATATAAGAATTCTTCAAATTACAGATACAAGTGAAAACAAGTGATGTTTGTGAATCTAGTGTTGCTGGACCTTGTACCTGTGATATCTGGATACATCAAGTAAGAGTGTGTGTGTCTCAGATCATATAAGAATTCCTCAAATTACAGATACAAGTGAAAACAAGTGATGTTTGTGAATCTAGTGTTGCTGGACCTTGTACCTGTGATATCTGGGTAGATCAAGTAAGAGTGTGTGTCTCATGTCATATAAGAATTCTTCAAATTACAGATACAAGTGAAAACAAGTGAAGTTTGTTAATCTAGTGTTGCTGGACCTAGTACCTGTGATATCTAGGTAGATCAAGTAAGAGTGTGTGTCTCATGTCATATCAGAATTCTTCAAATTACAGATACAAGTGAAAACAAGTGAAGTTTGTTAATCTAGTGTTGCTGGACCTAGTATATCTGATATCTAGGTAGATCAAGTAAGAGTGTTTCTCTCATGTCATATAAGAATTCTTCAAATTACAGATACAAGTGAAACCAAGTGAAGTATGTTAATCTAGTGTTGCTGGACCTAGTATATCTGATATCTAGGTAGATCAAGTAAGAGTGTGTGTCTCATGTCATATAAGAATTCTTCAAATTACAGATACAAGTGAAAACAAGTGAAGTTTGTTAATCTAGTGTTGCTGGACCTAGTATATCTGATACCTAGGTAGATCAAGTAAGAGTGTGTGTCTCATGTCATATAAGAATTCTTCAAATTACAGATACAAGTGAAAGCAAGTGAAGTTTGTGAATCTAGTGTTGCTGGACCTAGTACCTGTGATATCTAGGTAGATCAAGTAAGAGTGTGTGTCTCATGTCATATAAGAGTTCTTCAAATTACAGATACAAGTGAAAACAAGTGAAGTTTGTTAATCTAGTGTTGCTGGACCTAGTACCTGTGATATCTGGGTAGATCAAGTAAGAGTGTGTGTGTCTCAGATCATATAAGAATTCTTCAAATTACAGATACAAGTGAAAACAAGTGATGTTTGTGAATCTAGTGTTGCTGGACCTTGTACCTGTGATATCTGGGTAGATCAAGTAAGAGTGTGTGTCTCATGTCATATAAGAATTCTTCAAATTACAGATACAAGTGAAAACAAGTGATGTTTGTGAATCTAGTGTTGCTGGACCTAGTATATCTGATATCTAGGTAGATCAAGTAAGAGTGTGTGTCTCATGTCATATAAGAATTCTTCAAATTACAGATACAAGTGAAAGCAAGTGAAGTTTGTGAATCTAGTGTTGCTGGACCTAGTACCTGTGATATCTAGGTAGATCAAGTAAGAGTGTGTGTGTCTCATATCATATAAGAATTCTTCAAATTACAGATACAAGTGAAAACAAGTGATGTTTGTGAATCTAGTGTTGCTGGACCTAGTATATATGATATCTAGGTAGATCAAGTAAGAGTGTGTGTCTCATGTCATATAAGAACTCTTCAAATTACAGATACAAGTGAAAACAAGTGATGTTTGTGAATCTAGTGTTGCTGGACCTAGTACCTGTGATATCTGGATAGATCAAGTAAGAGTGTGTGTCTCATGTCATATAAGAATTCTTCAAAATACACATAAAGGTGAAAACAAGTGATGTTTGTGAATCTAGTGTTGCTGGACCTAATACCTCTGATATCTGAGTAGATCAAGTAAGAGTGTGTGTCTCATATCATATAAGAATTCTTCAAATTACAGATACAAGTGAAAACAAGTGATGTTTGTGAATCTAGTGTTGCTGGACCTAGTATCTGTGATATCTGGGTAGATCAAGTAAGAGTGTGTGTCTCACATCATATAACAATTCTTCAAATTAAAGATACAAGTGAAAACAAGTGATGTTTGTTAATCTAGTGTTGCTGGACCTAGTACCTCTGATATCTGGGTAGATCAAGTAAGAGTGTGTGTCTCATATCATTTAACTATTCTTCAAATTCCAGATACAAGTGAAAACAACTGATGTTTGTTAATCTAGTGTTGCTGGACCTAGTACCTCTAATATCTGGGTAGATCAAGTAAGAGTGTGTGTCTCATATCATATAAGAATTCCTCAAATTACAGATAAAGGTGAAAACAAGCGATGTTTGTGAATCTAGTGTTGCTGGACCCAGTACCTGTGACATCTGGGTAGATCAAGTAAGAGTGTGTGTCTCATGTCATATAAGAATTCTTCAAATTACAGATACAAGTGAAAACAAGTGATGTTTGTGAATCTAGTGTTGCTGGACCTTGTACCTGTGATATCTGGGTAGATCAAGTAAGAGTGTGTGTCTCATGTCATATAAGAATTCTTCAAATTACAGATACAAGTGAAAACAAGTGATGTTTGTGAATCTAGTGTTGCTGGACCTAGTACCTGTGATATCTGGGTAGATCAAGTAAGAGTGTGTGTCTCATATCATTTAACTATTCTTCAAATTCCAGATACAAGTGAAAACAAGTGATGTTTGTGAATCTAATCTTGCTGGACCTAGTACCTGTACCATCTGGGTAGATCAAGTAAGAGTCTGTGTCTCATATCCTATAAGGATTCTTCAAATTACAGATACAAGTGAAAACAAGTGAGGTTTGTTAATCTAGTGTTGCTGGACCAAGTACCTGTGATATCTGGGTAGATCAAGTAAGAGTGTGTGTCTCATATCATATAAGAATTCTTCAAATTACAGATACAAGTGAAAACAAGTGATGTTTGTGAATCTAGTGTTGCTGGACCTAGTACCTGTGATATCTGGGTAGATCAAGTAAGAGTGTGTGTCTCATATCATATAAGAATTCTTCAAATTACAGATACAAGTGAAAACAAGTGATGTTTGTGAATCTAGTGTTGCTGGACCTAGTACCTGTGACATCTGGTTAGATCAAGTAAGAGTGTGTGTCTCATATCATATAAGAATTCTTCAAATTAGAGATACAAGTGATAACAAGTGATGTTTGTGAATCTAGTGTTGCTGGACCTAGTACCTCTGATATCTGGGTAGATAAAGTAGGAGTGTGTGTCTCATATCATATAAGAATTCTTCAAATTGGAGATACAAGTGATAACAAGTGATGTTTGTGAATCTAGTGTTGCTGGACCCAGTACCTCTGATATCTGGGTAGATCAAGTAAGAGTGTGTGTCTCATATCATATAAGAATTCTTCAAAATACACATAAAGGTGAAAACAAGTGATGTTTGTGAATCTAGTGTTGCTGGACCTAGTACCTGTGATATCTGGGTAGATCAAGTAAGAGTGTGTGTCTCATATCTTATAAGAATTCTTCAAATTACAGATAAAGGTGAAAACAAGTGATGTTTGTGAATCTAGTGTTGCTGGAACTAGTACCTGTGACATCTGGGTACATCAAGTAATAGTGTGTGTCTCATATCATATTAAAATTCTTCAAATTACTGATACTAGTGATAACTAGTCCTGTTTGTGAATCTAGTGTTGCTGGACACAGTACCTGTGACATCTGGATACATCAAGTAAGAGTGTGTGTCTCATATCATATAAGAATTCTTCAAATTACAGATACAAGTGAAAACAAGTGATGTTTGTGAATCTAGTGTTGCTGGAACCAGTACCTGTGACATCTGGGTAGATCAAGTAAGAGTGTGTGTCTCATATCATATAAGAGTTCTTCAAATTACAGATACAAGTGAAAACAAGTGAGGTTTGTTAATCTAGTGTTGCTGGACCAAGTACCTGTGATATCTGGGTACATCAAGTAAGAGTGTGTGTCTCATATCATATAAGAGTTCTTCAAATTACAGATACAAGTGAAAACAAGCGATGTTTGTGAATCTAGTGTTGCTGGACCCATTACCTGTGATATCTGGGTAGATCAAGTAAGAGTGTGTGTCTCATATCATATAAGAATTCTTCAAATTACAGATACGAGTGAAAACAAGTGATGTTTGTGAATCTAGTGTTGCTGGACCTAGTACCTGTGATATTTGGGTAGATCAAGTAAGAGTGTGTGTCTCATATCATATAAGAATTCTTCAAATTACAGATACAAGTGAAAACAAGTGATGTTTGTGAATCTAGTGTTGCTGGACCTAGTACCTGTGATATTTGGGTAGATCAAGTAAGAGTGTGTCTCATATCATATAAGAATTATTCAAATTACAGATACAAGTGAAAACAAGTGATGTTTGTGAATCTAGTGTTGCTGGACCTAGTACCTGTGATATTTGGGTAGATCAAGTAAGAGTGTGTGTCTCATATCATATACGAATTCTTCAAATTACAGATACAAGTGAAAACAACTGATGTTTGTGAAGCTAGTGTTGCTGGACCTAGTACCTGTGATATCTGGGTAGATCAAGTAAGAGTGTGTGTCTCATATCATATAGGAATTCTTCAAATTACAGATACAAGTGAAAACAAGTGATGTTTGTGAATCTAGTGTTGCTGGACCTAGTATCTGTGATATCTGGGTAGATTAAGTAAGAGTGTGTGTCTCATATCATATAAGAATTCTTCAAATTAGAGATACAAGTGATAACAAGTGATGTTTGTGAATCTAGTGTTGCTGGACCTAGTACCTCTGATATCTGGGTAGATAAAGTAGGAGTGTGTGTCTCATATCATATAAGAATTCTTCAAATTGGAGATACAAGTGATGTTTGTGAATCTAGTGTTGCTGGACCCAGTACCTCTGTATCTGGGTAGATCAAGTAAGAGTGTGTGTCTCATATCATATAAGAATTCTTCAAAATACACATAAAGGTGAAAACAAGTGATGTTTGTGAATCTAGTGTTGCTGGATCTAGTACCTGTGATATCTGGGTAGATCAAGTAAGAGTGTGTGTCTCATATCTTATAAGAATTCTTCAAATTACAGATAAAGGTGAAAACAAGTGATGTTTGTGAATCTAGTGTTGCTGGAACTAGTACCTGTGACATCTGGGTACATCAAGTAATAGTGTGTGTCTCATATCATATTAAAATTCTTCAAATTACAGATAAAGGTGAAAACAAGTGATGTTTGTGAATCTAGTGTTGCTGGACCTAGTACCTGTGACATCTGGGTACATCAAGTAATAGTGTGTGTCTCATATCATATAAGAATTCTTCAAATTACTGATACTAGTGATAACTAGTCTTGTTTGTGAATCTAGTGTTGCTGGAACCAGTACCTGTGACATCTGGGTAGATCAAGTAAGAGTGTGTGTCTCATATCATATAAGAATTCTTTAAATTACTGATACTAGTGATAACTAGTCTTGTTTGTGAATCTAGTGTTGCTGGACCCAGTACCTGTGACATCTGGGTAGATCAAGTAAGAGTGTGTGTCTCATATCATATAAGAGTTCTTCAAATTACAGATACAAGTGAAAACAAGCGATGTTTGTGAATCTAGTGTTGCTGGACCCAGTACCTGTGACATCTGGGTACATCAAGTAAGAGTGTGTGTCTCATATCATATAAGAGTTCTTCAAATTACAGATACAGGTGAAAACAAGCGATGTTTGTGAATCTAGTGTTGCTGCACCCATTACCTGTGATATCTGGGTAGATCAAGTAAGAGTGTGTGTCTCATATCATATAAGAGTTCTTCAAATTACAGATACAAGTGAAAACAAGCGATGTTTGTGAATCTAGTGTTGCTGGACCCATTACCTGTGATATCTGGGTAGATCAAGTAAGAGTGTGTGTCTCATATCATATAAGAGTTCTTCAAATTACAGATACAAGTGAAAACAAGCGATGTTTGTGAATCTAGTGTTGCTGGACCCATTACCTGTGATATCTGGGTAGATCAAGTAAGAGTGTGTGTCTCATATCATATAAGAGTTCTTCAAATTACAGATACAAGTGAAAACAAGCGATGTTTGTGAATCTAGTGTTGCTGGACCCATTACCTGTGATATCTGGGTAGATCAAGTAAGAGTGTGTGTCTCATATCATATAAGAGTTCTTCAAATTACAGATACAAGTGAAAACAAGCGATGTTTGTGAATCTAGTGTTGCTGGACCCATTACCTGTGATATCTGGGTAGATCAAGTAAGAGTGTGTGTCTCATATCATATAAGAGTTCTTCAAATTACAGATACAAGTGAAAACAAGTGAGGTTTGTTAATCTAGTGTTGCTGGACCTAGTACCTGTGATATCTGGGTACATCAAGTAAGAGTGTGTGTCTCATATCATATAAGAGTTCTTCAAATTACAGATACAAGTGAAAACAAGCGATGTTTGTGAATCTAGTGTTGCTGGACCCATTACCTGTGATATCTGGGTAGATCAAGTAAGAGTGTGTGTCTCATATCATATAAGAGTTCTTCAAATTACAGATACAAGTGAAAACAAGTGAGGTTTGATAATCTAGTGTTGCTGGACCAAGTACCTGTGATATCTGGGTACATCAAGTAAGAGTGTGTGTCTCATATCATATAAGAGTTCTTCAAATTACAGTTACAAGTGAAAACAAGTGAGGTTTGTTAATCTAGTGTTGCTGGACCTAGTACCTGTGATATCTGGGTACATCAAGTAAGAGTGTGTGTCTCATATCATATAAGAGTTCTTCAAATTACAGATACAAGTGAAAACAAGCGATGTTTGTGAATCTAGTGTTGCTGGACCCATTACCTGTGATATCTGGGTAGATCAAGTAAGAGTGTGTGTCTCATATCATATAAGAGTTCTTCAAATTACAGATACAAGTGAAAACAAGTGAGGTTTGTTAATCTAGTGTTGCTGGACCAAGTACCTGTGATATCTGGGTACATCAAGTAAGAGTGTGTGTCTCATATCATATAAGAGTTCTTCAAATTACAGATACAAGTGAAAACAAGCGATGTTTGTGAATCTAGTGTTGCTGGACCCATTACCTGTGATATCTGGGTAGATCAAGTAAGAGTGTGTGTCTCATATCATATAAGAGTTCTTCAAATTACAGATACAAGTGAAAACAAGTGAGGTTTGTTAATCTAGTGTTGCTGGACCAAGTACCTGTGATATCTGGGTACATCAAGTAAGAGTGTGTGTCTCATATCATATAAGAGTTCTTCAAATTACAGATACAAGTGAAAACAAGTGATGTTTGTGAATCTAGTGTTGCTGGACCTAGTATCTGTGATATCTGGATACATCAAGTAAGAGTGTGTGTCTCATATCATATAAGAATTCTTCAAATTACAGATACAAGTGAAAACAAGTGATGTTTGTGAATCTAGTGTTGCTGGACCTAGTACCTGTGATATCTGGATACATCAAGTAAGAGTGTGTGTGTCTCAGATCATATAAGAATTCTTCAAATTACAGATACAAGTGAAAACAAGTGATGTTTGTGAATCTAGTGTTGCTGGACCTTGTACCTGTGATATCTGGATACATCAAGTAAGAGTGTGTGTGTCTCAGATCATATAAGAATTCCTCAAATTACAGATACAAGTGAAAACAAGTGATGTTTGTGAATCTAGTGTTGCTGGACCTTGTACCTGTGATATCTGGGTAGATCAAGTAAGAGTGTGTGTCTCATGTCATATAAGAATTCTTCAAATTACAGATACAAGTGAAAACAAGTGAAGTTTGTTAATCTAGTGTTGCTGGACCTAGTACCTGTGATATCTAGGTAGATCAAGTAAGAGTGTGTGTCTCATGTCATATCAGAATTCTTCAAATTACAGATACAAGTGAAAACAAGTGAAGTTTGTTAATCTAGTGTTGCTGGACCTAGTATATCTGATATCTAGGTAGATCAAGTAAGAGTGTTTCTCTCATGTCATATAAGAATTCTTCAAATTACAGATACAAGTGAAACCAAGTGAAGTATGTTAATCTAGTGTTGCTGGACCTAGTATATCTGATATCTAGGTAGATCAAGTAAGAGTGTGTGTCTCATGTCATATAAGAATTCTTCAAATTACAGATACAAGTGAAAACAAGTGAAGTTTGTTAATCTAGTGTTGCTGGACCTAGTATATCTGATACCTAGGTAGATCAAGTAAGAGTGTGTGTCTCATGTCATATAAGAATTCTTCAAATTACAGATACAAGTGAAAGCAAGTGAAGTTTGTGAATCTAGTGTTGCTGGACCTAGTACCTGTGATATCTAGGTAGATCAAGTAAGAGTGTGTGTCTCATGTCATATAAGAGTTCTTCAAATTACAGATACAAGTGAAAACAAGTGAAGTTTGTTAATCTAGTGTTGCTGGACCTAGTACCTGTGATATCTGGGTAGATCAAGTAAGAGTGTGTGTGTCTCAGATCATATAAGAATTCTTCAAATTACAGATACAAGTGAAAACAAGTGATGTTTGTGAATCTAGTGTTGCTGGACCTTGTACCTGTGATATCTGGGTAGATCAAGTAAGAGTGTGTGTCTCATGTCATATAAGAATTCTTCAAATTACAGATACAAGTGAAAACAAGTGATGTTTGTGAATCTAGTGTTGCTGGACCTAGTATATCTGATATCTAGGTAGATCAAGTAAGAGTGTGTGTCTCATGTCATATAAGAATTCTTCAAATTACAGATACAAGTGAAAGCAAGTGAAGTTTGTGAATCTAGTGTTGCTGGACCTAGTACCTGTGATATCTAGGTAGATCAAGTAAGAGTGTGTGTGTCTCATATCATATAAGAATTCTTCAAATTACAGATACAAGTGAAAACAAGTGATGTTTGTGAATCTAGTGTTGCTGGACCTAGTATATCTGATATCTAGGTAGATCAAGTAAGAGTGTGTGTCTCATGTCATATAAGAACTCTTCAAATTACAGATACAAGTGAAAACAAGTGATGTTTGTGAATCTAGTGTTGCTGGACCTAGTATATCTGATATCTAGGTAGATCAAGTAAGAGTGTGTGTCTCATGTCATATAAGAACTCTTCAAATTACAGATACAAGTGAAAACAAGTGATGTTTGTGAATCTAGTGTTGCTGGACCTAATACCTCTGATATCTGAGTAGATCAAGTAAGAGTGTGTGTCTCATATCATATAAGAATTCTTCAAATTACAGATACAAGTGAAAACAAGTGATGTTTGTGAATCTAGTGTTGCTGGACCTAGTATCTGTGATATCTGGGTAGATCAAGTAAGAGTGTGTGTCTCACATCATATAACAATTCTTCAAATTAAAGATACAAGTGAAAACAAGTGATGTTTGTTAATCTAGTGTTGCTGGACCTAGTACCTCTGATATCTGGGTAGATCAAGTAAGAGTGTGTGTCTCATATCATTTAACTATTCTTCAAATTCCAGATACAAGTGAAAACAACTGATGTTTGTTAATCTAGTGTTGCTGGACCTAGTACCTCTAATATCTGGGTAGATCAAGTAAGAGTGTGTGTCTCATATCATATAAGAATTCCTCAAATTACAGATAAAGGTGAAAACAAGCGATGTTTGTGAATCTAGTGTTGCTGGACCCAGTACCTGTGACATCTGGGTAGATCAAGTAAGAGTGTGTGTCTCATGTCATATAAGAATTCTTCAAATTACAGATACAAGTGAAAACAAGTGATGTTTGTGAATCTAGTGTTGCTGGACCTTGTACCTGTGATATCTGGGTAGATCAAGTAAGAGTGTGTGTCTCATGTCATATAAGAATTCTTCAAATTACAGATACAAGTGAAAACAAGTGATGTTTGTGAATCTAGTGTTGCTGGACCTAGTACCTGTGATATCTGGGTAGATCAAGTAAGAGTGTGTGTCTCATATCATTTAACTATTCTTCAAATTCCAGATACAAGTGAAAACAAGTGATGTTTGTGAATCTAATCTTGCTGGACCTAGTACCTGTACCATCTGGGTAGATCAAGTAAGAGTCTGTGTCTCATATCCTATAAGGATTCTTCAAATTACAGATACAAGTGAAAACAAGTGAGGTTTGTTAATCTAGTGTTGCTGGACCAAGTACCTGTGATATCTGGGTAGATCAAGTAAGAGTGTGTGTCTCATATCATATAAGAATTCTTCAAATTACAGATACAAGTGAAAACAAGTGATGTTTGTGAATCTAGTGTTGCTGGACCTAGTACCTGTGATATCTGGGTAGATCAAGTAAGAGTGTGTGTCTCATATCATATAAGAATTCTTCAAATTACAGATACAAGTGAAAACAAGTGATGTTTGTGAATCTAGTGTTGCTGGACCTAGTACCTGTGACATCTGGGTAGATCAAGTAAGAGTGTGTGTCTCATATCATATAAGAATTCTTCAAATTAGAGATACAAGTGATAACAAGTGATGTTTGTGAATCTAGTGTTGCTGGACCTAGTACCTCTGATATCTGGGTAGATAAAGTAGGAGTGTGTGTCTCATATCATATAAGAATTCTTCAAATTGGAGATACAAGTGATAACAAGTGATGTTTGTGAATCTAGTGTTGCTGGACCCAGTACCTCTGATATCTGGGTAGATCAAGTAAGAGTGTGTGTCTCATATCATATAAGAATTCTTCAAAATACACATAAAGGTGAAAACAAGTGATGTTTGTGAATCTAGTGTTGCTGGACCTAGTACCTGTGATATCTGGGTAGATCAAGTAAGAGTGTGTGTCTCATATCTTATAAGAATTCTTCAAATTACAGATAAAGGTGAAAACAAGTGATGTTTGTGAATCTAGTGTTGCTGGAACTAGTACCTGTGACATCTGGGTACATCAAGTAATAGTGTGTGTCTCATATCATATTAAAATTCTTCAAATTACTGATACTAGTGATAACTAGTCCTGTTTGTGAATCTAGTGTTGCTGGACACAGTACCTGTGACATCTGGATACATCAAGTAAGAGTGTGTGTCTCATATCATATAAGAATTCTTCAAATTACAGATACAAGTGAAAACAAGTGATGTTTGTGAATCTAGTGTTGCTGGAACCAGTACCTGTGACATCTGGGTAGATCAAGTAAGAGTGTGTGTCTCATATCATATAAGAGTTCTTCAAATTACAGATACAAGTGAAAACAAGTGAGGTTTGTTAATCTAGTGTTGCTGGACCAAGTACCTGTGATATCTGGGTACATCAAGTAAGAGTGTGTGTCTCATATCATATAAGAGTTCTTCAAATTACAGATACAAGTGAAAACAAGCGATGTTTGTGAATCTAGTGTTGCTGGACCCATTACCTGTGATATCTGGGTAGATCAAGTAAGAGTGTGTGTCTCATATCATATAAGAATTCTTCAAATTACAGATACGAGTGAAAACAAGTGATGTTTGTGAATCTAGTGTTGCTGGACCTAGTACCTGTGATATTTGGGTAGATCAAGTAAGAGTGTGTGTCTCATATCATATAAGAATTCTTCAAATTACAGATACAAGTGAAAACAAGTGATGTTTGTGAATCTAGTGTTGCTGGACCTAGTACCTGTGATATTTGGGTAGATCAAGTAAGAGTGTGTCTCATATCATATAAGAATTATTCAAATTACAGATACAAGTGAAAACAAGTGATGTTTGTGAATCTAGTGTTGCTGGACCTAGTACCTGTGATATTTGGGTAGATCAAGTAAGAGTGTGTGTCTCATATCATATACGAATTCTTCAAATTACAGATACAAGTGAAAACAACTGATGTTTGTGAAGCTAGTGTTGCTGGACCTAGTACCTGTGATATCTGGGTAGATCAAGTAAGAGTGTGTGTCTCATATCATATAGGAATTCTTCAAATTACAGATACAAGTGAAAACAAGTGATGTTTGTGAATCTAGTGTTGCTGGACCTAGTATCTGTGATATCTGGGTAGATTAAGTAAGAGTGTGTGTCTCATACCATATAACATTTCTTCAAATTACAGATACAAGTGAAAACAAGTGATGTTTGTGAATCTAGTGTTGCTGGACCTAGTACCTGTTTTATCTGGGTAGATTAAGTAAGAGTGTGTGTCTCATACCATATAACAATTCTTCAAATTACAGATACAAGTGAAAACAAGTGATGTTTGTAAATCTAGTGTTGCTGGACCTAGTACCTGTGATATCTGGGTAGATCAAGTAAGAGTGTGTGTCTCATATCATACAAGAATTCTTCAAATTAAAGATACTAGTGAAAACAAGTGAGGTTTGTTAATCTAGTGTTGCAGGAACAAGTACCCGTGATATCTGGGTACATCAAGTAAGAGTGTGTGTCTCATATCATATAAGAATTCTTCAAATTACAGATACAAGTGAAAACAAGTGATGTTTTTTAATCTAGTGTTGCTGGACCTAGTACCTGTGATATCTGGGTAGATCAAGTAAGAGTGTGTGTCTCATATCATATAAGAATTCTTCAAATTACAGATACAAGTGAAAACAAGTGATGTTTGTGAATCTAGTGTTGCTGGACCTAGTACCTGTGATATCTGGGTAGATCAAGTAAGAGTGTGTGTCTCATATCATATAAGAATTCTTCAAATTACAGATACAAGTGAAAACAAGTGAGGTTTGTTAATCTAGTGTTGCTGGACCTAGTACCATTGACATCTGGGTAGATCAAGTAAGAGTGTGTGTCTCATATCATATAAGAATTCTTCAAATTAAAGATACTAGTGAAAAAAGTTAGGTTTGTTAATCTAGTGTTGCTGGACCTAGTACCTGTGATATCTGGGTAGATCAAGTAAGAGTGTGTGTCTCATATCATATAAGAATTCTTGAAATTACTGATACTAGTGATAACTAGTCTTGTTTGTTAATCTAGGGTTGCTGGACCTAGTACCTGTGATATCTGGGTAGATCAAGTAAGAGTTTGTGTCTCATATCATATAAGAATTCTTCAAATTACAGATACAAGTGAAAACAAGTGAATGTTTCTGAATCTAGTGTTGATGGACCTAGTACCTGTGACATCTGGGTAGATCAAGTAAGAGTGTGTGTCTCATATCATATAAGAATTCTTCAAATTAGAGATACAAGTGATAACAAGTGATGTTTGTGAATCTAGTGTTGCTTGACCCAGTACCTGTGATAACTGGATACATCAAGTAAGAGTGTGTGTCTCATATCATATAAGAATTCTTCAAATTAAAGATACAAGTGAAAACAAGTGATGTTTGTGAATCTAGTGTTGCTGGACCTAGTACCTGTGATATTTGGGTAGATCAAGTAAGAGTGTGTGTCTCATATCATATAAGAATTCTTCAAATTACTGATACAAGTGAAAACAAGTGATGTTTGTGAATCTAGGGTTGCTGGACCTAGTACCTGTGATATCTGGGTAGATCAAGTAAGAGTGTGTGTCTCATATCATATAAGAATTCTTCAAATTACAGATACAAGTGAAAACAAGTGAATGTTTCTGAATCTAGTGTTGATGGACCTAGTACCTGTGACATCTGGGTAGATCAAGTAAGAGTGTGTGTCTCATATCATATAAGAATTCTTCAAATTAGAGATACAAGTGATAACAAGTGATGTTTGTGAATCTAGTGTTGCTCGACCCAGTACCTGTGATAACTGGATACATCAAGTAAGAGTGTGTGTCTCATATCATATAAGAATTCTTCAAATTAAAGATACAAGTGAAAACAAGTGATGTTTGTGAATCTAGTGTTGCTGGACCTAGTACCTGTGATATTTGGGTAGATCAAGTAAGAGTGTGTGTCTCATATCATATAAGAATTCTTCAAATTACTGATACAAGTGAAAACAAGTGATGTTTGTGAATCTAGTTTTGCTGGACCTAGTACCTGTGATATCTGGGTAGATCAAGTAAGAGTCTGTGTCTCATATCCTATAAGGATTCTTCAAATTACAGATACAAGTGAAAACAAGTGAGGTTTGTTAATCTAGTGTTGCTGGACCAAGTACCTGTGATATCTGGGTAGATCAAAAAAGAGTGTGTGTCTCATGTCATATAAGAATTCTTCAAATTACAGATACAAGTGAAAACAAGTGATGTTTGTGAATCTAGTGTTGCTGGACCTAGTACCTGTGATATCTGGGTAGATCAAGTAAGAGTGTGTGTCTCATATCATATAAGAATTCTTCAAATTACAGATACAAGTGAAAACAAGTGATGTTTGTGAATCTAGTGTTGCTGGACCTAGTACCTGTGACATCTGGGTAGATCAAGTAAGAGTGTGTGTCTCATATCATATAAGAATTCTTCAAATTAGAGATACAAGTGATAACAAGTGATGTTTGTGAATCTAGTGTTGCTGGACCTAGTACCTCTGATATCTGGGTAGATAAAGTAGGAGTGTGTGTCTCATATCATATAAGAATTCTTCAAATTGGAGATACAAGTGATAACAAGTGATGTTTGTGAATCTAGTGTTGCTGGACCCAGTACCTCTGATATTTGGGTAGATCAAGTAAGAGTGTGTGTCTCATATCATATAAGAATTCTTCAAAATACACATAAAGGTGAAAACAAGTGATGTTTGTGAATCTAGTGTTGCTGGACCTAGTACCTGTGATATCTGGGTAGATCAAGTAAGAGTGTGTGTCTCATATCTTATAAGAATTCTTCAAATTACAGATAAAGGTGAAAACAAGTGATGTTTGTGAATCTAGTGTTGCTGGAACTAGTACCTGTGACATCTGGGTACATCAAGTAATAGTGTGTGTCTCATATCATATTAAAATTCTTCAAATTACTGATACTAGTGATAACTAGTCCTGTTTGTGAATCTAGTGTTGCTGGACACAGTACCTGTGACATCTGGATACATCAAGTAAGAGTGTGTGTCTCATATCATATAAGAATTCTTCAAATTACAGATACAAGTGAAAACAAGTGATGTTTGTGAATCTAGTGTTGCTGGAACCAGTACCTGTGACATCTGGGTAGTTCAAGTAAGAGTGTGTGTCTCATATCATATAAGAGTTCTTCAAATTACAGATACAAGTGAAAACAAGTGAGGTTTGTTAATCTAGTGTTGCTGGACCAAGTACCTGTGATATCTGGGTACATCAAGTAAGAGTGTGTGTCTCATATCATATAAGAGTTCTTCAAATTACAGATACAAGTGAAAACAAGCGATGTTTGTGAATCTAGTGTTGCTGGACCCATTACCTGTGATATCTGGGTAGATCAAGTAAGAGTGTGTGTCTCATATCATATAAGAATTCTTCAAATTACAGATACGAGTGAAAACAAGTGATGTTTGTGAATCTAGTGTTGCTGGACCTAGTACCTGTGATATTTGGGTAGATCAAGTAAGAGTGTGTGTCTCATATCATATAAGAATTCTTCAAATTACAGATACAAGTGAAAACAAGTGATGTTTGTGAATCTAGTGTTGCTGGACCTAGTACCTGTGATATTTGGGTAGATCAAGTAAGAGTGTGTCTCATATCATATAAGAATTCTTCAAATTACAGATACAAGTGAAAATAAGTGATGTTTGTGAATCTAGTGTTGCTGGACCTAGTACCTGTGATATTTGGGTAGATCAAGTAAGAGTGTGTGTCTCATATCATATACGAATTCTTCAAATTACAGATACAAGTGAAAACAACTGATGTTTGTGAAGCTAGTGTTGCTGGACCTAGTACCTGTGATATCTGGGTAGATCAAGTAAGAGTGTGTGTCTCATATCATATAGGAATTCTTCAAATTACAGATACAAGTGAAAACAAGTGATGTTTGTGAATCTAGTGTTGCTGGACCTAGTATCTGTGATATCTGGGTAGATTAAGTAAGAGTGTGTGTCTCATACCATATAACAATTCTTCAAATTACAGATACAAGTGAAAACAAGTGATGTTTGTGAATCTAGTGTTGCTGGACCTAGTACCTGTTTTATCTGGGTAGATTAAGTAAGAGTGTGTGTCTCATACCATATAACAATTCTTCAAATTACAGATACAAGTGAAAACAAGTGATGTTTGTAAATCTAGTGTTGCTGGACCTAGTACCTGTGATATCTGGGTAGATCAAGTAAGAGTGTGTGTCTCATGTCATATAAGAATTCTTCAAAATACACATAAAGGTGAAAACAAGTGATGTTTGTGAATCTAGTGTTGCTGGACCTAGTATCTGTGATATCTGGGTAGATCAAGTAAGAGTGTGTGTCTCACATCATATAACAATTCTTCAAATTAAAGATACAAGTGAAAACAAGTGATGTTTGTTAATCTAGTGTTGCTGGACCTAGTACCTCTGATATCTGGGTAGATCAAGTAAGAGTGTGTGTCTCATATCATTTAACTATTCTTCAAATTCCAGATACAAGTGAAAACAACTGATGTTTGTTAATCTAGTGTTGCTGGACCTAGTACCTCTAATATCTGGGTAGATCAAGTAAGAGTGTGTGTGTCTCATATCATATAAGAATTCCTCAAATTACAGATAAAGGTGAAAACAAGTGATGTTTGTGAATCTAGTGTTGCTGGACCTAGTACCTGTGACATCTGGGTACATCAAGTAATAGTGTGTGTCTCATATCATATAAGAATTCTTCAAATTACTGATACTAGTGATAACTAGTCTTGTTTGTGAATCTAGTGTTGCTGGAACCAGTACCTGTGACATCTGGGTAGATCAAGTAAGAGTGTGTGTCTCATATCATATAAGAATTCTTTAAATTACTGATACTAGTGATAACTAGTCTTGTTTGTGAATCTAGTGTTGCTGGACCCAGTACCTGTGACATCTGGGTAGATCAAGTAAGAGTGTGTGTCTCATATCATATAAGAGTTCTTCAAATTACAGATACAAGTGAAAACAAGCGATGTTTGTGAATCTAGTGTTGCTGCACCCATTACCTGTGATATCTGGGTAGATCAAGTAAGAGTGTGTGTCTCATATCATATAAGAGTTCTTCAAATTACAGATACAAGTGAAAACAAGCGATGTTTGTGAATCTAGTGTTGCTGGACCCATTACCTGTGATATCTGGGTAGATCAAGTAAGAGTGTGTGTCTCATATCATATAAGAGTTCTTCAAATTACAGATACAAGTGAAAACAAGCGATGTTTGTGAATCTAGTGTTGCTGGACCCATTACCTGTGATATCTGGGTAGATCAAGTAAGAGTGTGTGTCTCATATCATATAAGAGTTCTTCAAATTACAGATACAAGTGAAAACAAGCGATGTTTGTGAATCTAGTGTTGCTGGACCGATTACCTGTGATATCTGGGTAGATCAAGTAAGAGTGTGTGTCTCATATCATATAAGAGTTCTTCAAATTACAGATACAAGTGAAAACAAGCGATGTTTGTGAATCTAGTGTTGCTGGACCCATTACCTGTGATATCTGGGTAGATCAAGTAAGAGTGTGTGTCTCATATCATATAAGAGTTCTTCAAATTACAGATACAAGTGAAAACAAGTGAGGTTTGTTAATCTAGTGTTGCTGGACCTAGTACCTGTGATATCTGGGTACATCAAGTAAGAGTGTGTGTCTCATATCATATAAGAGTTCTTCAAATTACAGATACAAGTGAAAACAAGCGATGTTTGTGAATCTAGTGTTGCTGGACCCATTACCTGTGATATCTGGGTAGATCAAGTAAGAGTGTGTGTCTCATATCATATAAGAGTTCTTCAAATTACAGATACAAGTGAAAACAAGTGAGGTTTGTTAATCTAGTGTTGCTGGACCAAGTACCTGTGATATCTGGGTACATCAAGTAATAGTGTGTGTCTCATATCATATAAGAGTTCTTCAAATTACAGTTACAAGTGAAAACAAGTGAGGTTTGTTAATCTAGTGTTGCTGGACCTAGTACCTGTGATATCTGGGTACATCAAGTAAGAGTGTGTGTCTCATATCATATAAGAGTTCTTCAAATTACAGATACAAGTGAAAACAAGCGATGTTTGTGAATCTAGTGTTGCTGGACCCATTACCTGTGATATCTGGGTAGATCAAGTAAGAGTGTGTGTCTCATATCATATAAGAGTTATTCAAATTACAGATACAAGTGAAAACAAGTGAGGTTTGTTAATCTAGTGTTGCTGGACCAAGTACCTGTGATATCTGGGTACATCAAGTAAGAGTGTGTGTCTCATATCATATAAGAGTTCTTCAAATTACAGATACAAGTGAAAACAAGCGATGTTTGTGAATCTAGTGTTGCTGGACCCATTACCTGTGATATCTGGGTAGATCAAGTAAGAGTGTGTGTCTCATATCATATAAGAGTTCTTCAAATTACAGATACAAGTGAAAACAAGTGAGGTTTGTTAATCTAGTGTTGCTGGACCAAGTACCTGTGATATCTGGGTACATCAAGTAAGAGTGTGTGTCTCATATCATATAAGAGTTCTTTAAATTACAGATACAAGTGAAAACAAGTGATGTTTGTGAATCTAGTGTTGCTGGACCTAGTATCTGTGATATCTGGATACATCAAGTAAGAGTGTGTGTCTCATATCATATAAGAATTCTTCAAATTACAGATACAAGTGAAAACAAGTGATGTTTGTGAATCTAGTGTTGCTGGACCTAGTACCTGTGATATCTGGATACATCAAGTAAGAGTGTGTGTGTCTCAGATCATATAAGAATTCTTCAAATTACAGATACAAGTGAAAACAAGTGATGTTTGTGAATCTAGTGTTGCTGGACCTTGTACCTGTGATATCTGGATACATCAAGTAAGAGTGTGTGTGTCTCAGATCATATAAGAATTCCTCAAATTACAGATACAAGTGAAAACAAGTGATGTTTGTGAATCTAGTGTTGCTGGACCTTGTACCTGTGATATCTGGGTAGATCAAGTAAGAGTGTGTGTCTCATGTCATATAAGAATTCTTCAAATTACAGATACAAGTGAAAACAAGTGAAGTTTGTTAATCTAGTGTTGCTGGACCTAGTACCTGTGATATCTAGGTAGATCAAGTAAGAGTGTGTGTCTCATGTCATATCAGAATTCTTCAAATTACAGATACAAGTGAAAACAAGTGAAGTTTGTTAATCTAGTGTTGCTGGACCTAGTATATCTGATATCTAGGTAGATCAAGTAAGAGTGTTTGTCTCATGTCATATAAGAATTCTTCAAATTACAGATACAAGTGAAACCAAGTGAAGTATGTTAATCTAGTGTTGCTGGACCTAGTATATCTGATATCTAGGTAGATCAAGTAAGAGTGTGTGTCTCATGTCATATAAGAATTCTTCAAATTACAGATACAAGTGAAAACAAGTGATGTTTGTGAATCTAGTGTTGCTGGAACCAGTACCTGTGACATCTGGGTAGTTCAAGTAAGAGTGTGTGTCTCATATCATATAAGAGTTCTTCAAATTACAGATACAAGTGAAAACAAGTGAGGTTTGTTAATCTAGTGTTGCTGGACCAAGTACCTGTGATATCTGGGTACATCAAGTAAGAGTGTGTGTCTCATATCATATAAGAGTTCTTCAAATTACAGATACAAGTGAAAACAAGCGATGTTTGTGAATCTAGTGTTGCTGGTCCCATTACCTGTGATATCTGGGTAGATCAAGTAAGAGTGTGTGTCTCATATCATATAAGAATTCTTCAAATTACAGATACGAGTGAAAACAAGTGATGTTTGTGAATCTAGTGTTGCTGGACCTAGTACCTGTGATATTTGGGTAGATCAAGTAAGAGTGTGTGTCTCATATCATATAAGAATTCTTCAAATTACAGATACAAGTGAAAACAAGTGATGTTTGTGAATCTAGTGTTGCTGGACCTAGTACCTGTGATATTTGGGTAGATCAAGTAAGAGTGTGTCTCATATCATATAAGAATTCTTCAAATTACAGATACAAGTGAAAATAAGTGATGTTTGTGAATCTAGTGTTGCTGGACCTAGTACCTGTGATATTTGGGTAGATCAAGTAAGAGTGTGTGTCTCATATCATATACGAATTCTTCAAATTACAGATACAAGTGAAAACAACTGATGTTTGTGAAGCTAGTGTTGCTGGACCTAGTACCTGTGATATCTGGGTAGATCAAGTAAGAGTGTGTGTCTCATATCATATAGGAATTCTTCAAATTACAGATACAAGTGAAAACAAGTGATGTTTGTGAATCTAGTGTTGCTGGACCTAGTATCTGTGATATCTGGGTAGATTAAGTAAGAGTGTGTGTCTCATACCATATAACAATTCTTCAAATTACAGATACAAGTGAAAACAAGTGATGTTTGTGAATCTAGTGTTGCTGGACCTAGTACCTGTTTTATCTGGGTAGATTAAGTAAGAGTGTGTGTCTCATACCATATAACAATTCTTCAAATTACAGATACAAGTGAAAACAAGTGATGTTTGTAAATCTAGTGTTGCTGGACCTAGTACCTGTGATATCTGGGTAGATCAAGTAAGAGTGTGTGTCTCATGTCATATAAGAATTCTTCAAAATACACATAAAGGTGAAAACAAGTGATGTTTGTGAATCTAGTGTTGCTGGACCTAGTATCTGTGATATCTGGGTAGATCAAGTAAGAGTGTGTGTCTCACATCATATAACAATTCTTCAAATTAAAGATACAAGTGAAAACAAGTGATGTTTGTTAATCTAGTGTTGCTGGACCTAGTACCTCTGATATCTGGGTAGATCAAGTAAGAGTGTGTGTCTCATATCATTTAACTATTCTTCAAATTCCAGATACAAGTGAAAACAACTGATGTTTGTTAATCTAGTGTTGCTGGACCTAGTACCTCTAATATCTGGGTAGATCAAGTAAGAGTGTGTGTGTCTCATATCATATAAGAATTCCTCAAATTACAGATAAAGGTGAAAACAAGTGATGTTTGTGAATCTAGTGTTGCTGGACCTAGTACCTGTGACATCTGGGTACATCAAGTAATAGTGTGTGTCTCATATCATATAAGAATTCTTCAAATTACTGATACTAGTGATAACTAGTCTTGTTTGTGAATCTAGTGTTGCTGGAACCAGTACCTGTGACATCTGGGTAGATCAAGTAAGAGTGTGTGTCTCATATCATATAAGAGTTCTTCAAATTACAGATACAAGTGAAAACAAGCGATGTTTGTGAATCTAGTGTTGCTGCACCCATTACCTGTGATATCTGGGTAGATCAAGTAAGAGTGTGTGTGTCTCATATCATATAAGAGTTCTTCAAATTACAGATACAAGTGAAAACAAGCGATGTTTGTGAATCTAGTGTTGCTGGACCCATTACCTGTGATATCTGGGTAGATCAAGTAAGAGTGTGTGTCTCATATCATATAAGAGTTCTTCAAATTACAGATACAAGTGAAAACAAGCGATGTTTGTGAATCTAGTGTTGCTGGACCCATTACCTGTGATATCTGGGTAGATCAAGTAAGAGTGTGTGTCTCATATCATATAAGAGTTCTTCAAATTACAGATACAAGTGAAAACAAGCGATGTTTGTGAATCTAGTGTTGCTGGACCGATTACCTGTGATATCTGGGTAGATCAAGTAAGAGTGTGTGTCTCATATCATATAAGAGTTCTTCAAATTACAGATACAAGTGAAAACAAGCGATGTTTGTGAATCTAGTGTTGCTGGACCCATTACCTGTGATATCTGGGTAGATCAAGTAAGAGTGTGTGTCTCATATCATATAAGAGTTCTTCAAATTACAGATACAAGTGAAAACAAGTGAGGTTTGTTAATCTAGTGTTGCTGGACCTAGTACCTGTGATATCTGGGTACATCAAGTAAGAGTGTGTGTCTCATATCATATAAGAGTTCTTCAAATTACAGATACAAGTGAAAACAAGCGATGTTTGTGAATCTAGTGTTGCTGGACCCATTACCTGTGATATCTGGGTAGATCAAGTAAGAGTGTGTGTCTCATATCATATAAGAGTTCTTCAAATTACAGATACAAGTGAAAACAAGTGAGGTTTGTTAATCTAGTGTTGCTGGACCAAGTACCTGTGATATCTGGGTACATCAAGTAATAGTGTGTGTCTCATATCATATAAGAGTTCTTCAAATTACAGTTACAAGTGAAAACAAGTGAGGTTTGTTAATCTAGTGTTGCTGGACCTAGTACCTGTGATATCTGGGTACATCAAGTAAGAGTGTGTGTCTCATATCATATAAGAGTTCTTCAAATTACAGATACAAGTGAAAACAAGCGATGTTTGTGAATCTAGTGTTGCTGGACCCATTACCTGTGATATCTGGGTAGATCAAGTAAGAGTGTGTGTCTCATATCATATAAGAGTTATTCAAATTACAGATACAAGTGAAAACAAGTGAGGTTTGTTAATCTAGTGTTGCTGGACCAAGTACCTGTGATATCTGGGTACATCAAGTAAGAGTGTGTGTCTCATATCATATAAGAGTTCTTCAAATTACAGATACAAGTGAAAACAAGCGATGTTTGTGAATCTAGTGTTGCTGGACCCATTACCTGTGATATCTGGGTAGATCAAGTAAGAGTGTGTGTCTCATATCATATAAGAGTTCTTCAAATTACAGATACAAGTGAAAACAAGTGAGGTTTGTTAATCTAGTGTTGCTGGACCAAGTACCTGTGATATCTGGGTACATCAAGTAAGAGTGTGTGTCTCATATCATATAAGAGTTCTTTAAATTACAGATACAAGTGAAAACAAGTGATGTTTGTGAATCTAGTGTTGCTGGACCTAGTATCTGTGATATCTGGATACATCAAGTAAGAGTGTGTGTCTCATATCATATAAGAATTCTTCAAATTACAGATACAAGTGAAAACAAGTGATGTTTGTGAATCTAGTGTTGCTGGACCTAGTACCTGTGATATCTGGATACATCAAGTAAGAGTGTGTGTGTCTCAGATCATATAAGAATTCTTCAAATTACAGATACAAGTGAAAACAAGTGATGTTTGTGAATCTAGTGTTGCTGGACCTTGTACCTGTGATATCTGGATACATCAAGTAAGAGTGTGTGTGTCTCAGATCATATAAGAATTCCTCAAATTACAGATACAAGTGAAAACAAGTGATGTTTGTGAATCTAGTGTTGCTGGACCTTGTACCTGTGATATCTGGGTAGATCAAGTAAGAGTGTGTGTCTCATGTCATATAAGAATTCTTCAAATTACAGATACAAGTGAAAACAAGTGAAGTTTGTTAATCTAGTGTTGCTGGACCTAGTACCTGTGATATCTAGGTAGATCAAGTAAGAGTGTGTGTCTCATGTCATATCAGAATTCTTCAAATTACAGATACAAGTGAAAACAAGTGAAGTTTGTTAATCTAGTGTTGCTGGACCTAGTATATCTGATATCTAGGTAGATAAAGTAAGAGTGTTTGTCTCATGTCATATAAGAATTCTTCAAATTACAGATACAAGTGAAACCAAGTGAAGTATGTTAATCTAGTGTTGCTGGACCTAGTATATCTGATATCTAGGTAGATCAAGTAAGAGTGTGTGTCTCATGACATATAAGAATTCTTCAAATTACAGATACAAGTGAAAACAAGTGAAGTTTGTTAATCTAGTGTTGCTGGACCTAGTATATCTGATACCTAGGTAGATCAAGTAAGAGTGTGTGTCTCATGTCATATAAGAATTCTTCAAATTACAGATACAAGTGAAAGCAAGTGAAGTTTGTGAATCTAGTGTTGCTGGACCTAGTACCTGTGATATCTAGGTAGATCAAGTAAGAGTGTGTGTCTCATGTCATATAAGAGTTCTTCAAACTACAGATACAAGTGAAAACAAGTGAAGTTTGTTAATCTAGTGTTGCTGGACCTAGTACCTGTGATATCTGGGTAGATCAAGTAAGAGTGTGTGTGTCTCAGATCATATAAGAATTCTTCAAATTACAGATACAAGTGAAAACAAGTGATGTTTGTGAATCTAGTGTTGCTGGACCTTGTACCTGTGATATCTGGGTAGATCAAGTAAGAGTGTGTGTCTCATGTCATATAAGAATTCTTCAAATTACAGATACAAGTGAAAACAAGTGATGTTTGTGAATCTAGTGTTGCTGGACCTAGTATATCTGATATCTAGGTAGATCAAGTAAGAGTGTGTGTCTCATGTCATATAAGAATTCTTCAAATTACAGATACAAGTGAAAGCAAGTGAAGTTTGTGAATCTAGTGTTGCTGGACCTAGTACCTGTATATCTAGGTAGATCAAGTAAGAGTGTGTATGTCTCATATCATATAAGAATTCTTCAAATTACAGATACAAGTGAAAACAAGTGATGTTTGTGAATCTAGTGTTGCTGGACCTAGTATATCTGATATCTAGGTAGATCAAGTAAGAGTGTGTGTCTCATGTCATATAAGAACTCTTCAAATTACAGATACAAGTGAAAACAAGTGATGTTTGTGAATCTAGTGTTGCTGGACCTAGTACCTGTGATATCTGGGTAGATCAAGTAAGAGTGTGTGTCTCATGTCATATAAGAATTCTTCAAAATACACATAAAGGTGAAAACAAGTGATGTTTGTGAATCTAGTGTTGCTGGACCTAATACCTCTGATATCTGAGTAGATCAAGTAAGAGTGTGTGTCTCATATCATATAAGAATTCTTCAAATTACAGATACAAGTGAAAACAAGTGATGTTTGTGAATCTAGTGTTGCTGGACCTAGTATCTGTGATATCTGGGTAGATCAAGTAAGAGTGTGTGTCTCACATCATATAACAATTCTTCAAATTAAAGATACAAGTGAAAACAAGTGATGTTTGTTAATCTAGTGTTGCTGGACCTAGTACCTCTGATATCTGGGTAGATCAAGTAAGAGTGTGTGTCTCATATCATTTAACTATTCTTCAAATTCCAGATACAAGTGAAAACAACTGATGTTTGTTAATCTAGTGTTGCTGGACCTAGTACCTGTACCATCTGGGTAGATCAAGTAAGAGTCTGTGTCTCATATCCTATAAGGATTCTTCAAATTACAGATACAAGTGAAAACAAGTGAGGTTTGTTAATCTAGTGTTGCTGGACCAAGTACCTGTGATATCTGGGTAGATCAAGTAAGAGTGTGTGTCTCATATCATATAAGAATTCTTCAAATTACAGATACAAGTGAAAACAAGTGATGTTTGTGAATCTAGTGTTGCTGGACCTAGTACCTGTGATATCTGGGTAGATCAAGTAAGAGTGTGTGTCTCATATCATATAAGAATTCTTCAAATTACAGATACAAGTGAAAACAAGTGATGTTTGTGAATCTAGTGTTGCTGGACCTAGTACCTGTGACATCTGGGTAGATCAAGTAAGAGTGTGTCTCTCATATCATATAAGAATTCTTCAAATTAGAGATACAAGTGATAACAAGTGATGTTTGTGAATCTAGTGTTGCTGGACCTAGTACCTCTGATATCTGGGTAGATAAAGTAGGAGTGTGTGTCTCATATCATATAAGAATTCTTCAAATTGGAGATACAAGTGATAACAAGTGATGTTTGTGAATCTAGTGTTGCTGGACCCAGTACCTCTGATATCTGGGTAGATCAAGTAAGAGTGTGTGTCTCATATCATATAAGAATTCTTCAAAATACACATAAAGGTGAAAACAAGTGATGTTTGTGAATCTAGTGTTGCTGGACCTAGTACCTGTGATATCTGGGTAGATCAAGTAAGAGTGTGTGTCTCATATCTTATAAGAATTCTTCAAATTACAGATAAAGGTGAAAACAAGTGATGTTTGTGAATCTAGTGTTGCTGGAACTAGTACCTGTGACATCTGGGTACATCAAGTAATAGTGTGTGTCTCATATCATATTAAAATTCTTCAAATTACTGATACTAGTGATAACTAGTCCTGTTTGTGAATCTAGTGTTGCTGGACACAGTACCTGTGACATCTGGATACATCAAGTAAGAGTGTGTGTCTCATATCATATAAGAATTCTTCAAATTACAGATACAAGTGAAAACAAGTGATGTTTGTGAATCTAGTGTTGCTGGAACCAGTACCTGTGACATCTGGGTAGATCAAGTAAGAGTGTGTGTCTCATATCATATAAGAGTTCTTCAAATTACAGATACAAGTGAAAACAAGTGAGGTTTGTTAATCTAGTGTTGCTGGACCAAGTACCTGTGATATCTGGGTACATCAAGTAAGAGTGTGTGTCTCATATCATATAAGAGTTCTTCAAATTACAGATACAAGAGAAAACAAGCGATGTTTGTGAATCTAGTGTTGCTGGACCCATTACCTGTGATATCTGGGTAGATCAAGTAAGAGTGTGTGTCTCATATCATATAAGAATTCTTCAAATTACAGATACGAGTGAAAACAAGTGATGTTTGTGAATCTAGTGTTGCTGGACCTAGTACCTGTGATATTTGGGTAGATCAAGTAAGAGTGTGTGTCTCATATCATATAAGAATTCTTCAAATTACAGATACAAGTGAAAACAAGTGATGTTTGTGAATCTAGTGTTGCTGGACCTAGTACCTGTGATATTTGGGTCGATCAAGTAAGAGTGTGTCTCATATCATATAAGAATTCTTCAAATTACAGATACAAGTGAAAACAAGTGATGTTTGTGAATCTAGTGTTGCTGGACCTAGTACCTGTGATATTTGGGTAGATCAAGTAAGAGTGTGTGTCTCATATCATATACGAATTCTTCAAATTACAGATACAAGTGAAAACAACTGATGTTTGTGAAGCTAGTGTTGCTGGACCTAGTACCTGTGATATCTGGGTAGATCAAGTAAGAGTGTGTGTCTCATATCATATAGGAATTCTTCAAATTACAGATACAAGTGAAAACAAGTGATGTTTGTGAATCTAGTGTTGCTGGACCTAGTATCTGTGATATCTGGGTAGATTAAGTAAGAGTGTGTGTCTCATACCATATAACAATTCTTCAAATTACAGATACAAGTGAAAACAAGTGATGTTTGTGAATCTAGTGTTGCTGGACCTAGTACCTGTTTTATCTGGGTAGATTAAGTAAGAGTGTGTGTCTCATACCATATAACAATTCTTCAAATTACAGATACAAGTGAAAACAAGTGATGTTTGTAAATCTAGTGTTGCTGGACCTAGTACCTGTGATATCTGGGTAGATCAAGTAAGAGTGTGTGTCTCATATCATACAAGAATTCTTAAAATTAAAGATACTAGTGAAAACAAGTGAGGTTTGTTAATCTAGTGTTGCAGGAACAAGTACCCGTGATATCTGGGTACATCAAGTAAGAGTGTGTGTCTCATATCATATAAGAATTCTTCAAATTACAGATACAAGTGAAAACAAGTGATGTTTTTTAATCTAGTGTTGCTGGACCTAGTACCTGTGATATCTGGGTAGATCAAGTAAGAGTGTGTGTCTCATATCATATAAGAATTCTTCAAATTACAGATACAAGTGAAAACAAGTGATGTTTGTGAATCTAGTGTTGCTGGACCTAGTACCTGTGATATCTGGGTAGATCAAGTAAGAGTGTGTGTCTCATATCATATAAGAATTCTTCAAATTACAGATACAAGTGAAAACAAGTGAGGTTTGTTAATCTAGTGTTGCTGGACCTAGTACCATTGACATCTGGGTAGATCAAGTAAGAGTGTGTGTCTCATATCATATAAGAATTCTTCAAATTAAAGATACTAGTGAAAAAAAGTTAGGTTTGTTAATCTAGTGTTGCTGGACCTAGTACCTGTGATATCTGGGTAGATCAAGTAAGAGTGTGTGTCTCATATCATATAAGAATTCTTGAAATTACTGATACTAGTGATAACTAGTCTTGTTTGTTAATCTAGGGTTGCTGGACCTAGTACCTGTGATATCTGGGTAGATCAAGTAAGAGTTTGTGTCTCATATCATATAAGAATTCTTCAAATTACAGATACAAGTGAAAACAAGTGAATGTTTCTGAATCTAGTGTTGATGGACCTAGTACCTGTGACATCTGGGTAGATCAAGTAAGAGTGTGTGTCTCATATCATATAAGAATTCTTCAAATTAGAGATACAAGTGATAACAAGTGATGTTTGTGAATCTAGTGTTGCTCGACCCAGTACCTGTGATAACTGGATACATCAAGTAAGAGTGTGTGTCTCATATCATATAAGAATTCTTCAAATTAAAGATACAAGTGAAAACAAGTGATGTTTGTGAATCTAGTGTTGCTGGACCTAGTACCTGTGATATTTGGGTAGATCAAGTAAGAGTGTGTGTCTCATATCATATAAGAATTCTTCAAATTACTGATACAAGTGAAAACAAGTGATGTTTGTGAATCTAGTTTTGCTGGACCTAGTACCTGTGATATCTGCGTAGATCAAGTAAGAGTGTGTGTCTCATATCATATAAGAATTCTTCAAATTACAGATACAAATGAAAACAAGTGAGGTTTGTTAATCTAGTGTTGCTGGACCTAGTACCTGTGACATCTGGGTAGATCAAGTAAGAGTGTGTGTCTCATATCATATAAGAATTCTTCAAATTAAAGATACTAGTGAAAGCAAGTGAGGTTTGTTAATCTAGTGTTGCTGGACCTAGTACCTGTGATATCTGGGTAGATCAAGTAAGAGTTTGTGTCTCATATCATATAAGAATTCTTCAAATTAGAGATACAAGTGATAACAAGTGATGTTTGTGAATCTAGTGTTGCTCGACCCAGTACCTGTGATAACTGGATACATCTAGTAAGAGTGTGTGTCTCATATCATATAAGAATTCTTAAAATTAAAGATACAAGTTAAAACAAGTGATGTTTGTGAATCTAGTGTTGATGGACCTAGTACCTGTGATATCTGGGTAGATCAAGTAAGAGTGTGTGTCTCATATCATATAAGAATTCTTCAAATTAAAGATACAAGTGAAAACAAGTGATGTTTGTGAATCTAGTGTTGCTGGACCTAGTACCTGTGATATTTGGGTAGATGAAGTAAGAGTGTGTGTCTCATATCATATAAGAGTTCTTCAAATTACAGATACAAGTGAAAACAAGTGATGTTTGTGAATCTATTGTTGCTGGACCTAGTACCTGTGATATATGGGTAGATCAAGTAAGAGTGTGTGTCTCATATCATATAAGAATTCTTCAAATTACAGATACAAATGAAAACAAGTGAGGTTTGTTAATCTAGTGTTGCTGGACCTAGTACCTGTGACATCTGGGTAGATCAAGTAAGAGTGTGTGTCTCATATCATATAAGAATTCTTCAAATTAAAGATAGTAGTGAAAGCAAGTGAGGTTTGTTAATCTAGTGTTGCTGGACCTAGTACCTGTGATATCTGGGTAGATCAAGTAAGAGTGTGTGTCTCATATCATATAAGAATTCTTCAAATTACTGATACTAGTGATAACTAGTCTTGTTTGTTAATCTAGTGTTGCTGGACCTAGTACCTGTGATATCTGGGTAGATCAAGTAAGAGTGTGTGTCTCATATCATATAAGAATTCTTCAAATTACAGATACAAGTGAAAACAAGTGATGTTTGTGAATCTAGTGTTGATGGACCTAGTACCTGTGACATCTGGGTAGATCAAGTAAGAGTGTGTGTCTCATATCATATAAGAATTCTTCAAATTAGAGATACAAGTGATAACAAGTGATGTTTGTGAATCTAGTGTTGCTCGACCCAGTACCTGTGATAACTGGATACATCAAGTAAGAGTGTGTGTCTCATATCATATAAGAATTCTTCAAATTACAGATACAAGTGAAAACAAGTGATGTTTGTGAATCTAGTGTTGCTGGACCAAGTACCTGTTTTATCTGGGTAGATCAAGTAAGAGTGTGTGTCTCATACCATATAACAATTCTTCAAATTACAGATACAAGTGAAAACAAGTGATGTTTGTGAATCTAGTGTTGCTGGACCCAGTACCTGTGAGATCTGGGTGGATCAAGTAAGAGTGTGTGTCTCATGTCATATAAGAATTCTTCAAATTACAGATACAAGTGAAAACAAGTGATGTTTGTGAATCTAGTGTTGCTGGACCAGGTACCTGTTATATCTGGGTAGATCAAGTAAGAGTGTGTATCTCATATCATATAAGAATTCTTCAAATTACAGATACAAATGAAACCAAGTGATGTTTGTTAATCTAGTGTTGCTGGACCAAGTACCTGTTTTATCTGGGTAGATTAAGTAAGAGTGTGTGTCTCATACCATATAACAGTTCTTCAAATTACAGATACAAGTGAAAACAAGTGATGTTTGTGAATCTAGTGTTGCTGGACCTAGTACCTGTGATATTTGGGTAGATCAAGTAAGAGTGTGTATCTCATATCATATAACAATTCTTCAAATTACAGATACAAGTGAAACCAAGTGAGGTTTGTTAATCTAGTGTTGCTGGACCCAGTACCTGTGACATCTGGGTAGATCAAGTAAGAGTGTGTATCTCATATCATATAACAATTCTTCAAATTACAGATACAAGTGAAACCAAGTGAGGTTTGTTAATCTAGTGTTGCTGGACCCAGTACCTGTGTTATCTGGGTAGATCAAGTAAGAGTGTGTGTGTCACATATCATATAAGAATTCTTCAAATTACAGATACAAGTGAAAAGAAGTGATGTTTGTTAATCTAGTGTTGCTGGACCAAGTACCTAAGATATCTGGGTAGATCAAGTAAGAGTGTGTGTGTCTCATATCATATAAGAATTCTTCAAATTACAGATACAAGTGAAAACAAGTGAGGTTTGTTAATCTAGTGTTGCTGGACCAAGTACCTAAGATATTTGGGTAGATCAAGTAAGAGTGTGTGTGTCTCATATCATATAAGAATTCTTCAAATTACAGATACAAGTGAAAACAAGTGAGGTTTGTTAATCTAGTGTTGCTGGACCTAGTATATCTGATATCTAGGTAGATCAAGTAAGAGTGTGTGTGTCTCATATCATATAAGATTTCTTCAAAATACAGATACAAGTGAAAACAAGTGATGTTTGTTAATCTAGTGTTGCTGGACCTAGTATATCTGATATCTGGGTAGATCAAGTAAGAGTGTGTGTCTCATATCATATAAGAATTCTTCAAATTACAGATACAAGTGAAAACAAGTGATGTTTGTGAATCTAGTGTTGCTGGTCCTAGTACCTGTGATATTTGGGTAGATCAAGTAAGAGTGTGTATCTCATATCATATAACAATTCTTCAAATTACAGATACAAGTGAAACCAAGTGAGGTTTGTTAATCTAGTGTTGCTGGACCCAGTACCTGTGACATCTGGGTAGATCAAGTAAGAGTGTGTATCTCATATCATATAACAATTCCTCAAATTACAGATACAAGTGAAACCAAGTGAGGTTTGGTAATCTAGTGTTGCTGGACCCAGTACTTGTGTTATCTGGGTAGATCAAGTAAGAGTGTGTGTGTCACATATCATATAAGAATTCTTCAAATTACAGATACAAGTGAAAAGAAGTGATGTTTGTTAATCTAGTGTTGCTGGACCAAGTACCTAAGATATCTGGGTAGATCAAGTAAGAGTGTGTGTGTCTCATATCATATAAGAATTCTTCAAATTACAGATACAAGTGAAAACAAGTGAGGTTTGTTAATCTAGTGTTGCTGGACCAAGTACCTAAGATATTTGGGTAGATCAAGTAAGAGTGTGTGTGTCTCATATCATATAAGAATTCTTCAAATTACAGATACAAGTGAAAACAAGTGAGGTTTGTTAATCTAGTGTTGCTGGACCTAGTATATCTGATATCTAGGTAGATCAAGTAAGAGTGTGTGTGTCTCATATCATATAAGATTTCTTCAAAATACAGATACAAGTGAAAACAAGTGATGTTTGTTAATCTAGTGTTGCTGGACCTAGTATATCTGATATCTGGGTAGATCAAGTAAGAGTGTGTGTCTCATATCATATAAGAATTCTTCAAATTACAGATACAAGTGAAAACAAGTGATGTTTGTTAATCTAGTGTTGCTGGACCAAGTACCTGTGATATCTGGGTAGATCAAGTAAGAGTGTGTGTGTCTCATATCATATAAGAATTCTTCAAATTAAAGATACTAGTGAAAACAAGTGATGTTTGTTAATCTAGTGTTGCTGGACCTAGTACCTGTGATATCTGGGTAGATCAAGTAAGAGTGTGTGTCTCATATCATATAAGAATTCTTCAAATTAAAGATACTAGTGAAAACAAGTGATGTTTGTTAATCTAGTGTTGCTGGACCTAGTACCTAAGATATCTGGGTAGATCAAGTAAGAGTGTGTGTGTCTCAGATCATATAAGAATTCTTCATATTACAGATACAAGTGAAAACAAGTGAGGTTTGTGAATCTAGTGTTGCTGGGCCTAGTATCTGTGATATCTAGGTAGATCAAGTAAGAGTGTGTGTCTCATATCATATAAGAATTCTTCAAATTACAGATACAAATGAAAACAAGTGAGGTTTGTGAATCTAGTGTTGCTGGACCAAGTACCTGTTATATCTGGGTAGATCAAGTAAGAGTGTGTGTCTCATATCATATAAGAACTCTTGATATTACAGATACAAGTGAAAACAAGTGAGGTTTGTGAATCTAGTGTTGCTGGACCAAGTACCTGTTATATCTGGGTAGATCAAGTAAGAGTGTGTGTCTCATATCATATAAGAATTCTTCAAATTACAGATACAAGTGAAAACAAGTGATGTTTGTTAATCTAGTGTTGCTGGACCTAGTACCTGTTTTATCTGGGTAGATCAAGTAAGAGTGTGTGTCTCATATCATATAAGAATTCTTCAAATTACAGATACAAGTGAAAACAAGTGAGGTTTGTTAATCTAGTGTTGCTGGACCAAGTACCTAAGATATTTGGGTAGATCAAGTAAGAGTGTGTGTGTCTCATGTCATATAAGAATTCTTCAAATTACAGATACAAGTGAAAACAAGTGAGGTTTGTTAATCTAGTGTTGCTGGACCAAGTACCTAAGATATTTGGGTAGATCAAGTAAGAGTGTGTGTGTCTCATATCATATAAGAATTCTTCAAATTACAGATACAAGTGAAAACAAGTGAGGTTTGTGAATCTCTGATATCTGTGAAGGTCAAGTAAATGAAAGTAGCGCAGAAGTTCATAACTCACCTGTATATCAGAGCAGTGATGCAAATGAGATCAAGGAGAGTGTATATATTTCAAATTTTAATACAAGTTTAGTATCAATATTAGGCGAATCTCCTATATAAAAAAGAAAATTTTCTCAAAACTATCCATCCCAGAAATGACAAAAATGTAAGAGAAAAACTTAAGAAGGTATTTTATATTGAAGGGGAATTGGTCGCAGAAGAAAAACAAGGCTCAGTAATAATTTAAAAGCTGATAGAATTCATAGTACAGATGATTGGATCTTAAAAGTTTCAGGTTTTACTATTTTCAAAGATGGTCTTACAACCAAATTAAGGAACATTTTAGTAATAATGTTTCGTACAACATGATAAAGGTAGCAAAAACATTAGCTTCAGAAGAGGCAATTTGTCAATTCCTGAAACCAAATCTGCTAAACTGTTGGAATATTCTGTCATAAATAAAATATTCATTTTACATTTCAGCATTATGGTGAGAAAAAAGAATTATGTTTCCGTTAAAGGAGGACAGAAAATTAAAAAACAGAGGATGTTGAATTTGTGCAATCTAAAGCAGTTTTAAAGATAAATATATCCTGATAACACAATAGGTTTCTCACCAGAGAGCTAAACAGTGTAGGTTCGTCACATTCTCACCATGAGAATATGAAACTGATGCATGGTGGAATAAACATTTCCCATCTTATTGTTCCCTGGTCTCTCTCAAATAAGTTGTAATTCCCATCACCAGATTGCTATTTAAGGACCACAGATGAAAACTGGGTCAACAATATTTGGGACATTTTCGAAGAAACAAAGTATAAAAGAGGTGACATAAACAGAGGGTAAATTTAAAATAATAAAATCTACTGTTGAAGACTTTCTGGAAAAATTGTCAGGAAAATTGTTAGATCTTTTAACTCCAACCTTTATTGCTCAACAACAGTCTTCTGTTTTTGTCTGAATGGAAAGAACATTTGAAACCTATGGAGTGTATCAGAAAACTATGCCTTTGTCATACAAGATTCTGTTCAGGGGATACATTGAAACAATCCATCCATTTGTAGTTAACTTTAAAGAAAACAATAACAAATTATATTCCCAAATCATCCTGGCAAAAGAATTTACTTTTCCTATGGCACTAGCACTCAGTACAAGAATTCTAAACATGTGTTTTCATGAGGAAGATTTTGGTGGCCCCACAGAAACATTACAACAAGAGTGTCATGTTTTAGAGAGAGATATCAGCAACGCTAAAGCTACATTATTTTGTACCTTTACAAAGCTATGGTGAAACTGTTTTTGTGTTTAAATGAACCGTGTGATTTGTTCCTCTCATTCATTGTCAGCGCCCCAGTTTGAGTTTGAGGTGACTAGAAATAATGTCTTGTGTTATTTGGCATACTGTTAAAAGAATATGCATCAAGAAGACTCATTTTTTTAGTTTTTTAAATGGTCAATATCATATTTATATTTAAATTCTAAAATTAAAAAAACCTTTTTTTGAAACTAAATATGTTATGTTTAAAATGATTTATGTAACATAGAAAGAAACTGCATTTTCTCAACTTTCAAATGAGATGTTTACAAAGTGTCTAACAAAAAGGATCGGAACAAACCATATTTATACATGTCAAAGAGGGTGTTAACACACCCATAATAGCACTGTTAAACATTGTTTTAAAACACACACACACCTATTTTTTGTCATAAAAAGTGTGTAGAGAAGTTTAAAGAAAATCAAACATATGATGGTTAATTTTTGTTAAAAATCATTTGATGGAATGTCTCATATTCAACTGTCACTTAACATAGATACTATTCCGTACTCATATTCAATCATTAGGTAACTGACGTCTGCTTTAAACCGGATGCATGGGGCAAATAATACTAGTTTCTGCAGAATGAGAATACTTGGCGAGTCAGCTCATCAATTCATCCGAAGTATAAAAATGTTACACTGTATTATAATAATAAACTTCCTAAACAAATAAAGTCAATAAATTAAAAATGAACTGCTTTCGATTGATAATATTAAAGTAACTGATATGTTTATACTTTCTATTGTTGTATAGAAATACATAATTGACAATGTCTAATAGATTTTTGTAATGTCTATGGAAAATAAAAAGAAGTGAATTTATTTTCTCAACACTGGCCCTAATGATTTTGATTAAAATGGTATATGTTTGACGTATGGTCAAGTCCCCTTTATTTGGTTGTAAACCGTAACAGACAGGAAAGTGTACTCATTAAGAAAACATTAGCTGCTTTTGGCAAATTTATATCCTTGCCAAGTGTCATCTAACAGATATAGTTCACTGTTATCATATTTAAACATTTGAAATCACTCATAAGCAAAGACGTGGATAGAAGAATCAGTTTTATAAAACAGTGCCATCAGATTAAGCAGCCACAGTTTTAATGGCACCTGACACTTTTTCCTCATGAAACAAATAGGATGAATGTACAAGGTCAACTAGAGCCATTATTTTTTCACAAATTATAATACTTACATTGCTTACCTTTTCAAAGAAGATGTTGCTTTTACTCAAAGACAGGCATTGCAGCATCTTAACAGATTATCACAAAAATGTTGCAATTCTTCTAGGAATAACTTGATTATTTCTTCCCGTATATTATTTTGCAGTTCTTGTACACTTTCTCTTTAGCAAGGCGCAAGGTCCTTACATTGATCGGACATCAGCAATTGCATCCAAAGGGAGAGTTGTATGGTGTACATTAAGGTATGGTAGCGTGCAGCATTGATTGTTTCGTGGGCCAACTATTCTGGTCGCACAAACACCAACCTTAGGATTATGAGTTGTCCAGTAGCAATTAAACAATACCAGTTGTTTTGTGCACTAACTTTGAGAGATACATTTCCAGTCTAACACTGATCCTGTTAGGCGGATCCTGACACATGTTAACAAATGAAAGCTCATTTTTGTATAGTAGACTGGACTAACACATTTCTATATGTGGTGCGAGGCAGATGGTCACACTATAGCGGCAACTGGAATGTTCTGAGCAGGTGAGTGGTACCCGCCCAAGACCAGGTGCCAATAAGAGTGAGGCTGCTTAAGCTGCCTGACATTGCATCAGTAGCTTTTTAAATTTAAATGGCGAATTAATAAAATTTACCTCCCATGTTCTTTACAAAATTATTATACAATAACATATAAGTTTTTTATAGTAAATCCTGCCCTTTGCTCCTTATAATTTTAATCTCCTACAAACCCAAGTATTCACAATAACAGCTAAAAAATCCGATAATCACGCAAAATGATGTCAAACATTGATGGGGACAACCCCTCGACAGTGTTCCAAGTTCTGCATAGCCTATAAGTAGCTGGTCGAGTGACCTGTTAGATAATAATTAAAGTGGATGAAATTTTAAACTTCTCTTTGGTCCCTAGTTATTTAATAACATAATACAGAAAATGTTAATATCTCTCTCTCACACACAAGACTCTTTCCTAAAAGGCTTCTTTTTTTGCATTCAGTGGACTTCAAAACATGTATTGCTGGTGAAATCTCGCAATCAAATTTTTGGTGGAATGTAATACTATCTCTACCTACTATGTGCATGGTAGAGAAACTAATAGGAAAGTTTTCAATTGTTTAGAAACATTATATAGCCGATGACATCTGGAAGAATAGGGCTTTTTAATAACGAAAAATTTATCAAAATGGTTGAGTTGTTTGTGAGCTTACCCTACACACACGATGTACAACTGGCAGTGCGGTGGACGAACCATGTGCACATTTACTGCATCCTAACGTCCCACATGCATATTTATTACATTTTCTGTTTTCTTGCCGTTTGCATCTTACAGATTTTGTTGCACTTAGGTATAAAGAGAGTTGTATATTAATGACATTTTACTTTTCACAATTCAATTGAGAAATACGACTAACTTTATAAATAGTTTACTTACACTCTCACATTCCTATTTAGAGTTTCGCTACTCACATGAGAATGTTTTCCCCACAGCTATCACGGTGCCCTCCCTCAGTTCAGAGCAACTTCTCTACAACTAAAAACCTAGTTTGGCATAGAAGTGACACGAGGGAAGCATGCGGCAGATCAAAGTAGGGTAGGGTTCTGCAAACAATAGGCAACAGATTTGGGCTAGTTTTAAACATAACAGTTTCTTTAAAATTAGATAGCACAATTGGGGGAGGAGGGAGACTGTTGTGATAAATTTGGGAGGGAAGGATTTGCAACGATGCGATTAAACAAATTTGAAGGGTTTGAGAGGAGATAATGGGGAAGGGTGCATTATGTGTGGTGGGTGGGTGGGTAGCTAGAAGGAATTTTTCATTCTTTATTAAAATGTGACGGGGTGAAGAGATGGAGGGAAGTTACACGGGAAATAAAATGGGATGAATTACACAAAGAAATTATAGCACCTAAAATGATAACTGGAATGGGGAAAATAGGAATAAAATGATGAGATAATATTTGGGAAAAGTAAGGGAGAAATGGATTAGAGCATTAACAAAGATGAAAGAATTGAGATAGAAATTGATAAAATAGTGAAATAGTGGGGGGGCCCCCTTCATTATACAATAACCTGGGGTCATGCATTAGGAAACCTTGTATAGAAGGATGTTAAGACTTATTAGATTGTAAATTTAGGTTTAACAATTTAGTTACAATTATGCAATTATGTACATGTTTCTGCTGTTTTTTTGTTGTTCACCAATGGCACTGGGGATTAATTGATCTGCATCATTTTCCCTCTGGCTTCTTCCCAATATAAAGTCTGTAAGTTATCACTTTTAAAGCCTTTGCATTTGGTGAGATATTGTTTGTTCAGGATGACATCTTCTTCACAGAGAGTGCACTTGGGTGTAGGTAGGCATCCTATCTTGTAGAGATGTTCTGCGAGGCAATCATGGCCAGTTGCCATCCTAAATAAGGCCACTGCAGTCTTCCTTGGCATTTTTTGTATATTAACTCTATCTTTAATATTCTTATAATCTTTATCCTTTAATTTATCTTCTTCATCAAGTCTCTGCTGTCTTTTGAAATGTTGTTTAATGTTATTTAATTGTTTATTTATTTCTATTTGTCCTACAGGTTTTATTTGTTGTATTGCACTTGTTTTTGCTAATTGATCTGCAAGTTCATTGCCCAAAAGTCCGACATGAGCTGGGATCCATTGTAGAGTGACATGATTTCTAGTTTCAACTGTTTTAATTAGGCTTCTTATTTCTTTAATATTTCTTGTTGTTTTATTATTGTAATTTACTATTCCATCTATTGCTGATTTTGAGTCTGATAAGATGACTATTTTTTTGTTTTATGTATGGTCTATATAAAATGTTCTGTAATGCTGCTTTTATAGCTGTTAATTCTCCATCATAGTGTTTTGACGTTTCATCTAATGTTAGATACTGTGCAAAATGTTTACAGTACACTCCTGCACCGGCATTTTTTTTTATTGATGAGGGATCCATCTGTATATATTCGGAGCCATTCTTTTTCTGGGTATCTTTCATTTTCCGTAGCTATTGCTGTGGCTCTCATTTCATCTGGTATATTGTTTTGTTTGTGTATTGTATATATCAGGTCATTCTGATATTGTATATCAATATATTCTATTGGACTCGTTACCTCTGTTGTAATTATATTCTTGTATTTTAAGTTATTAATATATGTTCTGAAGCTTATTTGAGTTTTTAAATTACTTACAGTATCTGCTGTGTGGTACCACTTGTATCTGTTTCTATTGACTTGCAGTTTTTGTGCTAGAGTAATTGCTTTCAATGTTCCAATTCTATAGCCATGTTTTTTTGTGAAGTTTTGTAGTATTGTAATTGGTGTTGTTTACACAGCTCCTGTTAATATTCTTAGTGAATTATTTTGTGAAATTTCTAGTTTACTGTTGCTAATAGTTCTCCTCCGTACAATACAATGTTGTTTTGTTTGTAGAATTTGATATGTTATGGTTGTCTATCAATGAATGACCTGTCACCAAACTAGGGATGAGACAGCTCAATTTTCCCTTTCTCACATCAGTCAGGTTGCTATTCCTGTCAACCAAACTTGGTATTTATCTTCCAAACATTTTCAACAAAATCCCCTTTACATGCAACATTTTTGAAAGTTTTGGTTTTCTAAAAAATGCCTCTAACAATTTTGATGCCATATATGAAACATGACAAATAAAATGTACATCTGGAATTTTCTATGAACTCCTCTTCGTTCAGGAGGAATCTTGTATAATCTTGTTTAACTAATAAACATTAAGGAATAGTCAAAAAGTGCTACACAAAAAATGTAGATCGTTTAAAACACAAGTTTATTTAAAATACATTTTTTGTGGCATAAGCTGTCTTGAGATATCCATTAATACAGGTTTGAATTGTTTATTTCTTGGTCATTCTTTTAAAGTCATGTCAACATTCAGTTGTTTCTCGCGATGTCATGGAAACAGTATGGAAGGCCAGCATATAGCGTGCAGTTGTTAAACATTTGACTATCGCTGTTCCCTTTGTATCTATAAAGAAATGTGTAATGTAGCTATTTCTGCAAATATTTATCTCGATTAAAATGTAGTAGATATAAAAATAAGCTTTAGTAACAATGATTTGTATACCCATTAATAAAAGATAGAGGGTAGAGAAAGTCATGTGAATGTATCACATCAGAATTTTCTGCTTGTACAGCAGTTACACACATGTATACATTAATTTTAATACATTAAGCAAATCTCAGTTATTAGGTCATTTTTTTTGTAATTAATATAGTATTTTTTTTGTAATTAATATAGTATTTTTTTTAAATTTTAGTTATTTTATAGGTCACTTTTGCATTTTAATTCCTCAAAATCCAGGACTTGGTTATCATATATAGTGAAAAAGATACGAGGGCAATAAAGAAATTCCCAGACGTTTTGAAATAAACAATTAACAAAATGCAAATATCAACATTTGAAAGGTACACTCTTTACATAATCGTCATTCAAATTGAGGCATTTATCATACCGTGCACAAGTTTTTCAATACCCTCTCTGTAGAAATCTGCCGCCTGCAACTTCAACCACTGGTTTACACCGGCATGCAGTTCAGTGTTAGTATCAAAGCATTAATTTGATGCACCAAACTCCGTGAAATTTGGGGAAAATGTTCTGAAAGTTCTGTAATCATGAAACAACGATTTTCACGAATTTTGTCATTGATTTGCATCGACAGTTCATCAGTCATAAGGCTAGGCCTACCACTGTGACCCATGTCGTGAACATTGGTACGGCCATTGCCTGACTCATTATTCCCTGCCCGTAAACATCACAAAGTTAACGATTAATTTCAATTCGTTTGTTCTTTTTAACCAATCGCACTTCACAAGTGGCGGGACTTTCTATTGCAGCGCACATTTTAACAACTCACAGAGAGCACAGTAAGGAAGGCACAGTCCTCACGCTACCACAGCTGGATGCGTACTGAATGTAGGAATGTTCTGACACCGGCTCTAGCCCTACTCATTGGCACGATAGGCCAAAAAGTCTGGGACTTTCTGGAATGCCATTGTATATTATTTTTTTGTTTTTCAGCATAACAGCCTATTATATTTTCTTATTCACTAATATTTTTGTTTTCAATTTATAGATGATATCAAAATTTGATTCTTATACATATATATTTCAATTTAATACACACACTAATTTCTTACCTTCTCAGTAGCTGTCTGAAATGTGGAGGGCAACATCCCAGGAAATAATTTAATTGCAAAAGGAAGTAAGAACTCCATGAATGGTACAATAATAAATACTGAAAACGGAACTAGTCGAAACAGGTCTGATACGGTTCTCACCAACTGCAAAAAAAACCAAATAATTTCAAACTACAATATGCAACAATTCTATAAATGATTTAAAACCAAATACTTGGTGCAAAGCACCTGTTTTATAAAACATTTTCTCATTCATCTGCAAGAAACATTTGACGTGTACATTCTGAGCAATTACTAAAACTATGCACTACTTACAACATTGTCTCTAGGGACACAATTAGCTTCAAATGTAACGTGTGCAGCCGTATTGACAATGAGCAGCATTCTCTCAACAATCTGACTCAAAGGTCGTGAAAGGAAACCTAAGCTGTCTCAGCACTGAACATGCGTAACAGCACTTGGATCAGATATTAATGCAATGCCAACATGTTTCATCATTTGAAAATAGATTTAATGTTGAGCAAGCCATTTTCTGACTTTAAGCACTTGTTAAGAGCTAAATGCAAACTGGGAGTTGAAATTGAAGGGGAGTACATATCACAAGTAAAACGAAGAATGCTCTTTATGTCACCATAATGCTTTAAGTATTGACAGACAAGCTGGGTGTTCAACTCAATTTATATGAAAGATATTTGCAAGGTACAGGACTCATGTATTTCAAGGTGCAACTGCAGATGTCGATTTAAATGCAATTAAAAACGAACCAGATATATGCAGACTTTCGAATGCTATTAAATCAATTGGAATTCTACTAATGGTGCAGCAAGTAAATCAATTTCATAGCCATACATTGTGTAGCACACATATTCAACTTAACTCTACTGAGAATTTCGAAGTACACCAAATACATTCAACATAGTGATTAATTTTTAACATTACTCATATAGAAATTTCAATAACTCAACACTGTGTGATAGGTGACCAGCACAACTCTATGAGGTTGTGGGAACTGAAACAAGTAGCAGACAGTCTCACTGCTTCATATAGAAATGTCAATAACTCAACACTGTGTGATAGGTGACCAGCACAACTCTATGAGGTTGTGGGAACTGAAACAAGTAGCAGACAATCTCACTGCTTCATATAGAAATTTCAATAACTCAACACTGTGTGATACGTGACCAGCACTACTCTATGAGGCTGTGGGAACTGAAACAAGTAGCAGACAGTCTCGTTACTTCATATAGAAATGTCATTAACTCAACACTGTGTGATAGGTGACCAGCACTACTCTATGAGGCTGTGGGAACGGAAACAAATAGCAGACAGTCTCGTTACTTCATATAGAAATGTCATTAACTCAACACTGTGTGATAGGTGACCAGCACTACTCTATGAGGCTGTGGGAACTGAAACAAGTAGCAGACAGTCTCACTGCTTCATATAGAAATGTCATTAACTCAACACTGTGTGATAGGCAACCAGCACAACTCTATGAGGTTGTGGGAACGGAAACAAGTAGCAGACAGTCTCACTACTTAATATATAGAAATGTCATTAACTCAACACTGTGTAATGGGTGACCAGCACTAATCTATGAGGCTGTGGGAACTGAAACAAGTAGCAGACAGTCTCACTGCTTCATTTAGAAATGTCATTAACTCAACGCTGTGTCATAGGTGACCAGCACTACTCTATGAGGTTGTGGGAACTGAAACAAGTAGCAGACAGTCTCACTGCTTCATATAGAAAGGTCATTAACTCAACACTGTGTGATGGGTGACCAGCACTACTCTATGAGGCTGTGGGAACGGAAACAAATAGCAGACAGTCTCACTACTTCATATAGAAATGTCATTAACTCAACACTGTGTGATAGGTGACCAGCACAACTCTATGAGGCTGTGGGTATGGAAACAAGTAGCAGACAGTCTCACTGCTTCATATAGAAATGTCATTAACTCAACACTGTGTGATAGATGACCAGCAATACTCTATGAGGTTGTGGGAACTGAAACAAGTAGCAGACAGTCTCACTGCTTCATATAGAAATGTCATTAACTCAACACTGTGTGATAGATGACCAGCAATACTCTATGAGGTTGTGGGAACTGAAACAAGTAGCAGACAGTCTCACTGCTTCATATAGAAATGTCATTAACTCAACACTGTGTGATAGGCAACCAGCACTACTCTATGAGGCTGTGGGAACTGAAACAAGTAGCAGACAGTCTCACTGCTTCATATAGAAATTTCAATAACTCAACACTGTGTGATGGGTGACCAGCACTACTCTATGAGGTTGTGGGAACTGAAACAAGTAGCAGACAGTCTCACTGCTTCATATAGAAATGTCATTAACTCAACACTGTGTGATAGGCAACCAGCACTACTCTATGAGGCTGTGGGAACTGAAACAAGTAGCAGACAGTCTCGTTACTTCATATAGAAATTTCAATAACTCAACACTGTGTGATAGGTGACCAGCACTACTCTATGGGGCTGTGGGAACTGAAACAATTAGCAGACAGTCTCGTTACTTCATACAGAAATGGCATTAACTCAACACTGTGTGATGGGTGACCAGCACTACTCAATGAGGTTGTGGGAACTGAAACAAATAGCAGACAGTCTCACTACTTCATATAGAAATGTCATTAACTCAACACTGTGTGATAGGTGACCAGCACTACTCTATGAGGTTGTGGGAACTGAAACAAGTAGCAGACAGTCTCGTTACTTCATATAGAAATGTCATTAACTCAACACTGTGTGATAGGTGACCAGCACTACTCTATGAGGTTATGGGAACTGAAAAAAGTAGCAGACAGTCTCGTCACTTCATATAGAAATTTCAATAACTCAACACTGTGTGATAGGTGACAAGCACTACTCTATGAGGTTATGGGAACTGAAACAAGTAGCAGACAGTCTCGTCACTTCATATAGAAATTTCAATAACTCAACACTGTGTGATAGGTGACAAGTACTACTCTATGAGGCTGTGGGAACTGAAACAAGTAGCAGACAGCCTCGTTACTTCATATAGAAACGTCGTTAACTCAACACTGTGTGATAGGTGACCAGCACAACTCTATGAAGCTGTGGGAACGGAAACAAGTAGCAGACAGTCTCGTTACTTCATATAGAAATGTCATTAACTCAACACTGTGTGATAGGTGACCAGCACTACTCTATGAGGTTGTGGGAACTGAAACAAGTAGCAGACAGTCTCGTTACTTCATATAGAAATGTCATTAACTCAACACTGTGTGATAGGTGACCAGCACTACTCTATGAGGTTGTGGGAACGGAAACAAGTAGCAGACAGTCTCGTTACTTCATATAGAAATGTCATTAACTCAACACTGTGTAATAGGTGACCAGCACTACTCTATGAGGCTGTGGGAACTGAAACAAATAGCAGACAGTCTCACTGCTTCATATAGAAATGTCATTAACTCAACACTGTGTGATGGGTGACCAGCACTACTCTATGAGGTTATGGGAACGGAAACAAGTAGCAGACAGTCTCACTGCTTCATATAGAAATGTCATTAACTCATCACTGTGTGATAGGTGACCAGCACAACTCTATGAGGTTATGGGAACGGAAACAAGTAGCAGACAGTCTCACTGCTTCATATAGAAATATCATTAACTCAACACTGTGTGATAGGTGACCAGCACTACTCTATGAGGTTATGGGAACTGAAACAAGTAGCAGACAGTCTCACCGCTTCATATAGAAATGTCAATAACTCAACACTGTGTGATAGGTGACCAGCACTACTCTATGAGGTTGTGGGAAGTGAAACAAGTAGCAGACAGTCTCACTACTTCATATAGAAATGTCATTAACTCAACACTGTGTGATAGGTGACCAGCACCACTCTATGAGGTTATGGGAACTGAAACAAGTAGCAGACAGTCTCACTACTTCATATAGAAATGTCATTAACTCAACACTGTGTGATAGGTGACCAGCACTACTCAATGAGGCTGTGGGAACTGAAACAAGTAGCAGACAGCCTCGATACTTCATATAGAAATGTCATTAACTCAACACTGTGTGATAGGTGACCAGCACTACTCTATGAGGCTGTGGGAACGGAAACAAATAGCAGACAGTCTCGTTACTTCATATAGAAATGTCATTAACTCAACACTGTGTGATAGGTGACCAGCACTACTCTATGAGGCTGTGGGAACTGAAACAAGTAGCAGACAGTCTCACTGCTTCATATAGAAATGTCATTAACTCAACACTGTGTGATAGGCAACCAGCACAACTCTATGAGGTTGTGGGAACGGAAACAAGTAGCAGACAGTCTCACTACTTAATATATAGAAATGTCATTAACTCAACACTGTGTAATGGGTGACCAGCACTAATCTATGAGGCTGTGGGAACTGAAACAAGTAGCAGACAGTCTCACTGCTTCATTTAGAAATGTCATTAACTCAACGCTGTGTCATAGGTGACCAGCACTACTCTATGAGGTTGTGGGAACTGAAACAAGTAGCAGACAGTCTCACTGCTTCATATAGAAAGGTCATTAACTCAACACTGTGTGATGGGTGACCAGCACTACTCTATGAGGCTGTGGGAACGGAAACAAATAGCAGACAGTCTCACTACTTCATATAGAAATGTCATTAACTCAACACTGTGTGATAGGTGACCAGCACAACTCTATGAGGCTGTGGGTATGGAAACAAGTAGCAGACAGTCTCACTGCTTCATATAGAAATGTCATTAACTCAACACTGTGTGATAGATGACCAGCAATACTCTATGAGGTTGTGGGAACTGAAACAAGTAGCAGACAGTCTCACTGCTTCATATAGAAATGTCATTAACTCAACACTGTGTGATAGATGACCAGCAATACTCTATGAGGTTGTGGGAACTGAAACAAGTAGCAGACAGTCTCACTGCTTCATATAGAAATGTCATTAACTCAACACTGTGTGATAGGCAACCAGCACTACTCTATGAGGCTGTGGGAACTGAAACAAGTAGCAGACAGTCTCACTGCTTCATATAGAAATTTCAATAACTCAACACTGTGTGATGGGTGACCAGCACTACTCTATGAGGTTGTGGGAACTGAAACAAGTAGCAGACAGTCTCACTGCTTCATATAGAAATGTCATTAACTCAACACTGTGTGATAGGCAACCAGCACTACTCTATGAGGCTGTGGGAACTGAAACAAGTAGCAGACAGTCTCGTTACTTCATATAGAAATTTCAATAACTCAACACTGTGTGATAGGTGACCAGCACTACTCTATGGGGCTGTGGGAACTGAAACAATTAGCAGACAGTCTCGTTACTTCATACAGAAATGGCATTAACTCAACACTGTGTGATGGGTGACCAGCACTACTCTATGGGGCTGTGGGAACGGAAACAAATAGCAGACAGTCTCACTACTTCATATAGAAATGTCATTAACTCAACACTGTGTGATAGGTGACCAGCACAACTCTATGAGGCTGTGGGAACGGAAACAAGTAGCAGACAGTCTCACTACTTCATACAGATATGTCAATAACTCAACACTGTGTGATGGGTGACCAGGACTACTCTATGAGGCTGTGGGAACTGAAACAAGTAGCAGACAGTCTCGTTACTTCATATAGAAATGTCATTAACTCAACACTGTGTGATGGGTGACCAGCACTACTCTATGGGGCTGTGGGAACGGAAACAAATAGCAGACATTCTCACTACTTCATATAGAAATGTCATTAACTCAACACTGTGTGATGGGTGACCAGCACAACTCTATGAGGCTGTGGGAACGGAAACAAGTAGCAGACAGTCTCACTACTTCATATAGAAATGTCATTAACTCAACACTGTGTGATAGGTGACCAGCACTACTCTATGAGGCTGTGGGAACTGAAACAAGTAGCAGACAGTCTCGTTACTTCATATAGAAATGTCATTAACTCAACACTGTGTGATAGGTGACCAGCACAACTCTATGAGGCTGCAGGAACGGAAACAAGTAGCAGACAGTCTCACTGCTTCATATAGAAATGTCATTAACTCAACACTGTGTGATAGGTGACCAGCACTACTCTATGAGGTTGTGGGAACTGAAACAAGTAGCAGACAGTCTCACTACTTCATATAGAAATGTCATTAACTCAACACTGTGTGATAGGTGACCAGCACTACTCTATGAGGTTATGGGAACGGAAACAAGTAGCAGACAGTCTTGTTACTTCATATAGAAAGGTCATTAACTCAACACTGTGTGATGGGTGACCAGCACTACTCTATGGGGCTGTGGGAACTGAAACAAGTAGCAGACAGTCTCACTACTTCATATAGAAATGTCATTAACTCAACACTGTGTGATAGGTGACCAGCACTACTCTATGAGGTTGTGGGAACGGAAACAAGTAGCAGACAGTCTCACTGCTTCATATAGAAATGTCATTAACTCAACACTGTGTGATAGGTGACCAGCACTAACCTATGAGGTTATGGGAACTGAAACAAGTAGCAGACAGTCTCATTACTTCATATAGAAAGGTCATTAACTCAACACTGTGTGATAGGTGACCAGCACTACTCTATGAGGCTGTGGGAACTGAAACAAGTAGCAGACAGTCTTGTTACTTCATATAGAAAGGTCATTAACTCAACACTGTGTGATAGGTGACCAGCACTACTCTATGAGGCTGTGGGAACTGAAACAAGTAGCAGACAGTCTCATTACTTCATATAGAAATGTCATTAACTCAACACTGTGTGATAGGTGACCAGCACTACTCTATGAGGCTGTGGGAACTGAAACAAGTAACAGACAGTCTCACTGCTTCATATAGAAATGTCATTAACTCAACACTGTGTGATAGGTGACCAGCACTACTCTATGAGGCTGTGGGAACTGAAACAAGTAGCAGACAGTCTCACTACTTCATATAGAAATGTCATTAACTCAACACTGTGTGATAGGTGACCAGCACTACTCTATGAGGCTGTGGGAACTGAAACAAGTAGCAGACAGTCTCGTTACTTCATATAGAAATGTCAATAACTCAACACTGTGTGATAGGTGACCAGCACTACTCTATGAGGCTGTGATGATGATGATGATATGCGGTTTAAGGGGGCTAAACTGCTATGGTCATACATGTATAAAAGATAAGGTCAAAATATAAAACAGGTAAAAGAACCGCATAGTTAAAAACGGGACACAAACCCGCGATGTTCAAAAGGCTAAAACTAACAATATAAGAATAACAAATATAACAATAACAACAATAATAACAATAACAACAATAAAAAGAACAAGACAAATATCTGAAAACCAACACACTAAAAGCATAGGCAGTAAAGGATTAAAACGTGTCAGAAACTGTAGAATGCGAGGGACATGAGCGCCATATGTCCACTGGGGATAAGAGTTCCCATAAAAAACAGACAGAATAAAAGTACCAAGCTAACAGACGCCCAACGCATTAAATGCGCAGATTAAAATCACAGTCGTGAATAAAACGTAAAACACATTCTACAGCACGCGTGTCGTCTGCCAAAACGTTGGCTAGGCCAACAGGCAGGCCCACTTGAGCACGCAATGCAGCTAAAACCTGACACTCTGTTAAAATGTGATGCACCGTTAAGGGCACGTCACACTGCCCACAGAGTGGTGCGGGGTCACCACTGAGCAAATACCTATGACTAAAAACACAATGTCCAATACGTAGACGAGCTAAAATTACCTCTTCCCGACGACAAGAACGAGAAGAGGTACCCCAGATCTCCGGGAAAGGCTTAACCTCCCGCAACTTGTTCCCCCGGAGGGCCGTCCACTCATCGCGCCAGCGCGAGAGGATGCGGCGACGTAAAATAACATACGAATCTGACGAGGGAACAACAGAAGTAAAAAATCTGGGTAATAAAATCGCCGATTTCGCAGCGGCGTCGGCAGACTCGTTACCTGAGATGCCCACATGACCTGGAATCCACATGAAGGAGACGCTGATGCCAGAGACACCGAGCGAGTGGAGCAGGTCATGTATGCGCTGTACGAGTGGGTGGTAATTGTACAGCGCATGAATAGCCTGAAGGGCACTCAGAGAGTCCGTACAAATAAAACAGTGCCGTAAGTCGTGCCGCTGAATGAATAAAACAGATTGATAAATGCTAAAAAGTTCGGCGGTAAAAATTGAACATTGTCGAGGTAAACGAAAAGTAAAACTCTGTACACCAAAAACAAAGGCACATCCTACTCCAACATCAGTCTTAGACCCATCAGTATATATAAAATGACAGTCCCCGAACTGCGCCTGTAGTTCTAAAAAGGCGGATCTAAGAACAGAAGCAGGGGTCGCATTTTTCGGCATCGACGTCAGCCCAAGTTGGATGTGGGCCTCAGCGCGCGACCATGGAGGAAAACGCGTTTCCCCTCGGGTAAGGGCCGGCGCTGGCGGAACGTCCAAATGCCGAAGTAGCAGTCGAAATCGAACCCCTGGAGGGAGCAAAGCAGAGGAGCTAACTAAATATTGCCGGTCAAGTGAATCCTCGTAAAATGCCGCGAAGGACGGGTGGTCAGGCAAGCTGGAGAGTCGACAGGCATAGCTACATAAGAGCATCTCACGCCTGAAAGACAGCGGAGGCTCTGCAGCCTCAGCGTAAAGACTGGGCACGGGGCTAGTTGGAAAGGCCCCTGTAGCGACTCTAATACCACGATGATGAATGGGATTCAAACGACGTAACACAGATGGACGTGCCGACGAATAAACAATACACCCGTTATCAAGTTTGGATCGGACCAAAGAGCGATAAAGGCGAAGGACGGTCCGATCAGCTCCCCAGGATGTGCCACTTAAAACACGTAAAATATTAAGAGAACGGTCACACTTTGCTTTTAAAAAGGAAACGTGCGAGGTCCAACACAACTTCCTATCAAAAATCAACCCCAAAAATTTCGCCTCGTCTGCAAACGGAAGTATCCCTGGCCCAAGATGGAGAGAGGGCGGAGGGAAATACTTCCGGCGCCAGAAGTTGATGCAGACGGATTTCTCGGCGGAGAAATTAAAGCCGTTGGCGTTACTCCAGGTGTAGAGACGGTCGATACAGCTCTGGAGACGGCGTTCGAGTAGACAGGTCCGCCGTGAACTGCAATAAATAGCGAAATCGTCAACAAAAAGGGACGATGAAATGCCAGGTGGAATACAATCAACAATGGGGTTGATAGCAATCGCAAAAAGTGTGACACTGAGTACAGAGCCCTGCGGTACTCCGTTCTCTTGAATAAAACGGCGAGATAAAACCGAGCCCACACGTACACGAAAGACGCGGTCCGTCATGAACTCCCTAAGAAATATGGGAAGACGACCGCGGATATTCCATGCGTGAAGTGTACGTAAAATACCGCCCCTCCAACAAGTGTCATAAGCTTTCTCCAGGTCAAAAAATACAGCCACGGTTTGACACTTTCTCAGAAATCCATTCATAATATGCGTCGACAAGGACACCAGATGGTCGACGGTAGAGCGATAGCGACGAAACCCGCACTGAGCGTTCGCTAGAAGTTTCTGAGACTCAAGCCACCATGTCAACCGCCCGTTGATCATGCGCTCCATCACCTTGCAAATGCAACTGGTGAGGGAGATAGGGCGGTAGCTGGAAGGTAGTTGGCGATCCTTCCCAGGCTTAAGTATAGGGACAATGGTGGCTTCGCGCCAAACGGAAGGAAAAATGCCGTCCTGCCAAATACGGTTATAGACCTGTAAGAGAAAGAGTTTACTGTCGGCTGAAAGGTTCTTTAACATCAGGACATGAATGCCGTCCGGCCCAGGAGCGGAGTGCCGAGAGCAATGAAGAGCGTGCTCCAGCTCCCTCATTGTGAAAAGTTCATTGTAACACTCAATATTAGCAGATCGAAAATTAAAGGTGTCGGAATCCAGCCGGTCTTTGATAGAGCGAAAGCCGGCGGAATAATGGTCCGAATTGGATACCGCCTCAAAGGCAGCACCCAGAGTGTTAGCGATGGCAGCCGGATCCACTATGGTGGCATTAGAAACCTGTAGGCCAGAAACAGTACAATGCGACACTTTACCTGAGAAGCGACGAAGTTTATCCCAAACAACAGATGAAGGCGTAAAGCGATTAAAAGACTCGACAAAACGAGCCCACGACGCCTTCTTGCTATCCTGAATAGTGCGACGAGCCCTGGCGCGCGATTGTTTAAAAGTCACCAAATTATCAAGTGTAGGGTGGCGCCGAAACACCCTAAGTGCAGCCCTACGAGCACGAACGGCGGCCCGACAATCCTCGTTCCACCACGGAACAGGCATTCGCCGAGGTTGAGAGGATGAACGGGGAATGGCGCGTTCGGCAGCAGAGAAAATAGTAGACGTAAGGTACTGCACTAGTTCGTTAATGTCGGAGAAGGGCTGGTCGTCAAAATGCACGAGGCTGGAATACAAACTCCAGTCGGCTTTTGGGAATATCCAGGTAGGTACTCTGAAATGTTGGACGTGGTGTGACAGAAGAGAAACGATGCAGGGGTAATGGTCGCTGGAGTAGGTGTCAGCGACGACGTTCCACAGCAGACGACTAGCAAGCTGGAGGGAGCAAACGGCAAGGTCCAAGTGTGAGAATGTACCAGAAGAATCGGAAATAAAAGTAGGCTCACCTGTATTGAGGATTGAAAGATTGAACTGGTAAAAAATGTCGGAAAGAAGAGTTCCCCTCGCACAAGCCCTTGGCGAACCCCATAGTGGGTGATGGGCATTAAAATCTCCCAACAGAAGAACTGGTGTTGGGAGAGCGGACAGAAGAGCCCGAATGTCCGCGGGAGCGAGGGGAGACGATGGAGGTGAATACACAGAACAAACAGAAAAGAAAAAACCGGGTAACTGCAGTCTAATGGCAACAGCTTGCAAGTCGGACGTAAGTGTGATAGGTTGAAAATGAACGTCATTACGCACCAATAATATGACACCTCCATGAGCAGGAGCACCTTCCTCCGGTTCAAGATCGTAGCGAACCGGAGTGTACCCTCGGAGATCGAAAGGGTCGTGAGGGCGAAGCTTGGTCTCCTGCAAACACACGACCATAGGTGAATGGGAACGCAATAAAAGTTGCAGTTCCGCCCTATGCGATCGTACACCACGTACATTCCAGGTCAGGATAGCCATTGAGAAAAAAGGGGATAAACTGTCTATTTAGAAGGGCGGCTTAAAATTACCTTTTGCTTAACCTTTGGGCTCGGGCTTTTTGTATGGAGTTGGTCAGACTCCATAGCTTCCTCGGAGGGAGGGCCCACGCGCTCAGTGCCAGAAACCGATTCAAGCGCCGTGAATCGGTTCTGGGTGGCGATGGGTGAGGGGTGCCGCTGAGCGCGGCTTGTCCCAGGACCTTCCTGGGACAGCGACCTCCGAGGAGGAGAAGGTGAACTTTTGTTACCGCGCGCACGCGGAGGGTCTTTCAAGAAATCTTCCCTACGTAGTTTCTGCTTGGGCTTCTTTTCAGCGGCTTGCGACTTCATTGACTTTGGACCAGGTTTATAAGGCTTGGTAACAGTAGCTTTAATAGACGGCCGGATGGTAGTGGCGGTTAATCCAGTCAAGGTCCAGGTCTGAGTTTCGGCATCTACTCGTGGTACTGGCGAGGCAACAACAGAACTAAATGTGCCAGATCGCAGGAGTGAAGGTTGGCGCGCATGGTAACGCCTCCGGGCTTCAGCGAAGGAGAGTTTTTCCTTTACCCGGATCTCCTGGATCGCCTTCTCGTCCAAGTACCGCGGACAGTCGGCAAACGAAGCAGAATGAGACCCTTTGCAATTAACGCAGACGGGGGCTGTTGTACAGATACCTTCGTGTGAGGGCTGGCTACATGTTGCACAGATGTTAACGGCACTCTTACATGAGACTTGCGTATGCCCAAAACGTTGGCATTTAAAACAACGCAGAGGTCTAGGAATATAAGGCCTCACAGAAATCCGTTCGTACCCTGCGGAAATGCTCGTGGGCAGATCGACGCCATCAAATGTAATAAACAGGGTACGAGTGGGTACCAATACGCCGTCGCGTTTGGCCTGCACTCGATGGACCGCTGTCACCTTCTGGTCTGCAAGATATTCTACCAGGTCCTCGTCCGATATACCATCGAGGCTATGGGTGGTAATAACGCCTCGAAAGGAATTCAATGTGCGGTGCTTCTCCACACGGATGGGATAGCCGTGGAGAAGCGTAGCGCACAACAAGGTCTTACTTTGCTGCTCGGATTTCGTTTGGGCTAATAAGGAACCATTCCGTAGACGAGTGCAGGACTGAACCGCACCAGCAATTGCATCAATGCCCTTTTGAATGATGAAAGGGTTCACCTTCTCAAAGCTTTGTCCTTCTTCGGTTCGTGAAATGACCAAGTAACAACCAGTTGTCGGTGGTGTCACTTCTGTTACATAAACTTTTCGGCGCTTGTTAGTAGTAATGGAGGAAGGGTGCTCCATAGCGAAATAAATCCTCCACCATTGCAACCGTCTCCGACCTCGGGCTCTGACTTCTCGGGCGTTACCCCGGCTTGGGTGAGTGGCCTATCTATACCAGACTCACCCCAGGGTCACACCTCCCAGAACATAGACAGAGGGACCCAATCACCGTCAGAAGTCAGCAGCTCATGCAATGGCCCCCCCGCGGGACTGCAGTTGAACAGCGGATACGAACACATACCCTACATGACGACCCCGGGTGGTGGGGATGACGCCATTACCCACTCACCCAGCTGCGCACGCGGTGCGCGGGTATCCATCAGGCTGTGTCCACGGAGGATTTAAATAAAAAGATAAAAGAAACTAAAACTGTGTGGGCGTTTCGCACGCAAGGTAGGCCGGCGGGGAAGAAAAAGTGTGATGCGAATGTCGTGGTGCGAAATGGCCGGAAAGTGATAAGGGAAGAAAGAAACGATGGTGAGGTGCGGTATGAATGGAATGTAAAGAACGCACGAGAGCCTACCTTGTGTCCACCGGTCACTTGAAGAACCCACCTCGACCGGATGGGGGTGAGGGGATGAATGTGGCGATGAATGGCTCGGGAACCCCCGGGTGCGCCAAAAACCCGTACTCACATAAGGTGAGCCCCTGAGGGGGCTTCATATAGAAATTTCAATAACTCAACACTGTGTGATAGGCAACCAGCACTACTCTATGAGGTTGTGGGAAGTGAAACAAGTAGCAGACAGTCTCACTGCTTCATACAGAAATTTCAGTACCTAACACTGTGTGATAGGCAACCAGCACTACTCTATGAGGTTGTGGGAAATAAAACAAGTAGCAGACAGTCTCACTGCTTCATACAGAAATTTCCATAACTCAACACTGTGTGATGGGTGACCAGCACTAATCTATGAGGTTGTGGGAACTGAAACAAGTAGCAGGCAGTCTCACTGCTTCATATAGAAATTTCCATAACTCAACACTGTGTGATGGGTGACCAGCACTACTCTATGAGGTTGTGGGAACTGAAACAAGTAGCAGACAGTCTCACTGCTTCATATAGAAATTTCCATAACTCAACACTGTGTGATGGGTGACCAGCACTAATCTATGAGACTGTGGGAACTGAAACAAGTAGCAGACAGTCTCACTGCTTCATATAGAAATGTCAATAACTCAACACTGTGTGATAGGTGACCAGCACTACTCTATGAGGTTGTGGGAACGGAAACAAGTAGTAGACAGTCTCGTTACTTCATATAGAAATGTCAATAACTCAACACTGTGTGATAGGTGACCAACACTACTCTATGAGGTTGTGGGAACTGAAACAAGTAGCAGGCAGTCTAACTGCTTCATATAGAAATTTCCATAACTCAACACTGTGTGATGGGTGACCAGCACTAATCTATGAGGTTGTGGGAACTGAAACAAGTAGCAGGCAGTCTCACTGCTTCATATAGAAATTTCCATAACTCAACACTGTGTGATGGGTGACCAGCACTATTCTATGAGGTTGTGGGAACTGAAACAAGTAGCAGGCAGTCTCACTGCTTCATATAGAAATTTCAGTACCTCAACACTGTGTGATGGGTGACCAGCACTACTCTATGAGGCTGTGGAAACTGAAACAAGTAGCAGGCAGTCTCACTGCTTCATATAGAAATTTCAGTACCTCAACACTGTGTGATGGGTGACCAGCACTAGTCTATGAGGCTGTGGTAACTGAAACAAGTAGCCGACGGTCTCACTACTTCATATAGAAATGTCATTAACTCAACACTGTGTGATAGGTGACCAGCACTACTCTATGAGGTTGTGGGAACGGAAACAAGTAGCAGACAGTCTCACTGCTTCATATAGAAATGTCATTAACTCAACACTGTGTGATAGGTGACCAGCACTACTCTATGAGGTTGTGGGAACGGAAACAAGTAGCAGAGAGTCTTGTTACTTCATATAGAAATGTCATTAACTCAACACTGTGTGATGGGTGACCAGCACTACTCTATGAGGTTGTGGGAACGGAAACAAGTAGCAGAGAGTCTTGTTACTTCATATAGAAATGTCATTAACTCAACACTGTGTGATGGGTGACCAGCACAACTCTATGAGGTTGTGGGAACGGAAACAAGTAGCAGACAGTCTCGTTACTTCATATAGAAATGTCATTAACTCAACACTGTGTGATAGGTGACCAGCACTACTCTATGAGGTTGTGGGAACGGAAACAAGTAGCAGACAGTCTCACTACTTCATATAGAAATGTCATTAACTCAACACTGTGTGATAGGTGACCAGCACTACTCTATGAGGTTGTGGGAACGGAAACAAGTAGCAGACAGTCTCGTTACTTCATATAGAAATGTCATTAACTCAACACTGTGTGATAGGTGACCAGCACTACTCTATGAGGTTGTGGGAATGGAAACAAGTAGCAGACAGTCTCGTTACTTCATATAGAAATGTCATTAACTCAACACTGTGTGATGGGTGACCAGCACTACTCTATGAGGCTGTGGGAACTGAAACAAGTAGCAGACAGTCTCACTGCTTCATATAGAAATTTCAGTACCTCAACACTGTGTTATAGGTGACCAGCACTACTCTATGAGGTTGTAGGAACGGAAACAAGTAGCAGACAGTCTCACTGCTTCATACAGAAATTTCAGTAACTCAACACTGTGTGATAGGTGACCAGCACAACTCTATGAGGCTGTGGGAACTGAAACAAGTAGCAGACAGTCTCACTGCTTCATATAGAAATGTCATTAACTCAACACTGTGTGATAGGTGACCAACACTACTCTATGAGGCTGTGGGAACTGAAACAAGTAGCAGACAGTCTCACTACTTCATATAGAAATGTCATTAACTCAACACTGTGTGATCGGTGACCAGCACAACTCTATGAGGTTGTGGGAACTGAAACAAATAGCAGACAGTCTCGTTACTTCACATAGAAATGTCATTAACTCAACACTGTGTGATAGGTGAGCAGCACTACTCTATGTGGTTGTGGGAACTGAAGCAAGTAGCAGACAGTCTCGTTACTTCATATAGAAATGTCATTAACTCAACACTCTGTGTGATAGGCAACCAGCACTACTCTATAAGGCTGTGGGAACTGAAACAAGTAGCTGACAGTCTCACTGCTTCATACAGAAATTTCAGTACCTCAACACTGTGTGATAGGTGACCAGCACAACTCTATGAGGCTGTGGGAACTGAAACAAGTAGCAGACAGTCTCACTGCTTTATACAGAAATTTCAGTACCTTAACACTGTGTGATAGATGACCAGCACTACTCTATGAGATTGTGGGAACGGAAACAAGTAACAGACTATCACTATGCTTCATACAGAAATTTCAGTACCTCAACACTGTGTGATAGATGACCAGCATTACTCTATGAGGTTGTGGGAACTGAAATAAGTAGCAGACAGTCTCACTGCTTCATATAGAAATGTCATTAACTCAACACTGTGTGATAGGTGACCAGCACTACTCTATGAGGTTGTGGGAAGTGAAACAAGTAGCAGACAGTCTCGTTACTTCATATAGAAATTTCAATAACTCAACACTGTGTGATAGGTGACCAGCACTACTCTATGAGGTTGTGGGAAGTGAAACAAGTAGCAGACAGTCTCGTTACTTCATATAGAAATGTCATTAACTCAACACTGTGTGATGGGTGACCAGCACTACTCTATAATGCTGTGGGAACTGAAACAAGTAGCAGACAGTCTCGTTACTTCATATAGGAATGTCATTAACTCAACACTGTGTGATAGGTGACCAGCACTACTCTATGAGGTTGTGGGAAGTGAAACAAGTAGCAGACAATCTCACTGCTTCATACAGAAATGTCATTAGCTCAACACTGTGTGATAGGTGACCAGCACTACTCTATGAGGTTGTGGGAAGTGAAACAAGTAGCAGACAGTCTCACTGCTTCATACAGAAATTTCAGTACCTCAACACTGTGTGATAGATGACCAGCACAACTCTATGAGGCTGTGGGAACTGAAACAAGTAGCAGACAGTCTCGTTACTTCATATAGAAATGTCATTAACTCAACACTGTGTGATGGGTGACCAGCACTAATCTATGGGGTTGTGGGAACTGAAACAAGTAGCAGACAGTCTCGTTACTTCATATAGAAATTTCAATAACTCAACACTGTGTGATAGGTGACCAGCACTACTCTATGAGGCTGTGGGAACTGAAACAAGTAGCAGACAGTCTCACTGCTTCATACAGAAATTTCAGTACCTCAACACTGTGTGATAGGTGACCAGCACTACTCTATGAGGCTGTGGGAAATAAAACAAGTAACATACAGTCTCACTGCTTCATACAGAAACTTCAATAACTCAACACTGTGTGATGGGTGACCAGCACTACTCTATGAGGTTGTGGGAACTGAAACAAGTAGCAGACAATCTCACTGCTTCATACAGAAATTTCAATAACTCAACACTGTGTGATGGGTGACCAGCACTACTCTATGAGGTTGTGGGAACTGAAACAAGTAGCAGACAGTCTCACTGCTTCATATAGAAATTTCAATAATTCAACACTGTGTGATAGGTGACCAGCACTACTCTATAAGGCTGTGGGAACTGAAACAAGTAGCAGACAGTCTCACTGCTTCATATAGAAATTTCAATAACTCAACACTGTGTGATAGGTGACCAGCACTACTCTATGAGGTTGTGGGAAGTGAAACAAGTAGCAGACAGTCTCGTTACTTCATATAGATATGTCAATAACTCAACACTGTGTGATAGGTGACCAGCACTACTCTATGAGGCTGTGGGAACTGAAACAAGTAGCAGACAGTCTCACTGCTTCATACAGAAATTTCAATAACTCAACACTGTGTGATAGGTGACCAGCACTACTCTATGAGGTTGTGGCAACTGAAACAAGTAGCAGACAGTCTCACTGCTTCATACAGAAATTTCAATAACTCAACACTGTGTGATAGGTGACCAGCACTACTCTATGAGGTTGTGGGAACTGAAACAAGTAGCAGACAGTCTCACTGCTTCATACAGAAATTTCAATAACTCAACACTGTGTGATAGGTGACCAGCACTACTCTATGAGGTTGTGGCAACTGAAACAAGTAGCAGACAGTCTCACTGCTTCATACAGAAATTTCAATAACTCAACACTGTGTGATAGGTGACCAGCACTACTCTATGAGGCTGTGGGAACTGAAACAAGTAGCAGACAGTCTCACTGCTTCATATAGAAATGTCATTAACTCAACACTGTGTGATAGATGAGCAGCACTACTCTATGAGGTTGTGGGAACTGAAACAAGTAGCAGACAGTCTCGTTACTTGATATAGAAATGTCATTAACTCAACACTGTGTGATGGGTGACCAGCACTACTCTATGAGGCTGTGGGAACTGAAACAAGTAGCAGACAGTCTCACTACTTCATATAGAAATGTCATTAACTCAACACTGTGTGATGGGTGACCAGCACTACTCTATGAGGTTGTGGGAACTGAAACAAGTAGCAGACAGTCTCACTACTTCATATAGAAATGTCATTAACTCAACACTGTGTGATGGGTGACCAGCACTACTCTATGAGGTTGTGGGAACTGAAACAAGTAGCAGACAGTCTCGTTACTTCATATAGAAATGTCATTAACTCAACACTGTGTGATAGATGATGATGATGATGATGATGATATGCGGTTTAAGGGCGCTAAACTGCTGCGGTCATCAGCGCCCTTACAATGAGTAAAATATAAGGTCACAATATAAAAAACAGGTAAAAAAATCGCATAATTAAAAAACGGGACACAAACCCGCGATGTCAAAAACGTTAAAAATAACAATAGAATAACATTAACAAGAATAACAATAACAATAAAAACAATAACAATAATAACAACAACAATAAAAACAATAACAATAATAACAATAACGAGAATAACAATAAATATATCTGTAAAACCAACACACTAAAATCATGGTCACTAAAAGAATAAAACGTGTCAAGAACTGTAGAATGCAAGGAACATGAGCGCCTTATGTCCGGGGAGAAGGGCCCCATTAAAACTAACAATATAAAATCAAACAGCTAAAAGGCGCTCAGCGCATCAAATGCGACGGCTAAAACCAATGTCAGTGATAAAACGTAAAAGACATTCTACAGCATGCGCGTCGTCTGCCAACACGTTGGCTAGGCCAACAGGCAGACCCACGCGAACGCGCAGTGGAGCTAAAACTTGACACTCGGTTAAAATGTGACGGACCGTTAAGGGCACGTCACACTGACCACACAGAGGTGCGGGATCACCACTTAACAGGTATCTATGACTAAAAAGGCAATGTCCGATACGAAGGCGTGTTAAAAGTACCTCTTCCCGACGAGAAGCACGGGAAGAGGTAGCCCAGACTAGCGGAAGAGGTTTAACCTCCCGCAACTTGTTCCCCCGGAGGGCCGTCCACTCATCGCGCCAGCGCGAGAGGATGCGGCGACGTAAAATAACACACGAATCTGACGAGGGAACAACAGAAGTAAAAAATCTGGGTAATAAAATCGCCGATTTCGCAGCGGCGTCGGCCGACTCATTCCCTGAGATACCCACATGACCTGGAATCCACATAAAAGAGACGCTGATGCCAGTGGCACCTAACGAATGGAGCAGGTCATGAATGCGCTGTACGAGGGGGTGGTAAGAGTACAGCGCGTTAATACTCTGAAGGGCACTCAGAGAGTCCGAACAAACAACACAACGCCGTAAGACATGCCGCTGAATGTATAAAACACATTGATAGATACTAAAAAGTTCGGCGGTATAAATCGAACATTGCCCGGGTAAACGAAAAGTAAAACTATGCGCACCTAAAACAAAGGCACATCCTACTCCAACATCAGTCTTAGACCCATCAGTATAAATAAAATTACAGTCCCCGAATGTTGCCTGAAGTTCTAAAAATGCGGATCTAAGGACTGAAGCAGGGGTCTCATTCTTCGGCATCGACGTTAGCCCAAGGTGGATGTGGGCCTCAGCGCGCGACCATGGAGGAAAGCGCGTTTCCCCTCGGGTAAGGGCCGGCGCTGGCGTAACGTCCAAATGCCGAAGTAGCAGTCGAAATCGAACCCCAGGAAGGAGCAATGCAGAGGAGCTAACGAAATATTGGCGATCAAGCGAATCCTCGTAAAATACATCGAAGGACGGGTGGTTAGGCAAGCTTGAGAGTCGACAAGCATAGCTGCACAAAAGCATCTCACGCCGGAAGGATAGCGGAGGCTCTGCAGCTTCTGCGTACAGACTGGGTACAGGGCTAGTTGGAAAGGCCCCTGTAGCGACTCTTATGCCACGATGGTGAATGGCATTCAATCGACGTAACACAGATGGACGTGCCGACGAATAAACAATACACCCGTAATCAAGCTTGGATCGGACCAAAGAGCGATAAAGGCGAAGAAGGACGGTCCGATCAGCTCCCCAGGATGTGCCACTTAAAACACGTAAAATATTAAGAGAACGGTCACACTTTGCTTTTAAAAAGGAAACGTGCGAGGTCCAACACAACTTCCTGTCAAAAATCAACCCCAAAAATTTCGCCTCGTCTGCAAACGGAAGTATCCCTGGCCCAAGATGGAGAGAGGGCGGAGGGAAATACTTCCGGCGCCAAAAGTTGATGCAGACGGATTTCTCGGCGGAGAAATTAAAGCCGTTGGCGTTACTCCAGGCGTAGAGACGGTCGATACAGCTCTGGAGACGGCGTTCGAGTAGACAGGTCCGCCGTGAACTACAATAAATAGCGAAATCGTCAACAAAAAGGGACGATGAAATGCCAGGTGGAATACAATCAACAATGGGGTTGATAGCAATCGCAAAAAGTGTGACACTGAGTACAGAGCCCTGCGGTACTCCGTTCTCTTGAATAAAACGACGAGATAAAACCGAGCCCACACGTACACGAAAGACGCGGTCCGTCATAAACTCCCGAAGAAATATGGGAAGACGACCGCGGATATTCCAATCGTGAAGTGTACGTAAAATGCCGCCCCTCCAACAAGTGTCATAAGCTTTCTCCAGGTCAAAATATACATCCACGGTTTGACACTTTCTCAGAAATCCATTCATAATATGCGTCGACAAGGACACCAGATGGTCGACGGTAGAGCGATAGCGACGAAACCCGCACTGAGCGTTCGCTAGAAGTTTCTGAGACTCAAGCCACCATGTCAACCGCCCGTTGATCATGCGCTCCATCACCTTGCAAATGCAACTGGTGAGGGAGATAGGGCGGTAGCTGGAAGGTAGTTGGCGATCCTTCCCAGGCTTAAGTATAGGGACAATGGTGGCTTCGCGCCAAACGGAAGGAAAAATGCCGTCTTGCCAAATACGGTTATAGACCTGTAAGAGAAATAGTTTACTGTCGGCTGAAAGGTTCTTTAACATCAGGACATGAATGCCGTCCGGCCCGGGAGCGGAGTGCCGAGAGCAATGAAGAGCGTGCTCCAGCTCCCTCATTGTGAATAGTTCGTTATAGCATTCATCATTAGCAGACCGAAAAGTATATGATGCGGAATCCTGCCGGTCTTTAATAGAGCGAAAGCCGGCGGAATAATGGTCTGAACTGGAAACCGCCTCAAAGGCAGAACCCAGAGTGTTAGCGATGGCAGCCGGATCCACTATGGTGGCATTAGAAACCTGAAGGCCAGAAACAGTACAATGGGACACTTTACCTGAGAAGCGACGAAGTTTATCCCAAACGGATGAAGGCGTAAAACGATTAAAAGACTCGACAAAACGAGCCCAAGATGCCTTCTTGCTATCCTGAATAATGCGACGAGCCCTGGCGCGCGATTGTTTAAAAGTCACCAAATTATCAAGTGTAGGGTGGCGCCGAAACACCCTAAGTGCAGTCCTACGGGAACGAACGGCGTCCCGACAATCCTCGTTCCACCACGGAACAGGTGGCCGCCGAGGTTGGGAGGATGAACGGGGTATTGCACGTTCGGCGGCTGAGAAAATAATAGACGTAAGGTGCTGCACTAGTTGATTAATGTCGGAGAAGGGCTGGTCGTCAAAATGCACGAGGCTGGAATACAAGCTCCAGTCGGCTTTTGCGAATGTCCAGGTAGGTACTCTGGAATGCTGTACGTGGTGCGACAGAAGAGAAACGATGCAGGGGAAATGGTCGCTGGAGTAGGTGTCAGCGACGACATTCCACTGAAGACGACGTGCAAGCTGGATGGAGCAAATCGCAAGGTCCAGGTGAGAGAATGTACCAGAAGAATCAGAAATAAAAGTAGGTGCACCTGTATTGAGGATGGAAAGATTGAACTGATAAAAAATGTCGGAAAGAAGAGTTCCCCTCGCACAAGCCCTTGGCGAACCCCATAGTGGGTGATGGGCATTAAAATCTCCCAACAGAAGAAATGGTGTTGGGAGAGCGGACAGGAGAGCTCGAATGTCCGCGGGAGCGAGGGGAGACGATGGAGGTGAATATACAGAGCAAACAGAAAACAAAAAGCCGGGTAAGTGAAGGCGAACGGCAACAGCTTGCAAGTCGGATGTAAGTGTGACAGGTGTAAAATGAACGTCGTTACGCACTAAGAACATGACACCTCCATGAGCAGGAGTACCCTCCTCCGGTTCAAGGTCGTAGCGAACCGGAGTATATCCTCGGAGATCAAAAGGATCGTGAGGGCGAAGCTTAGGCTCCTGCAAACATACGACCATAGGTGAATGGGAACGCAATAAAAGCTGCAGTTCCGCCCTATGCGATCGTACACCACGTACATTCCAGGTCAGGATAGCCATTAAAAATAAGGGGATAAACTGTCTATTTAGAAGGGCGGCTTAAAATTACCTTTTGTTTAACCTTTGGGCTCGGGCTTTTTGTATGGAGTTGGTCAGACTCCATAGCTTCCTCGGAGGGAGGGCCCACGCGCTCAGTGCCAGAAACCGATTCAAGCGCCGTGAATCGGTTCTGGGTGGCGATGGGTGAAGGGTGCCGCTGAGCGCGGCTTGTCCCAGGACCATCCTGGGACAGCGACCTCCGAGGAGGAGAAGGTGAACTTTTGTTACCGCGCGCACGCGGAGGGTCTTTCAAAAAATCTTCCCTACGAAGTTTCTGCTTGGGCTTCTTTTCAACGGCTTGCGACTTCATGGACTTGGGACCAGGTTTATACGGCTTGGTAACTGTAGCCTTAATAGACGGCCGGATGGTAGTGGCGGTTAATCCAGTCAAGGTCCAGGTCTGAGTTTCGGCATCTACTCGTGGTACTGGCGAGGCAACAACAGAACTAAATGTGCCAGATCGCAGGAGTGAAGGTTGGCGCGCATGGTAACGCCTCCGGGCTTCAGCGAAGGAGAGTTTTTCCTTTACCCGGATCTCCTGGATCGCCTTCTCGTCCAAGTACCGCGGACAGTCGGCAAACGAAGCAGAATGAGACCCTTTACAATTAATGCAGACGGGGGCTGTTGAACAGGTACCTTCGTGTGAGGGCTGGCTACAGGTTGCACAGATGTTAACGGCACTCTTACATGAGACTTGCGTATGCCCAAAACGTTGGCATTTAAAACAACGCAGAGGTCTAGGAATATAAGGCCTCACAGAAATACGTTCGTACCCTGCGGAAATGCTCGTGGGCAGATCGACGCCATCAAATGTAATAAACAGGGTACGAGTGGGTACCAACACGCCGTCGCGTTTGGCCTGCACTCGATGAACCGCTGTCACCCTCTGGTCTGCAAGATATTCCACCAGGTCTTCGTCAGAGATACCATCGAGGCTATGCGTGGTGACAACGCCTCTACAAGAATTCAAGGTGCGGTGCTTCTCAACACGGATAGGATAACCGTGGAGAAGCGTGGCGCTCAACAAGGACTTACTTTGTGCCTCGGATTTGCTTTGAACTAGCAACGAACCATTACGAAGCCGAGTGCAGGAAAGAACCGGACCAGCAATTGAGTCAATGCCCTTCTGGATAATAAAAGGGTTCACCTTCTCGAATGATTGACCCTCCTCTGTACGGGTAATCACTAAGTAACAACCAGCTGTTGGCGGTGCTACTTCTGTTACTAAAACTTTGCGGCGCTTGTTGTTAACAATGGAGAAAGGGTGCTCCATAGCGAAAAAAATCCTCCACCATTGCAACCGTCTCCGACCTCGGGCTCTGACTTCCCGGGCGTTACCCCGGCTTGGGTGAGTGGCCTATCTATACCTAGCTCACCCCAGGGTCACACCTCCCAGAACATAGACAGAGGGACCCAATCGCCGTCGGAAGCCAGCAGCTCATGCAATGGCCCCCCCGCGGGACTGCAGTTGAACAGCGGATACGAACAACAACCCTACATGACGACCCCGGGTGGTGGGGATGACGCCATTACCCACTCACCTAGCTGCGCACGCGGTGCGCGGGTATCCGTCAGGCTGTGTCCACGGAGGATTTAAATAAAAAGATAAAAGAAACTAAAACTGTGTGGGCGTTTCGCACGCAAGGTAGGCCGGCGGGGAAGAAAAAGAGAGATATGCGAATGTCGTGATGCGAAATGGCCGGAAAGTGACAAGAGAAGAAAGAAACGATGGTGAGGTGCGGTATGAATGGAATGTAACGAACGCACGAGAGCCTACCTTGTGTGCACCGGTCACTTGAAGAGCCCACCTCGACCGGATGGGGGTGAGGGGATGAATGTGGCGATGACTGGCTCGGGAACCCCCGGGTGCGCCAATAACCCGTACTCACATAAGGTGAGCCCCTGAGGGGCTGTGATAGATGAGCAGCACTACTCTATGAGGTTGTGGGAACTGAAACAAGTAGCAGACAGTCTCGTTACTTCATATAGAAATTTCAATAACTCAACACTGTGTGATAGGTGACCAGCACAACTCTATGAGGCTGTGGGAACTGAATCAAGTAGCAGACAGTCTCGTTACTTCACATAGAAATTTCAATAACTCAACACTGTGTGATAGGTGACCAGCACTACTCTATGGGGTTGTGGGAACTGAAACAAGTAGCAGACAGTCACGTTACTTCATACAGAAATTTCAGTACCTCAACACTGTGTGATAGGTGACCAGCACTACTCTATGAGGCTGTGGGAAATACAACAAGTAACAGACAGTCTCACTGCTTCATACAGAAACTTCAATGAGTCAACACTGTGTGATGGGTGAGCAGCACTACTCTATGAGGTTGTGGGAACTGAAACAAGTAGCAGACAATCTCACTGCTTCATACAGAAATTTCAATAACTCAACACTGTGTGATGGGTGACCAGCACTACTCTATGAGGTTGTGGGAACTGAAACAAGTAGCCGACGGTCTCACTGCTTCATACAGAAATTTCAATAACTCAACACTGTGTGATGGGTGACCAGCACTACTCTATGAGGTTGTGGGAACTGAAACAAGTAGCCGACAGTCTCACTGCTTCATACAGAAATTTCAATAACTCAACACTGTGTGATGGGTGACCAGCACTACTCTATGAGGTTGTGGGAACTGAAACAAGCAGCCGACGGTCTCACTGCTTCATACAGAAATTTCAATAACTCAACACTGTGTGATGGGTGACCAGCACTACTCTATGAGGTTGTGGGAACTGAAACAAGTAGCCGACGGTCTCACTACTTCATATAGAAATGTCATTAACTCAACACTGTGTGATAGGTGACCAGCACTACTCTATGAGGTTGTGGGAATGGAAACAAGTAGCAGACAGTCTCGTTACTTCATATAGAAATGTCATTAACTCAACACTGTGTGATGGGTGACCAGCACTACTCTATAAGGCTGTGGGAACTGAAACAAGTAGCAGACAGTCTCACTGCTTCATATAGAAATTTCAGTACCTCAACACTGTGTGATAGGTGACCAGCACTACTCTATGAGGTTGTGGGAACGGAAACAAGTAGCAGACAGTCTCACTGCTTCATACAGAAATTTCAGTACCTCAACATTGTGTGATAGGTGACCAGCACAACTCTATGAGGCTGTGGGAACTGAAACAAGTAGCAGACAGTCTCGTTACTTCATATAGAAATGTCATTAACTCAACACTGTGTGATAGGTGACCAGCACTACTCTATGAGGCTGTGGGAACTGAAACAAGTAGCAGACAGTCTCACTACTTCATATAGAAATGTCATTAACTCAACACTGTGTGATGGGTGACCAGCACAACTCTATGAGGTTGTGGGAACTGAAACAAATAGCAGACAGTCTCGTTACTTCACATAGAAATGTCATTAACTCAACACTGTGTGATAGGTGACCAGCACTACTCTATGTGGTTGTGGGAACTGAAGCAAGTAGCAGACAGTCTCGTTACTTCATATAGAAATGTCATTAACTCAACACTCTGTGTGATAGGCAACCAGCACTACTCTATAAGGCTGTGGGAACTGAAACAAGTAGCTGACAGTCTCACTGCTTCATACAGAAATTTCAGTACCTCAACACTGTGTGATAGATGACCAGCACTACTCTATGAGATTGTGGGAACGGAAACAAGTAACAGACTATCACTATGCTTCATACAGAAATTTCAGTACCTCAACACTGTGTGATAGATGACCAGCATTACTCTATGAGGTTGTGGGAACTGAAACAAGTAGCAGACAGTCTCACTGCTTCATATAGAAATGTCATTAACTCAACACTGTGTGATAGGTGACCAGCACTACTCTATAAGGCTGTGGGAACTGAAACAAGTAGCAGACAGTCTCACTGCTTCATATAGAAATTTCAAAAACTCAACACTGTGTGATAGGTGACCAGAATACTCTATGAGGTTGTGGGAAGTGAAACAAGTAGTAGACAGTCTCGTTACTTCATATAGAAATGTCATTAACTCAACACTGTGTGATGGGTGACCAGCACTACTCTATAATGCTGTGGGAACTGAAACAAGTAGCAGACAGTCTCGTTACTTCATATACGAATGTCATTAACTCAACACTGTGTGATAGGTGACCAGCACTACTCTATAAGGTTGTGGGAAGTGAAACAAGTAGCAGACAATCTCACTGCTTCATACAGAAATGTCATTAACTCAACACTGTGTGATAGGTGACCAGCACTAATCTATGAGGTTGTGGGAAGTGAAACAAGTAGCAGACAGTCTCACTGCTTCATACAGAAATTTCAGTACCTCAACACTGTGTGATAGATGACCAGCACAACTCTATGAGGCTGTGGGAACTGAAACAAGTAGCAGACAGTCTCGTTACTTCATATAGAAATGTCATTAACTCAACACTGTGTGATGGGTGACCAGCACTAATCTATGGGGTTGTGGGAACTGAAACAAGTAGCAGACAGTCTCGTTACTTCATATAGAAATTTCAATAACTCAACACTGTGTGATAGGTGACCAGCACTACTCTATGAGGCTGTTTGAACTGAAACAAGTAGCAGACAGTCTCACTGCTTAATATAGAAATGTCATTAACTCAACATTGTGTGATAGGTGACCAGCACTACTCTATGAGGTTGTGGGAACTGAAACAAGTAGCAGACAGTCACGTTACTTCATACAGAAATTTCAGTACCTCAACACTGTGTGATAGGTGACCAGCACAACTCTATGAGGCTGTGGGAAGTGAAACAAGTAGCAGACAGGCACGTTACTTCATACAGAAATTTCAGTACCTCAACACTGTGTGATATGTGACCAGCACTACTCTATGAGGCTGTGGGAAGTGAAACAAGTAGCAGACAGTCACGTTACTTCATACAGAAATTTGAGTACCTCAACACTGTGTGATAGGTGACCAGCACTACTCTATGAGGCTGTGGGAAATAAAACAAGTAGCAGACAGTCCCACTGCTTCATACAGAAATTTCAGTACCTCAACACTGTGTGATAGGTGACCAGCACTACTCTATGAGGTTGTGGGAACTGAAACAAGTAGCAGACAATCTCACTGCTTCATACAGAAATTTCAATAACTCAACACTGTGTGATGGGTGCCAGCACTACTCTATGAGGTTGTGGGAACTGAAACAAGTAGCAGACAGTCTCACTGCTTCATATAGAAATTTCAATAGTTCAACACTGTGTGATAGGTGACCAGCACTACTCTATAAGGCTGTGGGAACTGAAACAAGTAGCAGACAGTCTCACTGCTTCATATAGAAATTTCAATAACTCAACACTGTGTGATAGGTGACCAGCACTACTCAATGAGGTTGTGGGAAGTGAAACAAGTAGCAGACAGTCTCGTTACTTCATATAGATATGTCAATAACTCAACACTGTGTGATAGGTGACCAGCACTACTCTATGAGGCTGTGGGAACTGAAACAAGTAGCAGACAGTCTCACTGCTTCATACAGAAATTTCAATAACTCAACACTGTGTGATAGGTGACCAGCACTACTCTATGAGGTTGTGGCAACTGAAACAAGTAGCAGACAGTCTCACTGCTTCATACAGAAATTTCAATAACTCAACACTGTGTGATAGGTGACCAGCACTACTCTATGAGGTTGTGGGAACTGAAACAAGTAGCAGACAGTCTCACTGCTTCATACAGAAATTTCAATAACTCAACACTGTGTGATAGGTGACCAGCACTACTCTATAAGGCTGTGGGAACTGAAACAAGTAGCAGACAGTCTCACTGCTTCATATAGAAATTTCAATAACTCAACACTGTGTGATAGGTGACCAGCACTACTCAATGAGGTTGTGGGAAGTGAAACAAGTAGCAGACAGTCTCGTTACTTCATATAGATATGTCAATAACTCAACACTGTGTGATAGGTGACCAGCACTACTCTATGAGGCTGTGGGAACTGAAACAAGTAGCAGACAGTCTCACTGCTTCATACAGAAATTTCAATAACTCAACACTGTGTGATAGGTGACCAGCACTACTCTATGAGGTTGTGGCAACTGAAACAAGTAGCAGACAGTCTCACTGCTTCATACAGAAATTTCAATAACTCAACACTGTGTGATAGGTGACCAGCACTACTCTATGAGGTTGTGGGAACTGAAACAAGTAGCAGACAGTCTCACTGCTTCATACAGAAATTTCAATAACTCAACACTGTGTGATAGGTGACCAGCACTACTCTATGAGGTTGTGGCAACTGAAACAAGTAGCAGACAGTCTCACTGCTTCATACAGAAATTTCAATAACTCAACACTGTGTGATAGGTGACCAGCACTACTCTATGAGGCTGTGGGAACTGAAACAAGTAGCAGACAGTCTCACTGCTTCATATAGAAATGTCATTAACTCAACTCTGTGTGATAGATGAGCAGCACTACTCTAAGAGGTTGTGGGAACTGAAACAAGTAGCAGACAGTCTCGTTACTTCATATAGAAATGTCATTAACTCAACACTGTGTGATGGGTGACCAGCACTACTCTATGAGGCTGTGGGAACTGAAACAAGTAGCAGACAGTCTCACTACTTCATATAGAAATGTCATTAACTCAACACTGTGTGATGGGTGACCAGCACTACTCTATGAGGTTGTGGGAACTGAAACAAGTAGCAGACAGTCTCACTACTTCATATAGAAATGTCATTAACTCAACACTGTGTGATGGGTGACCAGCACTACTCTATGAGGTTGTGGGAACTGAAACAAGTAGCAGACAGTCTCGTTACTTCATATAGAAATGTCATTAACTCAACACTGTGTGATAGATGAGCAGCATACTCTATGAGGTTGTGGGAACTGAAACAAGTAGCAGACAGTCTCGTTACTTCATATAGAAATTTCAATAACTCAACACTGTGTGATAGGTGACCAGCACAACTCTATGAGGCTGTGGGAACTGAATCAAGTAGCAGACAGTCTCGTTACTTCACATAGAAATTTCAATAACTCAACACTGTGTGATAGGTGACCAGCACTACTCTATGGGGTTGTGGGAACTGAAACAAGTAGCAGGCAGTCTCACTGCTTCATACAGAAATTTCAGTACCTCAACACTGTGTGATAGGTGACCAGCACTACTCTATGAGGTAGTGGGAACTGAAACAAGTAGCAGGCAGTCTCACTGCTTCATACAGAAATTTCAGTACCTCAACACTGTGTGATGGGTGACCAGCACTACTCTATGAGGTAGTGGGAACTGAAACAAGTAGCAGGCAGTCTCACTGCTTCATATAGAAATTTCATTACCTCAACACTGTGTGATAGATGACCAGCACAACTCTATGAGGTAGTGGAAACTGAAACAAGTAGCAGGCAGTCTCACTGCTTCATACAGAAATTTCAGTACCTCAACACTGTGTGATAGGTGACCAGCACTACTCTATGAGGTAGTGGGAACTGAAACAAGTAGCAGACAGTCTGGTTACTTCATACAGAAATTTCATTACCTCAACACTGTGTGATAGGTGACCAGCACTACTCTATGAGGCTGTGGGAACTGAAACATGTAGCAGACAGTCTCACTGCTTCATACAGAAATTTCAATAACTCAACACTGTGTGATGGGTGACCAGCACTACTCTATGAGGTTGTGGGAACTGAAACAAGTAGCAGACAATCTCACTGCTTCATACAGAAATTTCAATAACTCAACACTGTGTGATGGGTGACCAGCACTACTCTATGTGGTTGTGGGAACTGAAACAAGTAGCAGACAGTCTCACTGCTTCATACAGAAATTTCAATAACTCAACCCTGTGTGATGGGTGACCAGCACTACTCTATGAGGTTGTGGGAACTGAAACAAGTAGCAGACAGTCTCGTTACTTCATACAGAAATTTCAGTACCTCAACACTGTGTGATAGGTGACCAGCACTACTCTATGAGGTAGTGGGAACTGAAACAAGTAGCAGGCAGTCTCACTGCTTCATACAGAAATTTCAGTACCTCAACACTGTGTGATGGGTGACCAGCACTACTCTATGAGGTAGTGGGAACTGAAACAAGTAGCAGGCAGTCTCACTGCTTCATATAGAAATTTCATTACCTCAACACTGTGTGATAGATGACCAGCACAACTCTATGAGGTAGTGGAAACTGAAACAAGTAGCAGGCAGTCTCACTGCTTCATACAGAAATTTCAGTACCTCAACACTGTGTGATAGGTGACCAGCACTACTCTATGAGGTAGTGGGAACTGAAACAAGTAGCAGACAGTCTGGTTACTTCATACAGAAATTTCATTACCTCAACACTGTGTGATAGGTGACCAGCACTACTCTATGAGGCTGTGGGAACTGAAACATGTAGCAGACAGTCTCACTGCTTCATACAGAAATTTCAATAACTCAACACTGTGTGATGGGTGACCAGCACTACTCTATGAGGTTGTGGGAACTGAAACAAGTAGCAGACAATCTCACTGCTTCATACAGAAATTTCAATAACTCAACACTGTGTGATGGGTGACCAGCACTACTCTATGTGGTTGTGGGAACTGAAACAAGTAGCAGACAGTCTCACTGCTTCATACAGAAATTTCAATAACTCAACACTGTGTGATGGGTGACCAGCACTACTCTATGAGGTTGTGGGAACTGAAACAAGTAGCAGACAGTCTCGTTACTTCATACAGAAATTTCAGTACCTCAACACTGTGTGATAGGTGACCAGCACTACTCTATGAGGCTGTGGGAACTGAAACAAGTAGCAGACAGTCTCGTTACTTCATATAGAAATTTCAGTACCTCAACACTGTGTGATAGGTGACCAGCACAACTCTATGAGGCTGTGGGAACTGAAACAAGTAGCAGACAGTCTCGTTACTTCATATAGAAATTTCAGTACCTCAACACTGTGTGATAGGTGACCAGCACAACTCTATGAGGCTGTGGGAAGTGAAACAAGTAGCAGACAGTCTCACTGCTTCATACAGAAATTTCAGTACCTCAACACTGTGTGATAGGTGACCAGCACTACTCTATGAGGCTGTGGGAACTGAAACAAGTAGCAGACAGTCTCGTTACTTCATATAGAAATTTCAGTACCTCAACACTGTGTGATAGGTGACCAGCACTACTCTATGAGGCTGTGGGAACTGAAACAAGTAGCAGACAGTCTCGTTACTTCATATAGAAATTTCAGTACCTCAACACTGTGTGATAGGTGACCAGCACTAATCTATGGGGTTGTGGGAACTGAAACAAGTAGCAGACAGTCTCGTTACTTCATATAGAAATTTCAGTACCTCAACACTGTGTGATAGGTGACCAGCACTAATCTATGGGGTTGTGGGAACTGAAACAAGTAGCAGACAGTCTCACTGCTGCATATAGAAATTTCAGTACCTCAGCACTGTGTGATAGGTGACCAGCACAACTCTATGAGGCTGTGGGAAGTGAAACAAGTAGCAGACAGTCTCACTGCTTCATACAGAAATTTCATTACCTCAACACTGTGTGATGGGTGACCAGCACAACTCTATGAGGTTGTGGGAACTGAAACAAGTAGCAGACAGTCTCACTACTTCATACAGAAATTTCAGTACCTCAACACTGTGTGATAGGTGACCAGCACTACTCTATGAGGCTGTGGGAAGTGAAACAAGTAGCAGACACTCTCACTGCTTCATACAGAAATTTCATTACCTCAACACTGTGTGATAGGTGACCAGCACAACTCTATGAGGCTGTGGGAAGTGAAACAAGTAGCAGACAGTCTCACTGCTTCATACAGAAATTTCAGTACCTCAACACTGTGTGATACGTGACCACCTAAGTATGTTGTTGCTATGCACATAGTAAACATTGCTGCAGACAAAGACAGCAGAATTTACTGAAAAAGTTTCTGGACTTCATCCAGTTTGTGTTAAGACAATCCTAGTGTAAGTAAGAACTTCTCCTTTAAACAGAACAACTTTTTCTGAGCACAGTGGAATGTTGTGTAAACAAGACAGTAATATCTAAAAGATTACTAAAGAAAGTTGCAGTAGAAAATGAAGCTAGAATGGCGCATTTGAAGAAGTACAGCTGCACAGTAAGAGCTTCTATTGAGGGGCAATCTTCATGCAGTGAAGTATTTTTAAGAATGGCAGGCATTGAAAGGCCCAGGTTAGTGTTCTACACCTTTGCCTGGCCAAGTGGAAGTTTTGGAGATTTAGGGTAAATTCATAGTTCTTGCTTATGTGAAAAGGAGACGCTAAGCAATAAATATTTCCTTCTGATAAGGAAACGCTTATTACCATTTGGTATACTTAGATGGTACCTATATTTATTTCGGAAGCACATGTGGCAAAATGATTCAGCTGTTTCACAGCCACTCGGTTGCGCGAAGGAATTTGTAAAGGAACATGCAAGTCACTACCGTTTTCATTTTCCTTGTTTTGTACACAACAGTTGTTGAGCACGTGGTAGAAGTTTGCAAGCTTTAAATGGTAAATTTATTAATTAGTTAACTTTCGTTTAAAAACAAAGAGATTGTAAATTTAGTTAAGGGTTTGTAGTAATAGTTATAGTTACGTTAGTTAGGTTGAAAACATTTCCGCGAGCAGGAAAGAAACTAACTAAATGAGCTGGAGCTGAGATACGCTGTGTGATGTACTGGCCTTAAGCGGTATTTACTCGTGGACTGAAAACCTACTTTCTACCGTAAAGTGTTACAACATGCATGCATGGAAGCAAATCACAAATGCAATTACTACACCATCTAGCAGTAATCAAAAAGCAAAAGTAGCCAATAACTTACAATCTTTGGCTTTAACAGTGACTTTATATGCAAAATCAGTAAACTTCTGTTTCAGATTTTGATAACCCAATGTATCTTTGTGAATTAATAGTAAAGACCTATTGCTTGAGCCGTTGCAGTGGTAGTGATTATGCAAAATAGGCAATCTGATCGAGAAAAGCACTGCAGGGAGGTACTTTATTTATTGCAGAAATATTTCCACATTTTAATTTTATTAAATGATTCCAAATAAGTGCAGCAGAATCTCATTTTCTCTAGGGACCGAAGGACTGTGGACAACAGGGAAAGCGTCTGAACAGAAAACATATGCACTGAGATTCTATACATTAAGTAAGCCTTACGCTGTTTAGCAGAGGCAGCTTCGGTAAACCGATATGGCTTCTTAAATTCAGCATCGCTATGCATTTCAAGTGAATTCTGCAAATTCGTTTATTAATGTGTAGTACAATTTAGTTATGAAGTTCCATATACTGCACAAAATCGCTATTATCGTTAACCTCCATTGTAGGCAGTTGATGCAAGATGGCATCAAATCTCCTTATTGCATGCAAGCGAAGGTGGGAGCTTCCTTATATGAATAAGCATTTCGTTATTCACCTGAAAGAGTAGTGTCTGTGTATTGAAAATCGCTGCTTAAGGACTTCCTTGAAATAAGTGAGGAATATGAATTTGACTCTTACAAGATTTTGGTGTCACTGAGATATTCTCACTAGCTCATCACTTCAAAACATGAATCTCACATCTGATGTAAATAACGTATATATAAAGGATATTCTCAATGAACTTGAAGTGTTGGGGAAGAAAGCAACTGAGTTTGACAATAACTGTTACTGTGCACAGTACCACACCTGCCGTATGTTGTGAACGAGGGTTCAGAGAAATCAATCTTTTGAAAAATAACCTTAGATTAGCATTACAAGTTTAAAGTCTGAATAATTGATGATGGTCTACATGAATGAAGAAATTTGACCCTAAAATGGCTGTGGACATGAGGCCCTACATATGTTTGAATTTTTATCACATTAGCTGTCAGTGTAGCAACTGTTTAGAAAAAGAAATAAAATAGCCACAAACATTAGAAAAATATCCTAGAGTAAACATTTGTCATGGCCTGCAGGATATCAGTGAGGAAGAGAGCTGAAGAAGAAGAAGAAGCGTTAATGCTTGTGGCTGACATAATATGGATATTGATGATAGGAAAGTGCAAAGTCGATCTTACACATTGGGTCATCACTTGCTCCCAATACATGCACGGCATCTCAACTGTGATCTTTTGCAAATATGAGGTTTAAATGAAGTAACTCACCTCCACCAATTGTTTTCATTGTGTCCTAGCTACTAAAAGTAATTCAATTTCTTCTTCTACAGCATCTCAACCTCCGCTTCTTTAAGTGTGTGAGGTTTCACAGTTTAAGCAATAAGCCGAGCTTATACTGTGCTCTAAGCTAAGAAGTACGGAATGACTCTGAGAATTAGCACCAGAAACTACTGATGATACAATTAAACATAAAACTGGATGATAAGAACCAAAGCTGCATCCTACTTTTATTGTAACGTAATGCTTTATATTTGAGTAACAAAGCCCTCTTGAGGTTTGTCCAAGTTACTGCTGTACAACGTCCACTTCTTTGCTAAGGCCTCATTACAATTTATTTTATCTTACCTCCCCCTCCTTCTTCTCTTTCACTATTTTTGTATTTCTTCCTTTTTGCTACCCCATATTATTCCATTTCTTGTCCCAGATGCATTTTTTTAAATCTTCACATTGTGTTAGATAATGTTGTACACTTTATCTTTACCTCTTAAGCCACTTGTTCCCTTCTTTTATTACACTGTTCTATGTATCTTTCTCTTGCCTTTCCCTCACTTGTATCCAAAAACCTGGACTGCTGCTTTCCTCTTGTAACCATACATCTCACTATACCTTTTCTCTAATTGTAGTAAAGCAACTTCCATTGTGTACACATTTAGCTTATTACTGTGAGTCTCCCGTTACTGCTTAGTCGCATGGACCACTTGCTCATCCTTCCTTAGTTTCACACCTCTGTTTGCTATAGTTGGGCGGTGCCTAGTACATCATCTATAAAAAAGTTAAATAGAATGAGATTTAATTTACATCCTTGCCTTATCCCTTGTATGAGGTTATATACAAGTGAAACCAGGCATCTCAAAACTTACAGTATACACACCTTATCCATCAATACTTACGAAATCGAGTACGGTAAATATGAATGAAGGGATGTCATCTAGCACTCTCTTACGTTATAACTTTATGTTGACAGAACGTGCACAAGCATCACCAACTTTAGTGTTCAGCTCAGTAAAGCCAAACCCGGCATCTCTAGCTAAAATAAAGCTTTGGCTTAAGCTTAAACTGTGAAACCGGCCCTCAGTGTCTTTCTTCAACTTTATCTCCAAACAAACTTTCCTTTTTCTTTGTACTTGCTTCTTTTCTTGTTTCTGATTTTGTTTTACGTTCTTTGAGATATTTTTGTTTAAGATGTATAACTAGTATTCAATCCAGCTGATGTCACAAGACAATCAACACTTCTAATGTGCGACTTTCTCCCTTTTTGCAAAATGCACAGTAACAACTCCACAGAAAAAATTCACATGGAAAATTTCCCTGACATTTTTTTCTGAAAAGTAGTTATTTTGTAACTTTTCAATATATTTGAAACATTAAATCATGAATTGGTTTAGCTACTAAAACACTTTAGTGGGACATGCTGCTTTCATCGCCAACTGCTACTGGGTGGTGTCCTCTTAGGGATTCCATGAACCGTTTGCTGAGCAGGTATTGAATACTGTATTCAGTGTTTAAAATCTGTCTTGTTATTTTAATGCTCTTGCCAAAAATGTGCTGGCACTGCATATCTGTCTATATTTTATGTTTTGCTCAGATCCCCAAACTTCTTTTATGCTTTCTTATGTAGAATTTTTCACATGGTTGCAATTTATTCTGTATATTCCTGGTTTGCTCTTTTTGTGCATGGTGTCTTTTCAATTTTGAAGTGAGTAGTTGTTCTTAGGAGCCAGTACCATATTTGAAACAGTTTCCTAGACTTCTCTTACTTTCCAATTAAGTGTGAACCATGCAAGTCGCCCAATGTAAAAATTCAATAAACATTTTCTAAATGGGGATGCATTACTATTTCTCATACATTAAAGTTGTCGGTTGTGCTTATGAATTTCTACTGTTCTTTGTTTTAGAGGCAATAAGTTGCATATACAAGAATGTGAGGAGACGCAGCTGTTAGCATGTCACGGCTTCATGTTATTCAGAACCAGCCAGTCTTGCAATGACATGAGCACAGTCAAGCCATGTTGTTATATATCACTGGCGATCATATGCTGGCCTCAGCGCCAACTATCCAAGCTCAACGTTTATATGTCTGGCACATCTAAACACCTGGAGTAAATTAAAAGCAACCTTTTTCAAACTTGCCAACTTTTATGGTTTATCCATAAGGCCTATTTAAGACTTTATAGCAAAGATGATGTTTTTATGGCTTTGTTGGCAGATTCAAAGTGTTACAAATTTTACCACAGACACAAGAAGCATTAAAATCTATTGCATTATATTGTAACTTAAGATTACGGACTGAATAATATACAGTGCTACGATAGACCAGAGTTTGTGTCTATCCTTCATCACAATCACGGCCCCCTTTCACTGGGCTGCAACATTCAGTAATGGACAGAGTCAATTGTAAAGTCTTACATAAATTATCTTATGGCTCTAGGATATAAGTTTTCCATCTTTTTTTTTTGACACCTTTTGTTTATAGTTGATGTTATGAACTGTAAAATATGGACCAGAAATGTGCGTGTTGCCTATTGCCTAGGAAGTGGTGTTTTTCTTTTTTTTTGGGGGGGGGGGCTTTAATGTGTATTTATTGTGATAACAAGAACAATTTTAAGCATGTGTGGCAGAAAGAAGCAGTACTATCAGGATTCTTATAAGACACAATTCCTATTTATTTTACATGCAATTTTGGTACATTTACTGCACTGAACATTTTACACATGTCATTGCAAAATTATTACAGTTTGCTAGACAAGAGAAAGCTTTATGGGTTTCGGGAAGATTTGCTTTTTGTTTAAAAATAAACACCCTCAAGACTTGTATAAGTGAAATGTTGCACAGTTATGCGCAGTTTGTGGAGAAACTAAAAGCAAGACTTGGAATGATAGCTGTGCATTCAGGCACTAGTGTTTAACAGCTTTCTGTGCTGACAACTAATGGTACCTGTACTACACAACAGTGATTGCATTTCTATAGCTAACTCAATCAAAACTATTTTAGCATCAGTAAGGATTCCTTACATCCAGAAAGCTAAAATAACCTAGTAAAAAATTAAAACAAATTCCACAATCTTTTATCTGACTGATAACCTCAACTTAATATCCACAAATAAAGAATCCTATATGAAAACTGAAGTGCAAGGTTAAATGAGGAATCTACTCAAAGTAATAGCAAATATAAAATAGATCTACCTGTAATTTCATCATTTTTATTACTTAACTATATCAATCAGTATACATTACCAATTTGTGTTCTCGCCTTGTTAAGGACTTCCCATTTAAGACTCTCCAAATCAATTTCCTTGATACATTTATGTCAACGAACAAGAGCCGAAAACCATGATAGTAATGGATTGCTTCATCCACAACTTTTCTTTTGATTCTTGTCCATAAGGGCGGTTTTTCTGCTGCTGCTGCTGCAGCAGCAACTGCAGCAGACTTCTCTTTCAAATCCTCTTTAAGTGCTTGCACCGTTTCTTCAACTTTTGACGAGGGCTTTAGAGGTTCTTTATCAAATAACCTCCTATCAACAGAGAAGTGTCTCACTAACACTAGACAGTTCTCCGATATTTTGATAGGTATTAAATCGGAATCTACTCTATAGCACTGTCTACTTCCAAAGACATTCAATTTAATGGCATTCTGCACTATACCATAACCTCTATTACTTGATCCCGATGTTGTAAAAACACAACACGAGGAAACATAGCAGGGTGATTGGCGAGGTACGCCCAAACGACGGCTGTGTGTGTGCAAATTCCAACGTTGGCATGCACATTTACCTGTTAGGAATTAAAAAAAAAAACATTTTCAACTGACAAGTCATACTCCACAAAATCATCAAAAATTTCGTCAGAATTAACCATACAAAATTCTAGCAGTTGTGTTTCTAACCGCTTACCGATTACAAAGCCCTTTGTTTTAAAGATTATTGATTTCTGTGTATTCACAAATGCGTGCATATTTTAGGAATTTACGGCTAATATGTAACTCATTCAATATTCTAATTCATTCATTGTGAACATGCCGGAGTTCAGAATTTGACCGTGAGATATCGCATGGTTAGAAACTGCTAGTCATTTGTTTGACCTAACTGCTCAGAAAATCTTCTAAACGGAAGCGCACTGAAAGAGTGTGTTCAGTAAGCTTACTACTGAAAGATGACTGAGCACAACCCAATTTTCATCTCCTGACTTTTTCTTTGTTTTCATTTATATGCCGCTTTTAACATCTAAGATTATATCGGATACCTTGCCTTTGGAACAATTGTTCATCGGCAATGAGCTTGGTTGAAACTGCAGAAGAATTACAGAACATGATCACCGTAATCATGAACCTTAGTGCAAAACAGTACTAAGCATAAATCTGTCAAAAACTAACGACATATGCATTGGAGAAGATGCCAGAATTAAAGTGAACCAAATTCTTCATTCGTTAATGAGACTAATTTCCTTGGTGTTTTGATTAAAAACGATGGCTTTTTCAAACTTGAAATAAAAAGAATAGGATTAGGCAAAGTACCTATAAAGAAATTATCAAAAGTCATGAACGAATCTGAAATTGAGCTTTATTTATAGACGCTCTTTAACTGCTGTGGTCCTTAGCGTCCCAATATAGAATGGGACGCTAAGGACTATAATTTTGGTCAGAGGCCTCTTTATCAGGCTTGAGGTTCTTTTACGTGCCGTAAATCTACAGCACAGGATCACCGGCTTTACCTTCCGAAGGTAGCCATGCTAAGGATTTTTACACCCGAAAACATCCATCGCCCTTCGCCAGGTGAAGGACTCGAGTTAGACTCTTTTGAATTGTGAACTTGGAGGAAAATGATGCAAGCGTCTTGGAAAGAAAAAAGAACAAATGTTTCAATATTAGAAGCAGTAAATCCGGCCATTTCCTTGACAGAAATTGCTGCAAAAAAGCATTGACATATTTCGGTCATCTATTAGAAGATCCGTTTCCATGAAAAAGGATCTGATGATAGGCATTAGAAGGTAGCACGCAACAAGGCAAGCTTAGACTGAGATGGACGGACGGAATCAAAGACACTCTTCAGATAGAATTGCCACAGATTATTAGACAGGCAGAATCCCGATCTGAATGGAGACACGCTGTGTAACAGGTTATGCAGAACATAATAAGGACCAACGTCAGGCTAAACTGGGGTGCATATCGCAACGGATCTCCAGAGGTCGTTCGCAATCTGAGGGGTACTAATGATGTTCGATTGTTAACTAGTGTGTATCTTTGAGATTGTTTACTTATTTGTTTGAGGAATAAGTGCAGATGGAAGGTTGAGGAAGCTCGTGCAGAAACATAACAGACAGACCGAATTACGTCACCATTCCGGTGCGTAGCATGTACCAGTCTGCAGTAAGGAAATGCAGCAGTTAAGTCTGTTGGTCAAGGTAGGCGGATTCATTAACAAATACCACCACACGAAGTCATACGCTCACAAAGTAGCGATTGAGCCGTTTGTGGATTCAGGCCGTGTTTTATTAAATGTATGAGAAACAATGTTGTGGTGATTATGTTGGAGATATACATTTTTGCTAATCTTGTTATGAAAAGGGAATCTCACATGTTCAGTATGTTAAGCTGTAAACGTGCAGATGATAGACTCCCGGAACTCTGGTTTAGGAATTTGCTGATTGGGATGCCATTAAACCTGTTTCATCTGCGGTCGTTATTGGCCACATGCAAGGGTCCAGCCGACATTGTTAAGAGCACATTCGTCTTTGGCGTGACACAGAGAGGAAACTATTTATAAACTCCAAGTTTCACGTCATGGGATTCTGTCTTTGCTTGGGTATTCTGGACGAACCTGCGTCACTCTGCAGTACGGATAGACACTTTATAGTTCACGAGTGTAAACCTTTTCCAATATGTCTTCAGCTACATCCTCCTTTGCTTGTATCATTTTATAATGTAGATGTGAGAAATTCGTGTATGTATGTTATTTTAATCTTCCTTGGTGTATTCCACTATAGACTTTGACCTGCTCTTGTATTTCAGTATATGATGTTACTGCAAATATGCATAAACACTCTGCGCTTGATCCATGCACTTTCTTTCGGTTGCACGCTTTGAAATGGAAACCATGCTCAGCCATTCTTGTCATCAGGTGTCTAAGTTGTGATGATGATGAGATGGGGCTTAAGGGCGCTCAACTGCTAAGGTTATTAGCACCCTTACTATGTGTAAAGTATAAAAGGTAAAAGTCAAAAAATTAAAAATCCACACACAAACCGCTTGGTCAAAAACACTAAAAAACACAACAGACCAAATACTAAGCGCTACACACTAAAATCATGGTCAACAAGAGAATAAAACAACGTGTCAAGAACTGTAGAATGCGAGGGACACGAGCTCCAGATGTCCACTGGGGAGGAGTGTCCCCATTAAAAGATAATGTAAAATCAAACAGCTAAAAGGCGCTCAGCGCATCAAATGCGACGGCTAAAACCAATGTCAGTGATAAAACGTAAAATACATTCTACAGCACCCGCGTCGTCTGTCGTCTGCCAAAACGCTGGCTAGGCCAACAGTCAGACCAACACGAACGCGCAACGGAGCTAAAACTTGACACTCTGCTAAAACTTGACGCACCGTTAAGGGCGCATCACACTGCTCACAGAGTGGTGCGGGGTCACCACTGAGCAGGTATCTGTGGCTAAAAAGACAATGTCCGATTCGTAAGCGAGCTAAAAGTACCTCTTCCCGACGATACGAACGAGAAGAGGTACCCCAGACTAACGGGAGAGGCTTAACCTCCCGTAACGTCTTCCTCCGAAGGGCCATCCACTCATCCCTCCAAAGCGAGAGGATGCGGCTACGTAAAATAACAAACAAATCTGACGAGGGAACAACAGCAGTAAAACATGTGGGTAATAAAATCGCCGATTTGGCAGCGGCGTCGGCAGACCCGTTCCCTGAGATACCCACATGACCTGAAATCCACAGGAAGGAGACGCTGATGCCAGAGGCACCAAGCGAGCGGAGCAGGTCATGTATGTGCTGTACGAGAGGGTGGTAACTATACAGCGCCTCAATACTTTGAAGGGCACTCAGAGAGCCCGTAGAAAAACACAGCGCCGTAAGACGTGCCGCTGAATGTATAAAACACATTGATATATACTAAAACGTTCGGCGGTATAAATCGAACATTGTCCAGGTAAACGAAAAGTAAAACTCTGTGCACCAAAAACAACGGCACATCTTACTCCAAAATCAGTCTTAGACCCATCGGTATATATAAAATGACAGTCCCCGAACTGCGCCTGTAGTTCTAAGAAAGCGGATCTAAGGACGGAAGCAGGGGTCTCGACATCGACGTTAACCCAAGGTGACAGTGGGCCTCAGCGCGCGACCATGGAGGAAAACGCGTTTCCCCCGTGGTAGGGCCGGCGCTGGCGTAACGTCCAAATGCCGAAGAAGTTGACGAAATCGAACCCCTGGAGGGAGCAATGCAGAGGAGCTAACTAAATATTGCCGATCAAGCGAATACTCGTAAAATATCGCGAAGGACGGGTGGTCAGGCAAGCCGGAGAGTCGACAGGCATAGCTGCACAAGAGCATCTCACGCCTGAAGGACAGCGGAGGCTCTGCAGCTTCAGCATATAGGCTAGGTACAGGGCTGGTTGGAAAGGACCCTGTAGCGACTCTTATGCCACGATGGTGAATGGCATTCAATCGACGTAATACACATGGACGTGCCGACGAATAGACAATGCACCCGAAATCAAGCTTGGATCGGACCAAAGAGCGATAAAGATGTAGAAGGACGGTCCGACCAGCTCCCCAGGATGTGCCCCTTAAAACACGTAAAAGATTAAGAGAACGGTCACACTTTGCTTTTAAAAAGGAAACGTGAGAAGTCCAGCACAGCTTTCGATCAAAGATCAACCCCAAAAATTTCACCTCGCTGCAAACGGAAGGACCTCCGGCCCAAGATGGAGAGAGGGCGGTGGGAAATTAATACAGACGAATTTCTCGGCGGAGAAATTAAAGCCGTTGGCGTTACTCCAGGCGTAGAGACGGTCGATACAGCTCTGGAGACGGCGTTCGAGTAGACAGGTCCGCCGTGAACTGCAATAAATGGCAAAATCGTCAACAAAAAGGGACGATGAAATGCCAGGTGGAACACAATCAACAATGGGGTTGATAGCAATTGCAAAAAGTGTGACACTGAGTACAGAGCCCTGCGGTACTCCGTTCTCTTTAATAAAACGACTAGATAAAACCGAGCCCACACGTACACGAAAGACGCGGTCCGTCATAAACTCCCGAAGAAATATGGGAAGACGACCGCGGATATTCCATGCGTGAAGTGTACGTAAAATGCCGCCCCTCCAACAAGTGTCATAAGCTTTCTCCAGGTCAAAAAACACAGCCACGGTTTGACACTTTTTCAGAAATCCATTCATAATATGATTCGACAAGGACACCAGGTGGTAGACGGTAGAGCGATATCGACGAAATCCACACTGAGCGTTCGCTAGAAGTTTCTGAGACTCAAGCCACCATGTCAACCGCCCCTTGATCATCCACTCCATCACCTTGCAAATGCAATTGGTGAGGTAGATAGGGCGGTAGCTGGAAGGTAGTTGGCGATCCTTCCCAGGCTTAAGTATAGGGACAATGGTGGCTTCGCGCCAAACGGAAGGGAAAATACCGCCTTGCCAAATACGGTTATACACCTGTAAGAGAAAGAGTTTACTGTCGGCTGAAAGGTTCTGTAACATCAGGACATGAATGCCGTCCGGCCCAGGAGCGGAGTGCCGAGAGCAATGAAGAGCGTGCTCCAGCTCCCTCATTGTGAAAAGTTCGTTATAGCATTCATTATTAGCAGACCGAAAATTATATGATGCGGAATCCAGCCGGTCTTTAGTACAGCGAAAGCCGGCGGAATAATGGTCTGAACTGGAAACCGCCTGAAAGGCAGCACCCAGAGTGTTAACAATGGAAGCCAGATCCACTATGGTGGCATTGGAAACCTGAAGGCCAGACACAGTACAATGCGACACTTTACCGGAAAAGTCACGGAGTTTATCCCAAACAACAGAGGAAGGTGTGAAGCGATTAAAAGACTCGACAAACCGAGTCCAAGATAACTTCTTGCTATCCTGAATAATGCGACAAGTCCTGGCGTGCGATTGTTCAAAAGTAACCAAATTATCAAGTGTAGGGTGACGCGTAAACACCCTAAGTGCAGTTCTGCGGGCACGAACGGCAACCCGACACTCCACGTTCCACCAAGGAACAGATATCCGTCGAGGGTAAGAGGATGAACGTGGAATTGCGCGTCCGGCGGCAGAGAAAATCGTAGACGTAAGGTACTGCACTAGTTGGTTAATGTCGGTGAAGGGCTGGTCGTCAAAATGCACCAGACAGGTATGCAAGCTCCAGTTGGCTTTTGTGAATATCCAGGTAGATACTCTGGATTGCTGTACGTGGTGTGACAGAAGAGAAACGATGCAGGGGTAATGGTCGCTGGAGTAGGTGTCAGCGACGACGTTCCACTGCAGACGACTAGCAAGCTGGAGTGAGCAAACGTCAAGGTCCACGTGAGAAAATGTACCGGAAGAATCAGAAAGAAACGTAGGCTCACCTGTATTGAGAATAGAGAGGTTGAACTGATCAAAAATTCCAGAAAGAATTCCTCGCACAAGCCCTTGGAGAACCCCACAGGGGGTGATGGGTGTTAAAATCTCCCAACAGAAGAAATGGTGTTGGGAGAGCGGACAGGAGAGCTCGAATGTCCGCGGGAGCGAGGGGAGACGATGGAGGTGAATACACAGAGCAAACAGAAAAAGAAAAAACCGGGTAACTGCAATCTAATGGCAACAGCTTGGAAGTCGGACGTAAGAGCGAAAGTTTGAAAATGAACGTCGTTACGCACTAACAACATGACACCTCCATGAGCAGGAGCACCCTCCTCCGGTTCAAGATCGTAGCGAACCGGAGTATACCCTCGGAAATCGAAAGGGTCGTGAGTGCGAAGCTTGGTTGTCCTGCAAACACACGACCACAGGCGAATGGGAACGCAATAAAAGTTGCAGTTCCGCCCTATGCAATCGAACACCACGTAAATTCCAGCTCAGAATAGCCAGGAATAAAAGGGATAAACTGTCTACTTAAAAGGGCAGCTTAAAATAATCTTTTGCTTAACCTTTGGGCTCGGGCTTTTGGTATGGAGTTGGTCAGACTCCATAGCTTCCTCGAAGAGAGGGCCCACGCGCTCAGTGCCAGAAACCGATTCAAGCGCCGTGAATCGGTTCTGGGTGGCAATGGGTGAAGGTTGCCGGTGACCGCGGCTTGTCCCAGGAGCATCCTGGGACTGCGACCTTCAAGGAGGAGAAGGTGAACTTTTCTTACCGCGCTCACGCGGAGGGTCTTTCAAAAAATCTTCCTTGCGTAGCTTCTGTTTCGGTTTCTTGTCAGCGCCTTGCCACTTCATAACCTTAGGACCAGCTTTAGATGGTTTACTAACTGTGGCTGAAATGGACGGCCGGATGGTAGTGGCGGTCAATGCGGTCATGGTCCAGGTCTGTGTTTCGGCATCCTTCCGGGGTACTGGCGAGGCAACAACTGAACTAAATGTACCAGATCGCAAGAGCGAAGGTTGGCGCGCATGGTAACGCCTCCGGGCTTCAGCGAAGGAGAGTTTCTCCTTTACCCGGATGTCCTGGATCGCCTTCTCGTCCAAGTACCGCGGACAGTCGGCAAATGACGCAGAATGAGACCCTTTACAATTAACGCAGACGGGTCCGGATGAACAGGTACCTTCATGTGACGGCTGGCTAAATGAGGCACAGATGGATACAGCACTCTTACAAGAGACTTGCGTATGCCCAAAACGTTGGCATTTGGAACAACGCAGAGGTCTAGGAATATAGGGCCTCACCGCAATACGTTCGTACCCTGCCGAAATACTAGTGGGCAGGTCGACGCCATCGAACGTGAGAAACAGGGTACGAGTCGGTACCAACACCCCGTCGCGTTTAGCCTGCACTCGATGAACCGATGTAACCTTTAGGTCGGAAAGATATTCGACCAGTTCATCGTCAGATATTCCGTCGAGGCTGTGAGTGGTGACGACGCCTCGACAGGAATTCAAGGTGCGGTGCTTCTCAACGCGGATAGGATAACCGTGGAGAAGCGTGGCGCGTAACAAGGACTTCCTTTGTTGTTCGGACTTTCTCTGAACCAACAAAGAACGATTCCGAAGACGGGCGCAGGCTTCAGCAGAACCAGCAATAGTATCAATCCCCTTTTGAATAACAAAAGGGTTCACCTTCTCAAAAGTTTGGCCTTCCTCTGTTCGGCTAATTACTAAGTAACAACCAGATGTTGGTGGTGCTACTTCTGTTACAAAGAGTTTTCGGCGCTTGTTATTAATGGAGAAAGGGTGCTCCATAGCGAAAGAAATCCTCCACCATTGCAGCCGTCTCCGACCTCGGGCTCTGACTTCTCGGCGTTACCCCGGCTTGGGTGAGTGGCCTATCTATACCTATCTCACCCCAGGGTCACACCTCCCAAAACATAGATAGAGAGACCCAATCGCCGTCAGAAGTCAGCAGCTCATGCAATGGCCCCCCGCGGGACTGCAGTTGAATAGCGGATACGAACACAAACCCTACATGACGACCTTGGGTGGTGGGGATGACGCCATTACCCATTCACCCAGCTGCGCACCTGGTGCGGGGGTATCCGTCACGCTGTGTCCACGGAGGATTAAAATAAAAGGTTAAAAGAAACTAAAAGTGTGAGGGCGTTTCGCACTCAAGGTAGGCCGGCGAAGAAGTAGAAGAGATGTGTAAATGAATGGGCGTGGGGCGAAATGCGCATAAATAGAAGAGAAGAAAGAAACAATGGCGAGGGGCGACACGGAATGAAATGCACAGAACTTACGAGAGGCTACCTTGAGTCCCCCGGTCGCGAGAACGAACCCACCTCGACCGGACGGGGATGAAGCGATGAAGATGGCGATGAGTGGCTCGGGAACCCCCGGGTACGCCAACACCCGTACGCACATAAGGTAAGCCCCTGGGAGTGGCGTCTCAGTTGGTAGTTTGACTCTTTCCATTTCTGATTCGTCATAGCCTTGGTACAGAAAAAAATCTGCCCATATTTCCTCTCTTTTCTATTCCAATTTCCTAAGTCTTGTTTGCAACTATTGGTGGCTCTTAGTACTAGATGGAATCGTATATCTGCAAAAAAGAACCTTTCTCCTGTTAATACGCAGGCCAATCTATATGTAGTGTATCGTGAAACTTCAAGCACTCTCTTTAGAAAGGTCGCTTTGATCTTTTCTATTCTCTCCATTTGATGTGACGTGATTAATTCTAGTACTATATTAGTTGTGTCATGACCTTTAATCGAAAATGTTTATTGCAGTCATTAGTGACATTTCTCATAAATGTCTTATTTCGCTTATCCTTTTGGTTGCCACGATCATTTGTTCTGTTAAATGAATTCTGAAATTCCTTGTTCTAGTTTATATCGTCGTCCTTAGACACGTGAAACTATTTGACTCTTTAATTCTTTCCCTTTATAAGTTATTCTGCCTGTATTTGTGGGTTTCCTCCATTCCTGAAAATTACCAATTATGTTTTTATCTCGTGTATTTAAATCGCATTTGATTCTGCCGAGTCTAAGAGTATATCTATAACTCTTTGAAATTCTTCTCTATGCTATAAAGCTATGGCCATGTCGTCAGCATAGATATAAATTATCGTACCCTTTTCTTGATTCGCTTGATCGGCAATATTTAGTTAGCTCCTCTGCATTGCTCCTTCCAGAGGTCCGATTTCATCAACTTCTTCGGCATTTGGACATTACGCCAGCGCCGGCCCTTCCAAGGGGGAAAACGCGTTTTCCTCCATGGTTGCGCGCTGAGGCCCACTGTCACCTTGGTTTATCGTCGATGCCGAAGAATGAGACCCCTTCTTCAGTCTTTAGATCAGCGTTTTTAGAACTTAAGTCGCAATTCGGGGACTTTCATTTTATCTTTACTGATGGATCTAAGACTGATGCTGGAGTAGGATGTGCCCTTTTTTGTGGTGGAAATAGTTTTACGTTTCGTTTGCCCGGGCAATGTTCGATTTTTACCGCCGAACTTTTTAGCATTTATCAGTCTCTTTTATACATTCAGCGGCACGACTTACGCCACTGTTTTGTTTGTTCAGACTCCCTGAGTGCTCTTCAAAGTATTAGCTCGCTGTACAATTACCACCCTCTCGTAAAGCGCATTCATGACCTGCTCCACTCGCTTGGTGTCTCTGGCATCAGCGTCTCCTTCATGTGGAATCCAGGTCATGTGGGCATCTCAGGTAAGGAGTCTGCCGACGCCGCTGCAGGTCGGCGATTTTATTACCCAGATATTTTTCTGCTGTTGTTTCCTCCACAGATTTGTTTGTTATTTTACGTAGCCGCATCCTCTCGCTTTGGAGGGATGAGTGGACGGCCCTCCGGGGGAACAAGTTGCGGGAGGTTAAGCCTCTCCCGTTAGTCTGGGTTACCTCTTGTCGTTCGTGTCGTCGGGAAGAGGTACTTTTAGCTCGTTTACGAATCGGACATTGTCTTTTTAGCCATAGCTACCTGCTCAGTGGTGACCCGGCACCACTGTGTGAGCAGTATGATGCGACCTTAACGGTGCGTCACATTTTAACAGAGTGTCAAGTTTTATCTCCGTTGCGCGTTCGTGTTGGTCTGCCTGTTGGCCTAGCCAAAGTATTGGCAGACGACTCGCGTGTTGTAGAATGTGTTTTACGTTTTATTTGTGACAGTGGTTTTAATCTGCGCATTTGATGCGTTGAGCGTCCTTTAGCTTTGTAATTTTATTGTGTCTGTTTTAATGGGGACTCTACTCCCCAGTGGACATATGGCGCCCATGTACCTCGCATTCTATGTTCCTGACACCTTTTACTCTTTTATTGCCTATGCTTTTAGTGTGTTGGTTTTTGGGATTGGTGTGTTGTTGTTTTTAGCTTTTTGGACATCGCGCGTTTGTGTCCCGTTTTTTAATTATGCGGTTCTTTTACCCGTCTTTTATATTTTTGAATTCATATTTTATACATTGTAAGGGCGCTGATGACCTTAGCAGTTAGGCGCCCTTAAACCGCATCTCATCATCATCATCATCATCATCATCACCGTTTGTTCACTTATCTTATATCCTGCGTCCGCGGTGTGATGATGAGATGCGGCTTAAGGGCGCTCAACTGCTAAGGTTATTAGGGCCCCTACTATGTGTAAAATATAAAAGGTAAAAGTCAAAAAAATAAAAAAACCACACACAAACCGCTTGGTCAAAAACACTAAAAAACAACAGCCCAAACACTAAGATCTACACACTAAAATCATGGACAACAGGAGAATAAAACGTGTTAAGAACTGTAGAATGCGAGGGACACGAGCCCCAGATGTCCACTGGGGAGCAGTGCCCCCACTAAAAGATAATGTAAAATCAAAGAGCTAAAAGGCGCTCAGCGCATCAAATGCGAAGGCTAAAACCAATGTCAGTGATAAAACGTAAAACACATTCTACAGCATGCGCGTCGTCTGCCAAAACGTTGGCTAGGCCAACAGACAGACCGCCACGAACGCGCAACGGAGCTAAAACTTGACACTCTGCTAAAATGTGGCGCACCGTTAAGGGCGCATCACACTGCTCACAGAGTGGTGCGGGGTCACCACTGAGCAGCTTTCTGTGGCTAAAAGACAATGCCGGATTCGTAAGCGAGCTAAAAGTACCTCTTCCCGACGATACGAACGAGAAGAGGTACCCCAGACTAACGGGAGAGGCTTAATCTCCCGTAACGTCTTCCCCCGAAGGGCCGTCCACCCATCCCTCCAAAGCGAGAGAATGCGGCTACGTAAAATAACAAACAAATCTGTGGAGGAAACAACAGCAGTAAAATATCTGGGTAATAAAATCGCCTACGAGGCAGCATCGTCGGCAGACTCATTACCTGAGATGCCCACATGACCTGGAGTCCACATGAAGGAGACGCTGATGCCAGAGACACCAAGCGAGTGCAGCAGGTCATGAATGCGCTGTACGAGCGGGTGGTAACTGTACAGCGAGCTAATACTTTGAAGAGCACTCAGGGAGTCTGAACAAACAAAACAGTGGCGTAAGTCGTGCCGCTGAATGTATAAAAGAGACTGATAAATGCTAAAAAGTTCGGCAGTAAAAATCGAACATTGCCCCGGCAAACGAAACGTAAAACTATTTCCACCACAAAAAGGGCACATCCTACTCCAGCATCAGTCTTAGATCCATCAGTAAAGATAAAATGAAAGTCCCCGAATTGCGACTGAAGTTCTAAAAACGCTGATCTAAAGACTGAAGAAGGGGTCTCATTCTTCGGCATCGACGATAACCCAAGGTGACAGTGGACCTCAGCGCGCAACCATGGAGGAAAACGCGTTTCCCCCCTTGGAAGGGCTGGCGCTGGCGTAACGTCCAATGCCGAAGAAGTTGACAAAATCGACCCCCTTGAGGGAGCAATGCAGAGGAGCTAACTAAATATTGCCGATCAAGCGAATCCTCGTAAAATATCGCGAAGGACGGTGGTCAGGCAAGCTGGAGAGTAGACAGGGTGCACAAGAGCATCTTACGCCTAAACGACAGCGGAGGCTCTGCAGCTTCAGCATATAGGTAGGTACAGGCCTGTTTGGAAAGGCCCCTGTAGCGAATCTTATGCCACGATGGTGAATAGCATTCAATCGACGTAATACAGATGGACGCGCCGACGAATAGACAATGCACCCGTAATCAAGCTTGGATCGGACCAAAGAGCGATAAAAATGTAGAAGGTCCCATCAGCTCCCCAGGATGTGCCACGTAAAAGATTAAGAGAACGGTCACACTTTGCTTTTAAAAAGGAAATGTGACAAGTCCAGCTCAGCTTTCGATCAAATATCAATCCCAAAAATTTCACGTCTGCAAATGGAAGGACCTCCAACCCAAGATGGAGAGAGGGCGGAGGGAAAACCTTCCGGCACCAGAAATTGATGCAGACGGATTCCTCGGCGGGAAACTAAAGCCGTTAGCGTTACTCCAGGCGTAGAGACGGTCGATACTGCTCTGGAGCCGGCGTTTGACAATTTCTCAGAAGTCCGTTCATAATATGTGTCGACAGGGACACCAGGTGGTCGACGGTAGAGCGATATCGACGAAATCCGCACTGAGCGTTCGCTAGAAGTTTCTGAGACTCAAGCCACCATGTAAACCGCCCGTTGATCATGCGCTCCATCACCTTGCAAATGCAACTGGTGAGGGAGATAGGGCGGTAGCTGGAAGGTAGTTGGCGATCCTTCCCAGGCTTAAGTATAGAGACAATGGTGGCTTCGCGCCAAATGGAAGGAAAAAAGCCGTCTTGCCAAATACGGTTATATACCTGTAAGAGAAAGAGTTTACTGCCGGCTGAAAGGTTCTGTAACATCAGGACATGAATGCCGTCCGGCCCAGGAGCGGAGTGCCTAGAGCAATGAAGAGCGTGCTCCAGCTCCCTCATTGTGAAAAGTTCGTTATAACATTCAGTATTAGCAGACCGAAAATTATATGTTGCGGAATCCAGCCGGTCTTTAAGAAAGCGAAATCTGGCGGAATGGTCTGAACTGGAAAGCGCCTCAAAGGCAGCACCCAGAGTGTTAACAATGGCAGCCGGATCCACTATGGTGGCATTGGAAACCTGAAGGCCAGACACAGTACAATGCGACACTTTACCTGAGAAGCGACGAAGTTTATCCCAAACAACAGATGAAGGCGTAAAGCGATTAAAAGACTCGACAAAACGAGTCCAGGACGCCTTCTTGCTCTCCTGAATAAGGCGACGAGCCCTGGCGCGCGAAGGTTTAAAAGTCACCAAATTATCAAGTGTAGGGTGTCGCCGAAACACCCTAAGTGCAGTTCTACGGGCACGAACGGCGTCCCGACAATCCTCGTTCCACCACGGAACAGGCAGGCGCCGAGGTTGAGAGGATGAACGTGGAATTGCGCGTTCGGCGGCAGAGAAAATCGTAGACGTAAGATACTGCACTAGTTGGTTAATGTCGGTGAAGGGCTTGTCGTGAAAATGCACGAGGCTGGAATACAAGCTTCAGTCGGCTTTTGTGAATATCCAGGTAGGTATTCTGGAATGCTGTACGTGGTGTGACAGAAGACAAACGATGCAGGGGTAATGGTCGCTGGAGTAGGTGTCAGCGACGACTTCCACAGAAGACGACTAGCAATCTGGAGTGTGCAAAAGGCAAGGTCCAAGTGAGAAAATGTACTGGAAGAATCAGAAAGAAACGTAGGCTCACCTGTATTGAGTATAGAGAGAATGAACTGATCAAAAATGTCGGAAAGAAGAGTTCCCCTCGCACAAGCCCTTGGCGAGCCCCACAGGAGGTGATGGGCATTAAAATCTCCCAACAGGACAAATGGTGTTGGGAGAGCGGACAAGAGATCTCGGAGGTCCGCGGGAGCGAGGTGAGACGATGGAGGTGAATATACAGAGCAAACAGAAAAGAAACAACCGGGTAAGTGAAGTCTAATGGCAAAAGCTTGCAAGTCGGACGTAAGAGCGAGAGTTTGAAAATGAACGTCGTTACGCACTAACAACATGACACCTCCATGAACAGGAGTACCCTCCTCCGGTTCAAGGTTATGGCGAACCGGATTATATCCTCGGAGATCAAAAGGATCGTGAGGGCGAAGCTTAGTCTCCTGCAAATACACGACCATAGGCGAATGGGAACGCAATAAAAGTTGCAGTTCCGTCCTATGCGATTGTACACCACGTACATTCCAGGTCAGGATAGCCAAGAAGAAAAAGGGATAAACTGTCTACTTAGAAGGGCGGCATAAAACTACCTTTGGTTTAACCTTTGGGTCGGGTTTTTGGTATGGTGTTGGTCAGACTCCATAGCCTTCTCGAAGGGAGGGCCCACGCGCTCAGAGCCAGAAACCGATTCAAGCGCCGAGAATCGGTTCTGGGTGGCGATGTGTGAAGGGTGCTGCTGAGCTCGGCTTGTCCCAGGAGCTTCCTGGGACTGCGACCTCCGAGGAGGAGAAGGTGAACTCTGCTTACTGTGAACACGCGGAGGGTCTTTTAAAAAGTCTTCTCTTCGAAATTTCTGCTTCGGTTTTTTCTCTGTGGCTTGTGACTTCATAGACTTTGGACCAGGTGTAGAGGGCTTGGTATCAGGAGCTGAAATGGACGGCCGGATTGTAGTGGCGTTCAAGACAGTCATGGTCCAAGTTTGAGTCCTAGCAGTCTTCCGGGGTACTGGCGAGGCAACAGAACTGAATGTTCCCGATCGCAGGAGCGAGGGTAGGCGCGCATGGTAACGCCTCTGGGCCTCGGCGAAGGAGAGTCTCTCCTTTACCCGGATCTCCTGGTTTGGCTTCTCGTCCAAATACCGCGGACAGTCGCCAAATGAAGCAGAATGTGACCTTTTGCAATTGACGCAGACGGGGGCTGTTGAACAATCACCTTCGTGTGAGGGCTGGCTACATGTTGCACAGATGTTACCGGCACTCTTACATGAGACTTGCGTATGCCCAAAACGTTGGCATTTAAAACAACGCAGAGGTCTAGGAATATAAGGCCTCACAGATATCCGTTCGTACCCCGCGGAAATGATCGTGGTCAGATCGACGCCATTAAATGTTAGAAACAGCGTACGAGTGGGTACCAATACGCCGTCGCGTTTGGCCTCCACCCGATGCCCTTCGGTCACCTTTTGATCGGAGAAATATTCGACCAGGTCCTCATCCGATATACCATCGATGCTCTGCGTGGTAACGACGCCTCGACAGAAATTCAATGTGCGGTGCTTCTCAACACGGATGGGATAACCGTGGAGTATCGTAGCGCGCAACAAGGTCTTAGTTTGCTGATCGGACTTAGAGTGTGCTAATAACGAGCCATTCCGTAGCCGAGTGCAGGATTGAACCGCACCAGCAATAGCAATAAAAGGGTTCACTTTCTCAAAGTTTTGTCCTTCTTCTGTTCTTGAAATGACCAAGTAACAACCAGATGTCGGCGGTGCTACTTCTGTTACATAGACTTTTCGGCGCTTGTTGTGAGTAATGGAGAAAGGGTGCTCCATAGCCAAATAAATCCTCCACCATTGCATCCGTCTCCGACCGCGTGCTCTGACTTCCCGGGCGTTACCCCGGCTTGGGTGTGTGGCCTATCTATACCTATCTCAACCCAGGGTCTCACCTCCCAGAACATAGACAGAGGGACCCAATCGCCGTCAGAAGTCAGCAGCTCATGCAATGGCCCCCCCCGCGGGACTGCAGTTGAACAGCGGATACGAATACAAACCCTACATGACGACCCCGGGTGTTGGGGATGACGCCATTACCTACTCACCCAGCTGCGCACTCAGTGCGCGGGTATCCGTCAGGCTGTGTCCACGGAGGATTTAAATAAAAAGATAAAAGAAACTAAAAGTGTGTGGGCGTTTCGCACTCAAGGTAGGCCGGCGAAGAAGTAAAAGAGATGTGTAAATGAGTGGGCGTGGGGCGTAATGTGCATAAATAGAAGAGAAGAAAGAAACGATGGTGAGGGGCGACATGGAATGAAATGCAAAAAACACACGAGAACCTAACTTGTGTCTCCCGGTCACGAGAACGAACCCACCTCGACCAGATGAGGGTGGAAGGATGATGATGGCGATGAATGGCTAGGGAAACCCCGGGTACGCTAACACCCGTACTCACATAAGGTGAGTCCCCGGGGAGGGGGTGAAATACTTTCACTGGTACCCAGAGGTCCATAGTACGAATCTTACCCCGAAGCTCTAATGCGTAATAACTATTAAATTATGGAAGCATGCACGGGCAGATTAAAATTGTAGTTAACAAATATAATGTAATTTTTATACGACATTACAATGTTTAATGAGCTGTATTCTTAGGCACCAGAGGCCCTAGTTCGAATCTCACCCACCGAAACGCTATAATAAATATTAAACTAGGTGAGTATGGGCGGTCGGATTAAAAGGCATTTAACAAATATAATTATTTATATTAAACCCTGGCGTGTACTTAGAGATCCCAATACCTAGACAGATTCTTTATTTTCTTCCTTTTCCTTTCTATCTCTTTCTTTCTTCTCGACTTGTACACATCCAAGCGTTCACATATACACGAGCACTTGTACATACATCAACAAGCATACACCAGTGCGCACGCACACGCACACACACAGACACTAGTGCCCTCACGCACGCACCACGCATATACACACATACACGCGGGCATATGCCTGCAAGCATAGACACATACTCCGGTTTACACACAAATATAGCTGTGTACTTGCACATACACACGCATTCACACACCTCATACGTATTCAAACAAACACATACATACACCAGTGTACTTGCACACTCGCACAGCCACGCACGCACACACATCCACGTACATACATACACAGTACACGCACACACACACTCACTTTCATACATACACCAGTACACTTACATACTCACACGCACACATATGCCGACAAGCATAGAAACATACACCAGTGCACGCACACACACAAGTACACACCCATACACACATTCACCAGTGCGCTTACACGCACGCACGCACACACACTCACACACACTCATTTACATACACCAGTACACTTACACACTCGCACACTTACGCACACACATACACATACGCACGCATACGCCTACAAGCATAGACACATACACCAACGCACGCATTCATGTGCACACACACGCACGATAGCATTGGAAATTGTTGCCTTTACAGAATTCAAAAATCTTTTTCTCATTTCACTGTAACCTAGCAATATGTAATTCTTTTCAGGCTACCACCTTCACACGGCTTTCATCCCAACGTATTTTTATAGATCGTGTAAAGACATTATGGCGGTACTCAGAGAGAGAGAGAGAGAGAAGGAGGGAGGGAATTGAAGCAAGTAGGGATAGAAGTGCTGAGAGCCTCTGCGCATGCGCAACAGGTGATAATTCCATTGGTGTAATAATCACGTGATGTGTGTACATATCACCCCACCATGATGATGTGCTGGCATCGCCCGGAGGGGTTTAGATCCCTATATAAACAGGTATCAGCGCATGCTTTCAAGATTAATCAGCAACACCAAGAGGTACTCGACTACATGGAGGAAAGCCGCAACCAGACGGCTGACGCTTTTGATCGGCTTCAGGATCTCAACAAACGCATGGAGGGGAACCTGCACCATCACATTGACAATTCCCCCTTTACTCGCAGCATCACCTCATCAGCGTGCCCGGCGGTAAAGCCCGGGTACGCAACAACCGACGCGGAACGACTATGGACAACCCACACACCGATGCCCGGAGTTAACAGGCCCGGGCTCGGAGCCTTCATCAACTGTTAAAGTCACCCCATTCCACAGGTCCCTGTCAGGGCTTCGGCCATGTGACATACCTGATCACCACAGCGGATTCACATCCGCAGCACATATGACATCACCCACGATCCTCCGGGGCGCTTCGGCGGAACCGGTCTCCAAGTATGCCACAATAAATTGTGTCACCCCAGAATATGATCCCTTCTATACCTCTCCCTCTTTCCTATCAAACACCACATACATATTGTTATCCTCTATACCTTTATTCCTGTTTTCCCTTAAAAATGCTAGAAACATTGTTAGCTGATTAACTCTACATTTAAATTTTAAAGAACTTTAAAAACAACGCGAGGTGTTTATAATTTAAGAGGAGGTGCAGGATATCTACACGTACAGCATTCAACACGAAACAATGCAAGGTGAGTGAGTTTTTACGTAACTATACAAAATCACCGTTGGCTTTTACAACGCATTTAATTTTGTTTAAACGATGCAGTACATGAAAGACGATTCGTTGCAAGAGCATCATATTTTTTAATCTGAACCTTACACTCACATGGATTTCTCTGCGTACTCTTCTTCAGTTAACATAACAGCTTCTCTACTCATTCTTCTATATTAACATTCACACGATTTTCGCTATACATTGTTCTTCTGTAAACATTCATACGATTTTGTCAATACATTCTTCCTCCATTAAAATTGACACCATTTTCGCTACACATTCTTCTATTAACATTCTCACCATTTGCTCTACACATTCTTCGTCTGTAAACATCCATACGATTTTCTCAATACATTCTTCCTTTATTAACATTAGAACCATTTTCTCTACACATTCTTCTTATATAAACATTCATATGATTTTCGCTACACATTCTTCTAATACCATTAATATGATTTCTCAACACATTCTTCTTGCATAAACATTCATATGATTTCTTCTACACATTCTTCTATTAACATTCATACGATTTTCACCACACATTCTTCTATTATCATTTATAAGATTTTCTCAACACATTCTTCTTGCATAAAACATTTATACGATTTCTTCTACAAATTCTTCTATTAACATTCATGCTATTTTCGCTAAACATTCTTCTTACATAAACATTCATACGATTTTCTCCGCTCATTCTTTGTTTCTCATTCACACGATTTTCTCTACTCATTCTTTGTTTCTCTGCAGGTTCAACTTCCATGAACATTCACATGATGTTCTGTACTTATTCTTTGTTTCTCGACACATTCATACGATTTTCGCTACAGGTTCTTCTATTAGCATTCACAATTTTCTCCACTCGTTCTTTTTACTTTCTCTACTGCGTATAGTAAGTAGGGGAAGTATTGCATTCCACCCAAAAATTCGATACCGAGATTTCACCTGAAATACATGTTTTAAGACCTCCTGAATCCAAAAAAAGCATTTTTGGAAACATGTCCGTGTGTGTGTCTGTGTGTGTCTGTGAACAGCATAACTCAAAAACTAACAGTCGGATAAACACCAAACTTGGTATTTACGTTCAGTATCTTCCAGAGATGCGACACGAAGATTTTCAAGAAAATCCCCCACCCCAGACTACCCTTTACATGGAACATTTTTCGAAAATTTTAATTTTCTCAAAAATGGCTCTAACGATTTTGATGAAAGTATCATATGTTTAAGATAATGTCATGAGAAATGAAATGTATATATCGAAATTTCTGGGAATGTCTCCAAAAGTATTCTTCATTATGAACGACTTTTGCATAACTGGTACACCATAAGAGATAGACAAAATTTTACTACACAAAAAATGTAGATCGCGTTAAAATACACAACTTATATCATATACATTTTTTTTGTTGAGTGAACCGTTTTCGAGATATTGCTTGTTATTTCCTTAAATTTTCCAATACTTATACTTTTTCTCAATTTCGTTATTCATTTTTTACTTTCTCTACTACGTATAGTAAGTAGGGGAAGTATTGCATTCCACCCAAAAATTCGATACCAAGATTTCACCGGAAATACATGTTTTGAGACCTCTTGAATCCAAAAAAGCATTTTTGGAAACATGTCCGTGTGTGTGTGTGTGCGTGTGTCTGTGTGTCTGTGAACAGCATAACTCAAAAACGAACAGCCGGATAAGCACCAAACTTGGTATTTAAGTTCAGTATCTTCCAGAGATGCGACACGAAGGTTTTCAAGAAAATCCCCCACCCCAGACTACCCTTTATATGGAACATTTTTCGAAAATTTTAATTTTCTCAAAAATTGCTCTAACGATTTTAATGAAAATATCATGTGTTTAAGATAATGTCATGAGAAATGAAATGTATATCTCGAAGTTTCTGGGAATGTCTCCAAAAGTATTCTTCATTGTGAACGACTTTTGCATAACTGGTAAACCAAAAGAGATAGACAAAATTTTACTACACAAAAAATGTAGATCGCGTTAAAATACACAACTTATGTCATATACATTTCTTTTGTTGTGTGAACCGTTTTCGAGATATTGCTTGTTATTTCCTTAAATTTTCCAATACTTATACTTTTTCTCAAATTCGTGTTCATTTTTTTATGTCCTGGACATGCAAAGAGAATGGAATGCGCCACATAGCAACCAGCGTTAAAATATTTGACTATTGCTTAAAAGCTACCATATTTCCCTTGCATCTACAAGAAAATTACCAATAAGATTGACATCTCGATATCTCGATTAACATGAAGCATATGGAGAATAGGCGTTTGTAAAATTAGATTGTACAAGAGTAGAGAAAGTCATGTGAGTGTAACACATCAGATTTTTTATGTCCTGGACATGCAAAGAGAATGGAATGCGCCACATAGCAACCAGCGATAAAATATTTGACTATCGCTTAAAAGCTACCATATTCCCCTTGCATCTACAAGAAAATTACAAATAAGATTGACATCTCGATATCTCGATTAATATGAAGCATATGGAGAATAGGCGTTTGTAGAAATACATTGTACAAGAGTAGAGAAAGTCATGTGAGTGTAACACATCAGATTTTTTCTCTACAAATAGATAAGCAAGCTTACAAAACCTTTGGTGATGCAGCACAACACACACTTTAGTTCTAATATACAGAAATGTATAACTTGTTCAACTTGAATAATGCAGTGAAAATAATAATTTATGATCAATGTCTGTTACAGATTGTTTAGCAGATAGACTTAACAAGCTGGCTGAGCGTAATTTCTTACTGACACGGCGAGTTCTAGATAGGTCTTAAATATGAGATAAAGTCCTTAAAGAGAGCTCAAACAAGATATGGTGCCAGGATCGTATCTTCGCTGGGAGATTGTCAAGTGTTCTTGCCTGAGCGCTATAATTCGTTAACCGATCAAGAGCTTGCAGAAATACCTGGAAAATTACAACTTGAATATAACGGTATGGCAGAGATGGGAAAATTTAAGACATGTAAATTGTCTTTTATGCCTGCAGAGAAGGTATGTAGAAATGTCAAACTTAAGAATTGAATGTTCTCCTATTTTACCATGAAAAAAAATCATAAATAAAACAGCTGACTCACTGATATCACATATAAAGATACAAATGATTGCTATAGAATTTCATTAAAATTCACAAAATCACAATATCATGTTTTGAATGCAGATACACCTATCGCATTGAAATAACGCCTGATATCCTAATATTTATACAAATCTTTTGTTTCATTTTCCTGTAACCTAAAAAATGTAAATTCTTTTCAGGTTACCTTTACTTCCAAAAACATGTTTTCTAAGGCTTTCATTGTGTAATGTTTCAGACGCTGCAATAAGGGTAAGAAGAAGAGCAGCTTTGCAGACCTGCAAAGGATGATGATGATGATGAGGTGGAGCTTAAGGGCGCTCAACTACATTGGTTATTAGCGCCCTTAAAATGTATGAGATATAAAATTGAAAAGTAAAAAAACTAAAAAACCACACACAAACCCGCTTGGTCGAAAACAGTAAAATACACAACAGGCCAAAGACCAAAATCTACACACTAAACTCATGGTCACTAAACGAATAAAACGTGTCAAGAACTGTAGAATGCAAGGTACATGAGCGCCTTATGTCCTTCGGAGGAGAAGGGCCCCATTAAAACTAACAATATAAAATCAAACAGCTAAAAGGCGTTCAGCGCATCAAATGCGAAGGCTAAAACCAATGTCAGTGATAAAACGTAAAAGACATTCTACAGCATGCGCGTCGTCTGCCAAAACATTGGCCAGGTCAACAGGCAGACCCACGCGAACGCGCAGTGGAGCTAAAACTTGACACTCGGATAAAACGTGACGCACCGTTAATAGCAGATCACACTGACCACACAGAGGTGCGGGATCACCACTAAGCAGGTATCTATGTCTAAAAAGGCAATGTCCGATTCGTAGACGAGCTAAAATCACCTCTTCCCGACGAGAAGAACGAGAAGAGGTGCTCCAGATTAACGGGAGAGGTCTAACCTCCGGCAATTTGTTCCTCCGGAGGGCCGTCCACTCATCACGCCAGAGCGAGGGAATGCGGTGACGTAACAAAACACTAAAATCAGACGAGGGAACAACGGTGGTAACAAATCTGGAGGATAAAGTCGCCGATTTGGCAGCGGCGTCGGCAGACTCGTTCCCTGAGATGCCTACATGACCTGGAATCCACACGAAGGACACGCAGATGCCAGAAGCACCAAGCGAGTGGAGCAGGTCATGCGCTGTACGAGGGGGTGGTAAGTGTACAGCGCGTTTATACTCTGAAGGGCACTCAGAGAGTCCGAACAAACAAAACAACGCCGTAAAACGTGCCGCTGAATGTATAATACACATTGATAGATACTAAAAAGTTCGGCGGTATAAATCGAACATTGCCCGGGTAAACGAAAAGTAAAACTATGCGTACCTAAAACAAAGGCACATCCTACTCCAACATCAGTCTTAGACCCATCAGTATAAATAAAATGACAGTCTCCGAATGTTGCCTGTAGTTCTAAAAATGCAGATCTAAGGACTGAAGCAGGGGTCTCATTCTTCGGCATCAACGTTAACCCAAGGTGACAGTGGGTCTCAGCGCGCGACCAAGGAGGAAAACGCGTTTCACCCCGAGGAAGGGCCGCGTTGGCGTAACGTCTAAATGCCGAAGGAGCTGTCGAAATCGAACCCCTGGAGGGAGCAATGCAGATGAGCTAATCAAATAGTGGCGATCAAGCGACTTCTCGAAAAATAACTCGGAAGACGGGTGGTCAGGGAAGCTTGAGAGTCGACAAGCATAGCTGCACAAAAGCATCTCACGCCGGAAGGACAGCGGAGGCTCTGCAGCTTCTGCGTACAGACTGGGTACAGAGCTAGTTGGAAAGGCCCCTGTAGCGACTCTTATGCCACGATGGTGAATGGCATTCAATCGACGTAACACAGATGGCCGAGCCGACGAATAAACAATACACCCGTAATCAAGCTTGGATCGGACCAAAGAGCGATAAAGATGTAGAAGGACGGTCCGATCAGCTCTCCAGGATGTGCCACTTAAAACACGTAAAAGATTAAGAGAACTGCCACACTTTGTTTTTAAAAAGGAAACGTTAGAAGTCCAGCTCGGCTTTCGATCAAAGATCAACCCCAAAAATTTCACCTCGTCTGCAAATGGAAGAACCTCCGACCCAAGATGGAGAGAGCGCGGAGGGAAAGCCTTCCGGCGCCAGAAGTTGATGCAGACGGATTTCTCGGCGGAGAAAATAAAGCCGTTAGCGTTACTCCAGGCGTAGAGACGGTCGATACAGCTCTGGAGACGGCGTTGGAGTAGACAGGTCCATCGTGAACTGAAAAAAATAGCAACATCGTCAACGAAAAGGGACGATGAAATGCCAGGTGGAATACAATCAACAATGGGGTTGATAGCAATTGCAAAAAGTCTGACACTAAGTACAGATCGCTTCGGTACTCCGTTCTCTTAAATAAAACGACTAGATAAAACCGAGCCCACACGTACACGAAAGACGCGGTCTGTCATAAACTCCCGAAGAAATATGGGAAGACGACCGCGGATATTCCATGCGTGAAGTGTACGTAAAATGCCGCCCCTCCAACAAGTGTCATAAGCTTTCTCCAGGTCAAAAAACACAGCCACGTTTTGACACTATCTCAGAAATCCATTCATAATATGCGTCGACAGGGACACCAGATGGTCGACGGTAGAGCGATAGCGACGAAATCTGCACTGAGCATTCGCTAGAAGTTTCTGTGACTCAAGCCACCATGTCAACCGCCCGTTGATCATGCGCTCCATCACCTTGCAAATGCAACTGGTGAGGGAGATAGGGCGGTAGCTGGAAGGTAGTTGGCGATCCTTCCCAGGCTTAAGTATAGATACAATGGTGGCTTCGCGCCAAACGGAAGGAAAAAAGCCGTCTTGCCAAATACGGTTATAGACCTGTAAGAGAAAGATTTTACTGTCGGCTGAAAGGTTCTTTAACATCAGGACATGAATGCCGTCCGGCCCAGGAGCGGAGTGCCTAGAGCAATGAAGAGCATGCTCCAGCTTCATCATTGTGAAAAGTTCATTATAACACTCGGTATTAGCAGACCGAAAATTATAGCTGGCGGATTCCAGCCGGTCTTTAATAGAGCGAAACCCGGCGGAATAATGGAAACCGCCTCAAACGCAGCTCCCAGAGTGTTAACGATGGCAGCCGGATCCACTATGGTGGCATTGGAAACCTGAAGGCCAGAAACAGTACAATGCGACACTTTACCTGAGAAGCGACGAAGTTTATCCCAAACAACAGATGAAGGCGTAAAGCGATTAAAAGACTCGACAAAACGAGTCCACGACGCCTTCTTGGTATCCTGAATAATGCGACGAGACCTGGCGCGCGATTGTTTAAAAGTCACCAAATTATCAAGTGTAGGGTGTCGCCGAAACAACCGAAGTGCCGTTCTAGGGCACGAACGGCGTCCCGACAATCCTCGTTCCACCACGGAACTGGCGGTCGCCGAGGTTGAGAGGGTGAACGGGGAATTGCGCGTTCGGCGGCATAGAAAATCGTAGACGTGAGGGGCTGCACTATTTGGTTAATGTCGGCGTAGGGCTGATCGACAAACTGCACGAGGCTGGAATACAAGCTCCAGTCGGCTTTTGTGAATATCCAAGTAGGTACTCTGGAATGCTGTACGTGGTGTGACAGAAGAGAAACGATGCAGGGGTAATGGTCGCTGGAGTAGGTGTCAGCGACGACGTTCCACAGAAGACGACTAGCAAGCTGGAGTGAGCAAACGGCAAGGTCCAAGTGAGAAAATGTACTGGAAGAATCAGAAAGAAACGTAGGCTCACCTGTATTGAGTATAGAGAGATTGAACTGATCAAAAATGTCGGAAAGACGAGTTCCCCTCGCACAAGCCCTTGGCGAGCCCCACAGGGGATGATGGGCATTAAAATCTCCCAACAGGACAAATGGTGTTGGGAGAGCGGACAAGAGATCTCGGAGGTCCGCGGGAGCGAGGGGAGACGATGGAGGTGAATATACAGAGCAAACAGAAAAGAAAAAACCGGGTAACTGCAGTCTAATGGCAACAGCTTGCAAGTCGGACGTAAGAGTGAGACGTTGGAAATGAACGTCGTTACGCACTAAGAAGATAACACCTCCATGAGCAGGAGTACCCTGCTCCGGTTCAAGGTCGTAGCGAACCGGAGTATATCCTCGGAGATCAAAAGGATCATGAGGGCAAAGCTTAGTCTCCTGCAAACACACGACCATAGGCGAATGGGAACGCAATAAAAGTTGCAGTTCCGCCCTATGCGATCGTACACCACGTACATTCCAGGTCAGGATAGCCATTAAGAAAAATCTGATGTGTTACACTCACATGACTTTCTCTACTCTTGTACAATCTATTTTTACAAACGCCTATTCTCCATATGCTTTATGTTAATCGAGATATCGAAATGTCAATCTTATTCCTAATTTTCTTGTAGATGCAAGGGGAATATGGTAGCTTTTAAGCGATGGTCAAATATTTTAACGCTGGTTGCTATGCGGCGCATTCCATTCTCTTTGCAAGTCCAGGACATAAAAAAATGAATAACGAATTTGAGAAAAAGTATAAGTATTGGAAAATTTAAGGGAATAACAGGCAATATCTCGAAAACGGTTCACTCAAAAAAAGAAATGTATATGACATAAGTTGTGTATTTTAACGCGATCTACATTTTTTGTGTAGTAAAATTTTGTCCATCTCTTATGGTTTACCAGTTATGCAAAAGTCGTTCCCAATGTAGAATACTTTTGGAGACATTCCCAGAAAATTCGAGATATACATTTCATTTCTCATGACATTATCTTAAACATATGATATTTTAATCAAAATCGTTAGCCATTTTTGAGAAAATTAAAATTTTCGAAAATGTTCAATGTAAAGGGTAGTCTGGGGTGGGGGGATTTTCTTGAAAACCTTCGTGTCGCATCTCTGGAAGATACTGAACCTAAATACCAAGTTTGGTGTTTATACGACTGTTCGTTTTTGAGTTATGATGTTCACAGACACACACACACACACACACACACACACACACAGACACACACACGGACATGTTTCCAAAAATGCTTTTTTTGGATTCAGGAGGTCTCAAAACATGTATTTCCGGTGAAATCTCGGTATCGAATTTTTGGGTGGAATGCAATACTTCCCCTACTTACTATACGTAGTAGAGAAAGTAAAAACCGATAAACTGTCTATTTAGAAGGGCGGCTTAGATTACCTTTTGTTTAACCTTTGGGCTCAGGCTTTTGGTATGGAGTTGGTCAGAATCCATAGCCTCCTCGAAGGGAGGGCCCACGCGCTCAGAGCCAGAAACCGATTCAATCGCCGTGAATCGGTTCTGGGTGGCGATGGGTGAAGGTGGCCGCTGAGCGCGGCTTGTCCCAGGAGCATCCTGGGACTGCGACCTCCGAGGAGGAGAAGGTGAAGTTTTCTTAACGCGCGCACGCGGAGGGTCCTTCAGAAAATCTTCCCTACGAAGTTTCTGCTTGGGTTTCTTTTCAGCGGCTTGCGACTTCATTGACTTTGGACCAGGTTTATAGGGCTTGGTAACCGTAGCTTTAATGGACGGCCGGATGGTAGTGGCGGTTAATGCAGTCATGGTCCAGGTCTGAGTTTCGGCATCTACTCGTGGTACTGGCGAGGCAACAACAGAACTAAATGTGCCAGATCGCAGAACGGAAGGTTGGCGCGCATGATAACGCCTCCGGGCTTCAGCGAAGGAGAGTTTTCCTTTACCCGGATCTCCTGGATCGCCTTCTCGTCCAAGTACCGCGGACAGTCAGTAAACGACGCAGAATGAGACCCGTTACAGTTAACGCAGACGGGGGCAGTTGAACAGGTACCTTCGTGTGACGGCTGGCTACATGAGGCACAGATGTTAACGGCACTCTTACAGGAGACTTGCATATACCCAAAACGTTGGCATTTGAAACAGCGCAGAGGTCTAGGTATATAGGGCCTCACAGCAATACGCTCGTACCTTGCTGAAAGACTCGTTGGCAGATCGACGGCGTCGAAAGTGATAAACAGGGTACCAAAATTCCGTTGCGTTTAGCCTGCACTCGATGTACAGCTGTCACCTTCTGGTCTGCAAGATATTCAACCAGGCCCTCGTCCGATATACCATCGAGGCTATGGGTGGTAATGACGCCTCGACAGGAATTCAATGTGCGGTGCTTCTCCACACGGATGGGATAGCCGTGGAGATGCGTAGCGCGCAACAAGGTCTTACTTTGCTGATCGGACTTCGTTTGTGCTAATAAGGAACCATTCCGTAGACGAGTGCAGGACTGAACCGCACCAGCAATAGCATCAATGCCCTTTTGAATGATGAAAGGGTTCACCTTCTCAAAACTTTGCCCTTCTTCGGTTCGTGAAATGACCAAGTAACAACCAGTTGTTGGTGGTGTCACTTCTGTTACATAAACATTTCGGCGCTTGTTGGTATTAATGGAGGAAGGCTGCTCCATAGCGAAATAAATCCTCCACCATTGCAACCGTCTCCGATCTCGGGCTCTGACTTCCCGGGCGTTACCCCGGCTTGGGTGAGTGGCCTATCTATACCTACCTCACCCCAGGGTCACACCTCCCAAAACATAGACAGAGGGACCCAATGGCCGTCGGAAGTCAGCAGCTCATGCAATGGCCGCCCCCCGCGGAACTGCAGTTGAACAGCGGATACGAACACATACCCTACATGACGACCCCGGGTGGTGGGGAGGACGCCATTATCCACTCACCCAGCTGCGCACCCAGTGCGCGGGTATCCGTCAGGCTGTGTCCACGGAGGATTTAAATAAAAAGATAAAAGAAACTAAAAGTGTGTGGGCGTTTCGCGCTCAAGGTAGGCCGGCGAAGAAGTAAAAGAGATGTGTAAATGAATGGGCGTGGGGCGAAATGTGCATAAATAAAAGAGAAGAAAGAAGCGATGGCGAGGGGCGACATGGAATGAAATGCACAGAACGCACGAGAGCCTACCTTGAGTCCCCCGGTCACGAGAACGAACCCACCTCGACCGGACGGGGATGAAAGTGTGAAAATGGCTATGAATGGCTCGGGTACCCCGGGTGCGCCTAACCCGTACTCACAAAAGGTGAGCCCCTGGGGGGACCTGCAAAGGAGGCTGACGCTATTGGAAGATAGAATAAGCAACTTCGAGACACCAAAGAAACATGCCACTAAGAAGCGGGTGCCGAGACTTCTATATCTCTAGAAGACACAATGTTAGGATAGGATTCTTCTACGATTTTCCAGTGCTTCTAGTGAAAAACACAGACAAATTTGTGCACATGACAATTCAAGATTGGGAGATAATTCGAGAGTGTCTTCCTACATTCAAAGAATTCCTCCAATCGAGAAAGTGTCCAAGAGTGTAATATTGTGAAAATATTGTTTTCTCTTATAATACTGTTGCTTATATGCAAGAGTCCGAAAATAAAATGTTTTGAATACTAATTTAAATGATTGTGAAATACTTTTAAATAGCGATGAAATTTGCAGGCTAAAAATACTTGAATCGTTTATATATTACCATTTAGGTAACCTAGCTGTTGCAAGTGTAATGACATATACAGAAACGATGAGTGGGGGGAGGAAATTGATGGAAATGCACGATAAATAATAATAATAACAATAATAATATAGAATGAAAGTATGCTTTTACATAGTGTTTTTATTCATTAAAAATCCTTACATTCCTAATGAAAAAATAAAATTCTTACAATGATTAGTTTAAAATATAAGCTGCATCACATGAGTCAGAGACTTGTAGGTAAATACTTTATCATGAACTATTAAACAATACAATGAGGTATGTACAGAGATATTTGCATTAGCTTGAATTTCTATTCTGATGTTGACAGCACCATTTACAACTTCCTCTTGTAGATGTGAGCAATCTATTACAAATACAGGACCAAATTTAAGTAATATTTTCTCTTTAATAAAGGATAATTCTCTTTTTCATAATAAGAGCTTGAGTACATATCATGCAATGATGCAAATCTAGAGTTTCCAAAGTCAAAGCTCCTATCGCGATAGGGATAACATTCACTATTAAGATAAAGTCTCAAAGTAGCTAGTTACAATGATCAAAAAGGGAAGTCTTTATTTGCATTACTCAGTCAACAGTCAGAGTACCAAAAATGACAAATCTCGGCGTCCATTTTTAGATGTGGTGGCGCCATTCCAGGTAAATGCTTGCGGCACAGCAGGTTGAGTATGCAGATCCATGGCCCTAAATAGGTGAAACAGACTATTATCCAGCTTGGTAGTCTCGGGGATTTCAAGCATTTCAGCATCAGAAAGTCGAATCACAGGCCTTCTCCACTCGATTAGTACAGGTTTAACAGCAGCATTCTATTCACCCTGAGGCTGTATAATGCAGTTTTGTTAGAGTCATTGGATCGAATCAGCACCAACACCAACTGTCTATCGTGTATAAGCTTTGCAGTAGTAGCTGCTCCATTAGGTTTAGTAATTCTTCCATTGATTTATAGATAACTTCAACTAGGTAAAGTATATAAATGCTCAGCTTGACAAGGGATTCTAATCTCTTTATTAGCGTCTAGAGCTGATGTATTATACGCTAAAAACACATGTTCCTCTTCGTTAGCAATCTCGTCTTCGAATCTCGGTGTCCCGGTAACACTGGTGACGTCTATGATTATAGGATTCTAAAGCCCAATGCCTGAAGAAACTTTTTATTAAATGACGTTAACACACTGGCTGTCAATGGTAGAGTATGGAGTGGGCGTCGAAACAAGTCGTAATTATATCCTCGAAGCCTCTGATGTCTTCTTCTAAAATCTATGGGCATTATGCTTATATCCTTGTCTCTAAAGTCATTGATATTGCTGTTATGCTTTCCTATATGAAGCCTTATTTGCTCTATGAAGTAGGTGTTTATGAATAGCAGGTAAATTGGATTTGATGATTCTTGTGAAATGTGATATCCAAGCGTAACAGATGGGAAAACTCATAGATCGAGTATCCACTTCTACTATCGAGGAAGGAGACTGGTGCAATACTGCGCTAAATTCGTATGATGCTCAACTTAAATATATTCAACAGGAAATCAGATTCAGCCAGTTGATTAGCTGGAATAACTTTGTCGCTGAAGCCCCAGAACGTTCATGCAGAACAATCATTGAAAAAATCAACAGTGAAAGGACATTTAATTTCAGGTTTAATGGCATTATTATTAATTGATCTAATAAAGAAGACATTCTCATCCACCCCTAGCTTATCTCTGATGTATTCATTAATATCATTATCTCATTAGTTGCATCAGGTATATCAATGATTTTAATTTCATCATTGTGTATGTAATGAAATTGATATTATTGTAACCAATATTGGGAATGGAATAAAGGGTTTCAAAATTCAATAGAGCAACCTAATAATAGCCCTTTTGATCTATCTAAAGGGGAGGATTCAAGCATGAAGTAACTACACATTCGTTGACACTGACAGCGATAGTATAACTCATTGTGATGGAAATTGCAATCACAAATGACCGCAGATGACTGAACTGAAACTCTGAAACCTATTAGTGTTACACAGCACCTTAATGCCTATGAAGGATCTTTATAACTCTTTCTCTGGTTTCAAGGTTCCGCAGATGCTAATCACGCTATAAAATCACGCAGTTTTACTTCTGAATAATCTCGCTAATCGCATCAGAAAAGTCATTTTTATCTGGTGTATGGAACATCATTAGCAACCTTAGCAAGTCTACCAAGTCATTAGGATCGGTGTAGCGGTATAGCATCTCCTCAATATTCGCTTTGGATATATCTTCTAATCTTGGTATGTTGACACCAGAATGCTTGCCTTCATTGGTGCGTTTATTCTGAGTTTGCTCATTGAAAGAAACTGCTCTTATTGATTCATCCATGGTAGCTCTTGATGTTATTTCAGGATCACTTGAATTGGCTCCAAGTGCGGTACATCTTGAATCCCGCTCTTCGGAACTTGAAGATATTTCAGGATCGGTTTGGGGGTTGTAGTCACTACACAGCTGGTCATCTCTTTACAGCATCTTCTGCTATGTTGCTTGAGTCTTGAAATAGTTCTGATTTTTAAAGTTCTATTGCATATGCAGCACTGGGTGAGATTCCAACTAGGGCTTCTGGTGCCTAAGAATACAGCTTATTAAACATTGTAATGTCGTATAAAAATTGAATTATATTTGTTAAATACATATTCAATCTGCCCGTGCATGCTTCCATAATTTAATAGTTATTACGCATTAGAGTTTCGGGGTAAGATTCGAACTATGGACCTCTGGGTACCAGTGGGTTCTGCTCAAGCCTGCACCCGTCTTCGGAATGGTTCTTTGTTGGTTCAGAGCAGGTCCGAAAAACAAAGCAAGTCCTTGTTACGCGCCACGCTTCTCCACGGTTATCCTATCCGTGTTGAGAAGCACCGCACCTTGAATTCCTGTCGAGGCGTCGTCACCACTCACAGCCTCGACGGAATATCTGACGATGAACTGGTCGAATATCTTTCCGACCAAAAGGTTACAGCGGTTCATCGAGTGCAGGCTAAACGCGACGGAGTGAAGGTACCGACTCGTACCCTGTTTCTCACGTTCGATGGCGTCGATCTGCCCACTAGTATCTCGGCAGGGTACGAACGTATTGCTGTGAGGCCCTATATTCCTAGACCTCTGCGTTGTTTTAAATGCCAACTTTTGGGCATATGCAAGTCTCTTGTAAGAGTGCCGTATCCATCTGTACCTCATGTAGCCAGCCGTCACATGAAGGTACCTGTTCATCCGGACCCGTCTGCGTTAATTGTAAAGGGTCTCATTCTGCGTCATTTGCCGACTGTCCGCGGTACTTGGACGAGAAGGCGATCCAGGACATCCGGGTAAAGGAGAAACTCTCCTTCGCTGAAGCCCGGAGGCGTTACCATGCGCGCCAACCTTCGCTCTTGCGATCTGGTACATTTAGTTCAGTTGTTGCCTCGCCAGTACCCCGGAAGGATGCCGAAAGACAGACCTGGACCATGACCGCATTGACCGCCACTACCATCCCGCCGTCCATTTCAGCCACAGTTAGTAAACCATCTAAAGCTGGTCCTAAGGTTATGAAGTGGCAAGGCGCTGACAAGAAACCGAAACAGAAGCTACGCAAGGAAGATTTTTTGAAAGACCCTCCGCGTGCGCGCGGTAAGAAAAGTTCACCTTCTCCTCCTTGAAGGTCGCAGTCCCAGGATGCTCCTGGGACAAGCCGCGCTCAGCGGCCACCTTCACCCATTGCCACCCAGAACCGATTCACGGCGCTTGAATCGGTTTCTGGCACTGAGCGCGTGGGCCCTCTCTTAGAAGAAGCTATGGAGTCAGACCAACTCCATACCAAAAGCCCGAGCCCAAAGGTTAAACAAAAGGTAATCTAAGCCGCCCTTCTAAATAGACAGTTTATCCCTTTCTCTTAATGGCTATCCTGACCTGGAATGTACGTGGTGTACGAACGCATAGGGCGGAACTGCAACTTTTATTGCGTTCCCATTCGCCTATGGTCGTGTGTTTGCAGGAGACCAAGCTTCGCCCTCACGACCCTTTCGATCTCCGAGGGTACACTCCCGTTCGCTACGATCTTGAACCGGAGGAGGGTACTCGTGCTCATGGAGGTGTCATGTTGTTAGTGCGTAACGACGTTCATTTTCAAACTCTCGCTCTTACGTCCGACTAGCAAGCTGTTGCCATTAGACTGCAGTTACCCGGTTTTTTCTTTTCTGTTTGCTCTGTATATTCACTTCCATCGTCTCCCCTCGCTAAAGCGTACATTCGAGCTCTCCTGTCCGCTCTCCCAACACCATTTCTTCTGTTGGGAGATTTTAACGCCCATCACCCCCTGTGGGGTTCGCCAAGGGCTTGTGCGAGGAGAACTCTTCTTTCTGGAATTTTTGATCACTTCAATCTCTCTATTCTCAATACAGGTGAGCCTACGTTTCTTTCTGATTCTTCCGGTACATTTTCTCACTTGGACCTTGCCGTTTACTCACTCCAGCTTGCTAGTCGTCTGCAGTGGAACGTCGTCGCTGACACCTACTCCATCGACCATTACTCCTGCATCGTTTCTCTTCTGTCACACCACGTACAGCATTCCAGAGTATCTATTCACAAAAACCAACTATAGCTTGTATTCCAGCCTGGTAAATTTTGACGACCAGCCTTCACCGACATTAACCAACTAGTGCAGTACCTTACATCTACGATTTTCTCTGCCGCCGAACGCGCAATTCATCGTTCATCCTCTCACCCTCGACGGATTCCTCTTCCTTGGTGGAAGAGGAGTGTCGGGTTGCCGTTCGTGCCCGTAGAACTGCACTTAGGGTGTTTCGGCGTCACCCTACACATGATAATTTGGTTACTTTTAAACAATCGCGCGCCAGGGCTCGTCGCATTATTCAGGATAGCAAGAAGGCATCTTGGACTCGTTTTGTCGAGTCTTTTAATCGCTTCACACCTTCCTCTGTTGTTTGGGATAAACTCCGTCGCTTTTCCGGTAAAGTGTCGCAATGTACTGTTTCTGGCCTTCAGGTTTCCAATGCACCATAGTGGATCCGGCTGCCATTCTTAACGCTCTGGGTACTGCCTTTGAGGCGGTTTCCAGTTCAGACCATTATTCCGCCGGCTTTCGCTCTACTAACGACCGGCAGGATTCCGCATCATATAATTATCGATCTACTAATAATAAATGTTATAACGAACCACTCACAATGAGGGAGCTGGAGCACGCTCTTCATTGCTCTCGGCACTCCGCTCCTGGGCCGGACGGCATTCATGTCCTGATGTTACAGAACCTTTCAGCCGACAGTAAACTCTTTCTCTTACAGGTCTATAACCGTATTTGGCAAGACGGTATTTTTCCTTCCGTTTGGCGGGAAGCCACCATTGTCCCTATACTTAAGCCTGGGAAGGATCGCCAACTACCTTCCAGCTACCGTCCTATCTCCCTCACCAGTTGCAATTGAAAGGTGATGGAGCGCATGATCAACGGGCGGTTGACATGGTGGCTTGAGTCACAGAAACTTCTAGCGAACGCTCAGTGCGGATTTCGTCGCCATCGCTCTACCGTTGACCACCTGGTGTCCCTGTCGACGCATATTATGAACGGATTTCTGAGAAAGTGTCAAACCGTGGCTGTGTTTTTTGACCTGGAGAAAGCTTATGACACTTGTTGGAGGGGCGGCATTTTACGTACACTTCACGCATGGAATATCCGCGGTCGTCTTCCCATATTTCTTCGGGAGTTTATGACGGATCGCGTCTTTCATGTACGTGTGGGCTTGGTTTTATCTAGTCGTTTTATTCAAGCGAACGGAGTACCGCAGGGCTCTGTACTCAGTGTCACACTTTTTGCAATTGCTATCAACCCCGTTGTTGATTTATTCCACCTGGCATTTCATCGTTCCTTTTTGTTGACGATTTTGCCATTTATTGCAGTTCGCGGCGGACCTGTCTACTCGAACGCCGTCTCCAGAGTTGTATCGACCGTCTCTACGCCTGGAGTAATGCCAACGGCTTTAATTTCTCCGCCGAGAAATCCGTCTGCATTACCTTCTAGCGCCGGAAGGCTTTCCCTCCGCCCTCTCTTACACCTTGGGTCTGAGGTCCTTTCATTTGCAGACGAGGTGAAATTTTTGGGGTTGATCTTTGATCGAAAGCCGAGCTGGACTTCTAACGTTTCCTTTTTAAAAGCAAAGTGTGACCGTTCTCTTAATATTTTACGTGTTTTAAGTGGCACATCCTGGGGAGCTGATCGGACCGTTCTTCTGCGTTTGTATCGCTCCTTTGTCCGATCCAAGCTTGATTACGGGTGCATTTTCTATTCGTCGGCACGTCCATCTGTGTTACGTCGCTTGAATACCATTCATTATCGTGGTATAAGAGTCGCTACAGGGGCCTTTCCAACAAGCCCTGTACCCAGTCTGTACGCAGAAGCTGCAGAGCCTCCGCTGTCCTTCCGGCGTGAGATGCTTTTGTGCAGCTATGCTTGTCGGCTCTCAAGCTTGCCTAACCACACGTCCTTCGAGTTATTTTACGAGGATTCGCTTGATCGACAATATTTAGTTAGCTCCTCTGCATTACTACCTCTAGGGGTTCGATTTCGACAACTCCTTCGGCATTTGGACGTTGCGCCAGCGCCGGCCCTTCCCAGGGGGGAAACGCTTTTTCCTCCATGGCTGCACGCTGAGGCCGACTATCACCTTGGGCTAACGTCGATGCCGAAGACTGAGACCCCTTCTTCAGTTCTTAGGTCAGAGTTTTTAGGACTCCAGTTGAAAATCGGGAACTTTCATTTTATATACACTCATGGGTCTAAGACTGATGTTGGAGTAGGGTGTACCTTTGTTTTTGGTCAGCATAGTTTTACCTTTCGTTTACCGGAGCAATGTTCGATTTTTACCGCCGAACTTTTTAGTATTTATCAGGCACTTTTATACATCCAGCGGCATGAGTTACAGCACTGCGTTCTTTGCGCGGACTTTGCACTAGTTGGTTAATTTCGGTGAAGGGTTGGTCGTCAAAATGGACGAGGTTGGAATACAAGCTCCAGTCGGCTTTCGTGAATATCCAGGTAGGTACTCTGGAATGCTGTACGTGGTGTGACAGAAGAGAAACGATGCAGGGGTAATGGTCGCTGGAGTAGGTTTCAGCGACGACGTTCCACTGCAGACTACTAGCAAGTTGGAGTGAGCAAACGGCAAGGTCCAAGTGAGAAAATGTACCGGAAGAATCAGAAAGAAACGTAGGCTCACCTGTATTGAGAAGAGAGAGATTGAACTGATAAAAAAGGTCAGAAAGAAAAGTTCCCCTTGCACAAGCCCTTGGCGAATCCCACAGGGGGTGATGGGCGTTAAAATCTCTCAACAGAACAAATGGTGTTGGGAGAGCGGACAGGAGAGCTCGAATGTCCGCAGGAGTGAGGGGAGACGATGGAGGTGAATATACAGAGCAAACAGAAAAGAAAAAACCGGATAACTGCAGTCTAGTGGCAACAGCTTGCTAGTCGGACGTAAGAGCGAGAGTTTGAAAATGAACGTCGTTACGCACTAAGAACATGACACCTCCATGAGCAGTAGTACCCTCCTCCGGTTGAAGGTCGTAGCGAACCGGAGTATATCCCCGGAGATCAAAAGGATCATGAGGGCGAAGCTTGGTCTCCTGCAAACACACGACCATAGGTGAATGGGAACGCAATAAAAGTTGCAGTTCCGCCCTATGCGATCGTACACCACGTAAATTCCAGGTCAGGATAGCCATTAAGAAAAAAGGGATAAACTGTCTACTTAGAATGGCAGCTTAAAATTACCTTGTGTTTAACCTTTGGGCTCGGGCTTTTGGTATGGAGTTGGTCAGACCCCATAGCCTCCTCGAAGGGACGCCACACGCGCTCAGAGCCAGAAACCGATTCAAGCGCCGAGAATTACTTCTGGGTGGCGATGGGTGAGGGGTGCCGCTGAGCGCATCTTGTCCCAGGAGCGTCCTGGGACTGTGACCTCCGAGGAGGAGAAGGTGAACTTTTCTTGCCGCGCGCACGCGGAGGGTCCTTCAGAAAATCTTCCCTGCGAAGTTTCTGCTTTCGTTTCTTTTCAGCGGCTTGCGACTTCAGTGCCTTGGGACCAGCTTTAGATGGCTTGCTAACTACAGCAGAAATGGACGGCCGATTGGTAGTGGCGGTTAATGCAGTCATGGTCCAGGTCTGAGTTTCGGCATCTACCCGTGGTACTGGCGAGGCAACAACCGAACTAAATGTACCAGATCGCAGGAGAGAAGGTTGGCGCGCATGGTAACGCCTCCGGGCTTCGACGAAGGAGAGTTTCTCCTTTATCCGGATCTCCTGGATCGCCTTCTCGTCCAAGTACCGCGGACAGTCGGCAAACGACGCAGAATGAGACCCTTTGCAGTTAACGCAGACGGGGCTGTGGAACAGGTACCTTCGTGTGATGGCTGGGTACATGAGGCACAGATGGTAACGGCACTCTTACAGGAGACTTGCGTATGACCAAAACGTTGGCATTTAAAACAACGCAGAGGTCTAGCAATATAAGGCCTCACCGCAATGCGTTTGTACCCTGCTGAAATGTTTGTTGGCAGATCGACGCCATCAAATGTTATAAACAGGGTACGAGTGGGTACCAATACTCAGTCGCGTTTGGTCTGCACTCGATGCACTGCTGTCACTTTTTGGTCTGAAAGAGAGTCTACGAGTTCATCGTCCGACATACCATCGAGGCTATAGGTGGTAATGACGCCTCGACAGGAATTCAATGTGCGGTGCTTCTCCACACGGATGGGATAGCCGTGGAGAAGCGTAGCGCGCAAAAAGGTCTTACTTTGCTGATCAGAAATAGTTTGTGCTAATAAGGAACCGTTCCGTAGACGAGTGCAGGACTGAACCGCACCAGCAATAGCATCACTGCCCTTTTGAATAATGAAAGGGTTCACCTTCCCAAAACTTTTCCCTTCTTCGGTTCGTGCAATGACCAAGTAACAACCAGTTGTCGGTAGTGTCACTTCTGTTACATAAACTTTTCGGCGCTTGTTGGTATTAACGGAGAAAGGGTGCTCCATAGCGAAATAAATCCTCCAACATTGCAACCGTCTCCGAGCTCGGTCTCTGACTTCCCCGGCGTTACCCCGGCTTGGGTGAGTAGCCTATCTATACCTATCTCACCCCAGGGTCACACCTCCCAGAACATAGACAGTGGGACCCAATCGCCGTCAGAAGTCAGCAGCTCATTCAATGGCCCCCCGCGGAACTGCAATTGAACAGCGGATACGAACACAAACCCTACATGACGACCCCGGGTGCTGGGGATGACGCCATTAACCACTCACCCAGCAGCGCACCTCGTACGCGGGTATCCGTCAGGCTGTGTCCACGGAGGATTTAAATAAAAGGTTAAAAGAAACTAAAAGTGTGAGGGCGTTTCACACGCAAGGTAGAGCGGTGAAGAAGTAAAAGAGATGTGTAAATGAGTGGGCGTGGGGTGAAATGTGCATAAATAGAAGAGAAGAAAGAAACGATGCAAAGGCGGCGACATGGAATGAAATGCACAGAACGCACGAGTGCCTAACTTGAGTCCCCCGGTCACGAGAACGAACCCACCTCGACCAGACGCGGATGAAGCGATGAAGATGGCGATGAGTGGCTCGGGAACCACCGGGTATGCCAACACCCGTACTCACATAAGGTGAGTCCCTGGGGGGAAGAGCTTTTTGTCACATAGGAATCATATATGAAGATTCTGTGTGCTGGCATTATAACAGCAGGGAATCTGTCTCACTTCCCTACAAGAGTTTGTTGTCACATAGGAATCATACATGAAGATTCTGTGTGCTAGCATTATAACAGCAGGGAATCTGTATCACTTCTCTATAAGAGTTTGTTGTCACATAGGAATCATACATGAAGATTCTGTGTGCTGGTATTATAACAGCAACGAATCTGTCTCACTTATCTAAAAAAGTTTGTTTTTTACTTAGGAATCATACATGAAGATTCTGTGTGCTAGCATTATAACAGCAGGGAATCTGTCTCACTTCTCTACAAGAGTTTGTTGTCACATTAGAATTATACATGAAGATTCTGTGTGCTGGCATTATAACAGCAACGAATCTGTCTCCCTTCTCTAAAAAAGTTTGTTGTCACATTAGAATCATACATGAAGATTCTGTGTGCTAGCATTATAACAGCAGGGAATCTGTCTCACTTCTCTACAAGAGTTTGTTGTCACATTAGAATCATACATGAAGATTCTGTGTGCTGGCATTATAACAGCAACGAATCTGTCTCACTTCTCTAAAAAAGTTTGTTGTCACATTAGAATCATACATGAGGATTGTGTGTGCTGGCATTATAACAGCAGGGAATCTGTCTCACTTCTCTACAAGAGTTTGTTGTCACATAGGAATCAGACATGAAGATTCTGTGTGCTGGTATTATAACAGCAGGGATTCTGTCTCACTTCTCTACAAGAGTTTGTTGTCACATAGGAATCATACATGAAGATTCTGTGTTGTGGCGTTATAACAGCAGCGAATCTGTCTCACATCTCTAAAAGGGTTTGTTGTCACATAGGAATCATATACGAAGATTCTGTGTACTGGTATTATAACAGTAGGGAATCTGTCTCACTTCTCTACAAGAGTTTCTGTCACATAGGTAACATACATCAAGATTCGGTGTGTTGACATTATAACACTAGGGAATCTGTTTAACTTCTCTACAACAGTTTATTGTCAAATAGGAATCACACATGAAGATTCTGTATGCTGTCATTATAACAACAGGGCATCTGTCTCACATCTCTACATGCGTTTGTTGTCACATAGCAATCATACATGAAGTGTCTGTGTGCCAGCATTATAACAGCAGGGAATCTGTCTCACTTCCCTACAAGACTTTGTTGTCACATGGGAATCATACATAAAGATTCTGTGTGCTGGTATTATAACAGCAGGGAATCTGTCTCACTTCCCCACAAGAGTAGGTTATCAAATACGAACCATACATGAAGATTCTGTATGCTGACATTATAACAACAGGAAATCTGTCTCACTTCTCTACAAGAGTTTGTTGTGACAAAAGAATCATACATGAAGATTCTGTGTGCTGCCATTATAAAACAAGGGAATCTGTCTCACTTTTCTACATGAGTTTGTTGTCACATAGCAATCATGTATAAAGCTTCTTTTGTCCTGCATTATATGAACAGGGAATCTGGTTCACTTCTCTAAAAGAGATTGTTGTCACATAATAATAATACATGAAGATTCTGCGTCCTGGTACTATAACAGCAGGGAATCTGTCTCACTTCTCTAAAAGAGTTTGTTGTCACATAGGAATCATATATAAAGATTCTGTGCACTGCTATTATAACAGTAGGGAATCTGTCTCACTTCTCTACAAGAGTTTTTTGTCACATAGGTAACATAGATGAAAATTCTGTGTACTGACAATATAGCAGCAAAGAATCCATCTCACTTCTCTACAAGAGTTTATTGTCACATTAGAATCATATAGGAAGATTCTGTGTGCTGGCATTATAACAGCAAAGAATCTGTCTCACATCTCTACAAGAGTTTGCTGTCACATTAGATTCATAGATCAAGATTCTGTGTGTTGACATTATAACAGCAGGGAATCTGTCTCACTTCTCTACAAGAGTTTTTTGTCACATAGGAATCATACATGAAGATTCCGTGTGCTGGCATTATAACAACAGGGAATCTGTTTCACTTCTCAACAAGAGTTTGTTGTCACATTAGAATCATACAAGAAGATTCTGTGTGCTGACATTATAAAAGGGAATCTGTCTCACCTCTGTACAAAGGTCTGTTGTCACATAGGGATCCTAAAAGAAGATTCGGTGTGCTAGTATTATAACAGCAACGAATCTGTCTCACTTCTCTACAAAAGTTTGTCTTCACATTAGAATCGTACATGAAGATTCTGTGTGGTGACTTTATAACTCCAGGGAATCTGTCTCACTTCTCTACAAGAGTTTGTTGTCACATAGGAGTCATACATGAAATTTCTGTTTACTGGCATTATAACAGCAAAGAAACTGTCTGATTCCTCTACAAGAGTTTGTTGTCACATAGGAATCGCACGTGAAGGTTCTGTGTGCTTGTATTATAACAGCAACGAATCTGTCTCACTTCTCTACAAAAGTTTGTTGTCACATTACAATCCTACATGAAGATTCTGTGTGCAGTCATTATAACAGCAAAGAATCAGTCTCACTTCTCTACAAAAGTTTGTTGTCGTATAGGAATCATACATGAAGATTCTGTGTGCTGACATTATAACAACAGGGCATCTGTCTCTCATCTCTGCATGAGTTTGTTGTCACATAGCTAACTACATCAAGATTCTGTGTGCTGACATTATAACAACAGGGCATCTGTCTCACATCTCTGCATGAGTTTGTTGTCACATAGGAATCATACATGAAGATTCTGTGTGCCAGCATTATAACAGCAGGGAATCTGTCTCACTTCCCTACAAGAGTTTGTTGTCACATAGGAATCATACATGAAGATTCTGTGTGCTGACATTATAACAGGGCATCTGATGATGATGATGATGATGATATGCGGTTTAAGGGCGCTAAACTGCTAAGGTCATCAGCGCCCTTACAATGTATAAAACATAAAGTCAAAATATAAAAGACGGGTAAAAGAACCGCATAATTGAAAAACGGGTCACAAACCCGCGATGTCCAAAAAGCTAAAAATAACAATAATACAGCAATAACAATACAAATATCCGAAAAACCAACACACTAAAAGCATAGGCTATAAAAATTATAACGTGTCAAGAACTGTAGAATGCGAGGGACATGAGCGCCATATGTCCACTGGGGAGTAGAGTCCCTATTAAAACATACAGAATAAAATAACAAAGCTAAAGGACACTCAACGCATCAAATGCGCAGATTAAAATCACTGTCACTAATAAAACGTAAAACACATTCTACAATACGTGCGTAGTCCGCCAAAACGTTGGCTACGCCAACTGGCAGACCAAGACGAACGCGCAATGGAGCTAAAACCTGACACTCTTCTAAAATGTGACGCACCGTTAAGGGCGCATCACACTGCTCACAGAGTGGAGCGGGGTCGCAACTGAGCAGATACCTATGACTTAACAGACAACGTCCAATCCGTAAACGAGCTAAAATTACTTCTTCCCGACGACACGAACGAGAAGAGGTACCCCAGAGTAACGGGAGAGGCTTAACCTCCCGTAACTTGTTCCCTCGGAAGGCCATCCACTCATCCCTCAAAAGCAGGAGGATGCGGCTACGTAAAATAAGAAACAAATCTGTGAGGGGAACAACAGAAGTAAAAGAACTGGGTAATAAAATAGCCGATTTGGCAGCGGCGTCGGCAGACTCGTTACCTGAGATGCCCAAATGACCTGGAATCCACATGAAGGAGACGCTGATGCCAGAGACACCAAGCGAGTGGAGCAGGTCATGTATGTGCTGTACGAGTGGGTGGTAATGGTACAACGCGTTAATACTCTGAAGGGCACTCAGAGAGTCCCTACAAATAACACAGTGCCGCAAGCCGTGGCGCTCAATGTATAAAACAGATTGATAAATGCTAAAATGTTCGGCGGTAAAAATTGAACACTGTCCAGGTAAACGAAACGTAAAACTACATTGACCACAAACAAAGGCACATGCAACTCCAGCATCAGTCTTAGATCCATCGGTAAAAATAAAATGAAAATCCCCGAATTGCGCCCGGACTTCTAAAAAAGCCGATCTAAAGACTGAAGAAGGGGTCTCAGTCTTCGGCATCGACGTTAGCCCAAGGTGACAGTGGGAGTCAGCGCGCAACCATGGAGGAAATAGCGTTTCCCCCCTGGGAAGGGCCGGCGCTGGCGTAACGTCCAAATGCCGAAGGAGTTGTCGAAATCGAACCCCTGGAGGTAGTAATGCAGAGGAGCTAACGAAACATTGTCGATCAAGTGAATCCTCGTAAAATAAATCGAAGGACGGGTGGTTAGGCAAGCTTGAGAGTCGACAAGCATAGCTGCACAAAAGGATCTCACGCCGGAAGGACAGCGGAGGCTCTGCAGCTTCTGCGTACAAACTGGGTACAGGGCTAGTTGGAAAAGCCCCTGTAGCGACTCTTATGCCACGATGGTGAATGACATTCAATCGACGTAACGCAGATGGACGTGCCGACGAATAAACAATACACCCGTAATCAAGCTTGGATCGGACCAAAGAGCGATAAAGGCGAAGAAGGACGGTCCGATCAGCTCCCCAGGATGTGCCACTTAAAACACGTAAAAGATTAAGAGAACGGTCACACTTTGCTTTTAAAAAAGAAATGTGCGAAATCCAGCTCAGCTTTCTATCAAATATCAACCCCAAAAATTTCGCCTCGTCTGCAAAGGGAAGTATCCCTGGCCCAAGATGGAGAGAGGGCGGAGGGAAATCCTTCCGGCGCCAGAAATTGATACAGACGGATTTCTCGGCGGAGAAATTAAAGCCGTTGGCGTTACTCCAGGCGTAGAGACGGTCGATACAGCTCTGGAGACGGCGTTCGAGTAGACAGGTCCGCCGTGAACTGCAATAAATGGTAAAATCGTCAACAAAAAGGAACGATGAAATGCCAGGTGGAATAGAATCAACAATGGGGTTGATAGCAATTGCAAAAAGTGTGACACTGAGTACAGAGCCCTGCGGTACTCCGTTCTCTTGAATAAAACGACTAGATAAAACCGAGCTCACACGTACACGAAAGACGCGGTCCGTCACAAATTCCCGAAGACGACCGCGGATATTCCATGCGTGAAGTGTACGTAGAATGCCGCCCCTCCAACAAGTGTCATAAGCTTTCTCCAGGTCAAAAAACACAGCCACTGTTTGACACTTTCTCAGAAATCCATTCATAATATGCGTCGACAGGGACACCAGGTGGTCGACGGTAGAGCGATATCGACGAAATCCGCACTGAGCGTTCGCTAGAAGTTTCTGAGACTCAAGCCACCATGTCAACCGCCCGTTGATCATGCGCTCCATCACCTTGCAAATGCAACTGGTGAGGGAGATAGGGCGGTAGCTGGAAGGTAGTTGGCGATCCTTCCCAGGCTTAAGTATAGGGACAATGGTGGCTTCGCGCCAAACGGAAGGAAAAACGCCGTCTTGCCAAATACGGTTATAGACCTGTAAGAGAAAGAGTTTACTGTCGGCTGAAAGGTTCTTGAACACCAGGACATGAATGTCGTCCGGGCCAGGAGCGGAGTGCCTAGAGCAATGAAGAGCGTGCTCCAGCTCCCTCATTGTGAAAAGTTCATTATAACACTCATTACTAGCAGACCGAAAATTAAAGGTGTCGGAATCCAGCCGGTCTTTGATAGAGCAAAAGCCGGTGGAATAATGGTCTGAACTGGATACCGCTCAAAGGCAGCACCCAGAGTGTTAGCGATGGCAGGCGAATCCACTATGGTGGCATTAGAAACCTAAAGGCCAGAGACAGTACAATGCGACAGTTTACCTGAGAAGCGACGAAGTTTATCCCAAACAACAGATGAAGGCGTAAAGCGATTAAAAGACTCGACAAAACGAGTCCACGACGCCTTCTTGCTATCCTGAATAATGCGACGAGCCCTGGCGCGCGATTGTTTAAAAATCACCAAATTATCAAGTGTAGGGTGACGCCGAAACACCCTAAGTGCAGTCCTATGGGCACGAACGGCGTCCCGACAATCCTCGTTCCACCACGGAACAGGCGGCCGCCGAGGTTGAGAGGATAAATGGGTAATTGCGCGTTCGGCGGCAGAGAAAATCGTAGACGTAAGGTGCTGCACTAGTTGGTTAATGTCGGCGAAGGGCAGACCGTAAAAATGCACGAGGCTGGAATACAAGCTCCAGACGGCTTTTGTGAATATCCAGGTAGGTATTCTGGAATGCTGTACGTGGTGTGACAGAAGAGAAACGATGCAGGGGTAATGGTCGCTGGAGTAGGTGTCAGCGACGACGTTCCACTGAAGACGACTAGCAAGCTGGAGTGAGCAAATGGCAAGGTCCAGGTGAGAGAATGTACCAGAAGAATCAGAAATAAAAGTAGGTGCACCTGTATTGAGGATGGAAAGATTGAACTGGTAAAAAATGTCGGAAAGAAGAGTTCCCCTCGCACAAGCCCTTGGCGAACCCCACAGTGGGTGATGGGCATTAAAATCTCCCAAAAGAACAAATGGTGTTGGGAGAGCGGACAGGAGAGCTCGAATGCACGCGGGAGCGAGGGGAGACGATGGAGGTGAATACACACTGCAAACAGAAAACAAAAAGCCGGGTAAGTGAAGGCGAACGGCAACAGCTTGCAAGTCGGATGTAAGTGTGATAGTTTGAAAATGAAAGTCGTTACGCACGAAAATCATGACACCACCATGAGCAGGAGTACCCTCCTGCGGTTCAAGGTCGTAGCGAACCGGAGTAGATCCTCGGAGATCAAAAGGATGATGAGGGCGAAGCTTGGTCTCCTGCAAACACGCGGACATAGGTGAATGGGAACGCAATAAAAGTTGCAGTTCCGCCCTATGCGATCGTACACCACGTACATTCCAGGTCAGGATAGCCATTAAGAAAAAAGGGATAAACTGTCTACTTAGAATGGCAGCTTAAAATTACCTTGTGTTTAACCTTTGGGCTCGGGCTTTTGGTATGGAGTTGGTCAGACTCCATAGCCTCCTCGAAGGGAGGGCCCACGCGCTCAGAGCCAGAAACCGATTCAAGCGCCGTGAATCGGTTCTGGGTGGCGATGGGTGAGGGGGGCCGCTGAGCGCGGCTTGTCCCAAGAGCTTCCTGGGACTGCGACCTCCGAGGAGGAGAAGGTGAACTTTTCTTAACGCGCGCACGCGGAGGGTCCTTCAGAAAATCTTCCCTACGAAGTTTCTGCTTGGGTTTCTTTTCAGCGGCTTGCGACTTCATTGACTTTGGACCAGGTTTATAGGGCTTGGTAACCGTAGCTTTAATGGACGGCCGGATGGTAGTGGCGGTTAATGCAGTCATGGTCCAGGTCTGAGTTTCGGCATCTACTCGTGGTACTGGCGAGGCAACAACAGAACTAAATGTGCCAGATCGCAGGAGTGAAGGTTGGCTCGCATGATAACGCCTCCGGGCTTCAGCGAAGGAGAGTTTTTCCTTTACCCGGATCTCCTGGATCGCCTTCTCGTCCAAGTAACGCGGACAGTCGGCAAACGACGCAGAATGAGACCCTTTACAATTAACGCAGACGGGGGCTGTTGAACAGGTACCTTCGTGTGAGGGCTGGCTACATGTTGCACAGATGTTAACGGCACTATTACACGAGACTTGCGTATGCCCAAAACGTTGGCATTTAAAACAACGCAGAGGTCTAGGAATATGAGGCCTCACAGAAATCCGTTCGTACCCTGCGGAAATGCTCGTGGGAGATCGACACCATCAAATGTTAGAAACAGGGTACGAGTGGGTACCAGTACGCCGTCGCGTTTGGCCTGCACTCGATGGACCGCTGCAAGCTTCTGGACTATAAGATATTCTACCAGGTCCTCGTCCGATATACCATCGAGGCTATGAGTGGTAATGACGCCTCGACAGGAATTCAATGTGCGGTGCTTCTCCACACGGATGGGATAGCCGTGGAGAAGCGTAGAGAGCAACAAGGTCTTACTTTGCTGATCGGACTTCGTTTGTGCTAATAAGGAACCGTTCTGTAAACGAGTGCAGGACTGAACCGCACCAGCAATAGCATCAATGTCATTTTGAATGATGAAAGGGTTCACCTTCTCAAAACTTTGTCCTTCTTCGGTTCGTGAAATGACCAAGTAACAACCAGTTGTCGGTGGTGTCACTTCTGTTACATAAACTTTTCGGCGCTTGTTGGTATTAATGGAGAAAGGGTGCTCCATAGCGAAAGAAATCCTCCACCATTGCAACCGTCTCCACCTCGGGCTCTGGCTTCCCGGGCGTTACCCCAGCTTGGGTGAGTGGCCTATATATACCTAGCTCACCCCAGGGTCACACATCTCAGAACATAGACAGAGGGACCCAATGGCCGTCGTAAGTCAGCAGCTCATGCAATGGCTCCCCGCGGGACTGCAGTTGAACAGCGGATACGAACACAAACCCTACATGACGACCCCGGGTGCTGGGGATGACGCCATTACCCACTCACCCAGCTGCGCACCTCGTTCGCGGGTATCCGTCAGGCTGTGTCCACGGAGGATTTAAATAAAAGGTTAAAAGCAACTAAAAGTGTGTGGGCGTTTAGGGCCCAAAATAAGCCGGCAAAGAAGTAAAAGAGATGTGTAAATGAATGGGCGTGGGGCGAAGTGTTCGTAAAATGAAGAGTAGTAAGAAACCACGGCGAGGGGCGACATGGAATGAAATGCACAGAACGCACGAGAGCCTACCTTAAGTCCCCCGGTCACGAGAACGAACCCACCTCGACCGGACGGCGATGAAGTGATGAAGATGGCGATGAGAGGCTCGGGAACCCCCGGGTACTCCAACACCAGTACTCACAAAAGGTGAGCCCCTGGGGGGACAGGGCATCTGTCTCACATTTCTACATGAGTTTGTTGTCACATAGAAATCAAACATGAAGATTCTGTGTGAGCACATATTAACAGCAGAGAATCTGTCTCACTTCTCCACAAGGTTTGTTATCAAATAGGAACTATTCATGAAGATTCTATGTGCTGGCATTATAAGAGCAAAAATTTTCTCACTTCTCAACAAGAGTTTGTTGTCACATAAGAATCATACAAGAAGATAATGTGTGCTGACATTATAACCGGTAATCTGTCTCACTTCTGTAAGAAAGTTTGTTGTCACATAGGAATCATCCATGAAGATTCTGTGTGCTGATATTATAACAGAGAATCTGTCTCACTTCTCTACAAAAGCTTTTTGTGACATTACAATCATACATGAAGATTCTGTGTCATGACATTATAACAACAGGGAATCTGTCTCACTTTTCTACAAGAGTTAATTGTCACATTACAATCATTCATGAAGGTTCTGTGTGCAGACATTATAACAACAGGGAATCTGTCTTACCTCTCTACAAAAGTTTGTTGTCACATAGGATTCATACATGAAGATTCTGAGTGCATTCATTATAACAACAGGGCATCTGTCTCGGATTTCTACATGACTTTATTGTCACATAGGAATCATACTTGAAGATTCTGTGTGCTAGCATTATAACAGCAGGGAATCTGTCTCACTTACCTACAAAAGTTTTTTGCCACATAGGAATCATACATGAAGATTCTGTTGAATTTATAACAGCAGGGAATCTGTCTCACTTCTCCACAAGAGTTTGTTGTCACATAGGAATCATACATGAAGATTCTGTGTGCTGGCAATATAACAGCAGGGAATCTGTGTTATTCTCAACAAGAGTTTGTTGTCACATAGGAAACATACATGAAGATTCTGTGTTGTGGCATTATAACAACAGGTAATCTGTCTCACTTCTCTACAACAGTTTTTTGTCACATAGCAATCATATGCGAATATCGTGTGTGCTGACATAACAGCAAAGAATATGTCTTACTTCTCTACAAGGGTCTGTTGTCACATAGGACACATACATTAAAATTCTGTGTACTGACAATATAACAGAAAAGAATCCATCTCACTTCTCTACAAGAGCTTGTTTTCACGTTAGAATCATACATGACGATTCTGTGTGCTGACGTTATTACAGTCAGGGAATCTGTCTCACTTCTCTACAACAGTTTGTTGTCACAGCAGAATCATAAATCAACATTCTGGGTGCTGTCTTTATAACAACAGGGAATCTGTCTCACTGCTCTACAAGAGTTTGTTGTCACATAGGAATCGTATACGAAGATTCTGTCTGCTGGCAATATAACAGCAGGGAATCTGTCTCACTTCTCTACAAGAGTTTGTTGTCACATAGGAATCATACATGACGATTCTGTGTGCTGGCATTATAACAACAGGGAATCTGTCTCAGTTATCTACAAGAGCTTGTTGTCACATATGAAACATACATGTAGATTGTGTGCGCTAATATAACAGCAAAGAATCTATCTCACTTCTCTACAAGGGTTTCTTGTCACATAGGAATCATACATGAAGATTCTGTATGCTGGTATTATAACAAAAGGGAATCTGTCTCACTGCTCTACAAGAGTTTCTTGTCACATAGGAATCATACATGAAGATTCTGTGTGCTAGCATTATAACAGCAGGGAATCTGTCTCACTTCTCTACAAGATGATGTTGTCAAAGCAGAATCATAAATGAAGATTCTGTGTGCTGTCTTTATAACAACAGGGAATCTGTCTCACTGCTCTACAAGAGTTTGTTGTCACATAGGAATCATATATGAAGATTCTGTGTGCTGGCAATATAACAGCAGGGAATCTGTGTTATTCTCAACAAGAGTTTGTTGTCACATAGGATTCATACATGAAGATTCTGTGTTGTGGCATTATAACAACAGGGAGTTTGTCTCACTTCTCTACAAGAGTTTTTTGTCACATAGGAATCATGCATGAAGATTCTTTATGCTGGCATTATAACAGCAGGGAATCTGTCTCACTTCTCTACAAGAGTATGTTGTCACATAAGAATCACACATGACGATTCTGTGTGCTGACATTGTAACAGCAAACAACTGCCTTACTTCTCTACAAGAGTATGTTGTCACATCAGAGTCATAAATGAAGATTCTGTGTGCTGGCATTATAGCAACAGGGATCCTGTCTCACTGCTCTACAAGAGTTTGTTGTCACATATGAATCATACATGTAGATTCTGTGTACTGGCATTATAACAAAAGGTAATCTGTCTCACTTCTCTAGAAAAGTTTGTTGTAACATAGGAATCATACATGAAGATTCTGTGTGTTGACATTATAACAACAGAGAATATGTCCCACTTCTCTACAACAGTTTTTTGTCACATACGAATCATATATGAAGATCGTGTGTGCTGACATAACAGCAAAGAATATGTCTTACTTCTCTACAAAAATCTCTTGTCACATAGGATTCATAGGTACATTAAAATTCTGTGTACTGACAATATAACAGCAAAGAATCCATCTCACTTCTCTACAAGAGCTTGTTTTCAAATTAGAATGATACATGACGATTCTGTGTGCTGATATTATAACAGCAAACAATCCGTCTTACTTCTCTACAAGAGTTTGTTGTCACAGCAGAATCATAAATGAAGATTCTGTGTGCTGTCTTTATAACAACAGGGAATCTGTCTCACTGCTCTACAAGAGTTTGTTGTCACATAGGAATCATCCATGAAGATTCTGTGTGCTGATATTATAACAGAGAATCTGTCTCACTTCTCTACAAAAGCTTTTTGTGACATTACAATCATACATGAAGATTCTGTGTCATGACATTATAACAACAGGGAATCTGTCTCACTTTTCTACAAGAGTTAATTGTCACATTACAATCATTCATGAAGGTTCTGTGTGCAGACATTATAACAACAGGGAATCTGTCTTACCTCTCTACAAGAGTTTGTTGTCACATAGGATTCATACATGAAGATTGTGAGTGCATTCATTATAACAACAGGGCATCTGTCTCGGATTTCTACATGACTTTATTGTCACATAGGAATCATACTTGAAGATTCTGTGTGCTAGCATTATAACAGCAGGGAATCTGTCTCACTTCCCTACAAAAGTTTTTTGCCACATAGGAATCATACATGAAGATTCTGTTGAATTTATAACAGCAGGGAATCTGTCTCACTTCTCCACAAGAGTTTGTTGTCACATAGGAATCATACATGAAGATTCTGTGTGCTGGCAATATAACAGCAGGGAATCTGTGTTATTCTCAACAAGAGTTTGTTGTCACATAGGAAACATACATGAAGATTCTGTGTTGTGGCATTATAACAACAGGTAATCTGTCTCACTTCTCTACAACAGTTTTTTGTCACATAGCAATCATATGCGAATATCGTGTGTGCTGACATAACAGCAAAGAATATGTCTTACTTCTCTACAAGGGTCTGTTGTCACATAGGACACATACATTAAAATTCTGTGTACTGACAATATAACAGAAAAGAATCCATCTCACTTCTCTACAAGAGCTTGTTTTCACGTTAGAATCATACATGACGATTCTGTGTGCTGACGTTATTACAGTCAGGGAATCTGTCTCACTTCTCTACAACAGTTTGTTGTCACAGCAGAATCATAAATCTACATTCTGTCTGCTGGCAATATAACAGCAGGGAATCTGTCTCACTTCTCTACAAGAGTTTGTTGTCACATAGGAATCATACATGACGATTCTGTGTGCTGGCATTATAACAACAGGGAATCTGTCTCAGTTATCTACAAGAGCTTGTTGTCACATATGAAACATACATGTAGATTGTGTGCGCTAATATAACAGCAAAGAATCTGTCTCACTTCTCTACAAGGGTTTCTTGTCACATAGGAATCATACATGAAGATTCTTTATGCTGGCATTATAACAGCAGGTAATCTGTCTCACTTCTCTACAAGAGTCTGTTGTCACATAAGAATCAAACATGACGATTCTGTGTGCTGACATTGTAACAGCAAACAACTGCCTTACTTCTCTACAAGAGTATGTTGTCACATCAGAGTCATAAATGAACATTCTGTGTGCTGGCATTATAGCAACAGGGAGTCTGTCTCACTGCTCTACAAGAGTTTGTTGTCACATATGAATCATACATGTAGATTCTGTGTACTGGCATTATAACAAAAGGTAATCTGTCTCACTTCTCTAGAAAAGTTTGTTGTAACATAGGAATCATACATGAAGATTCTGTGTGTTGACATTATAACAACAGAGAATATGTCCCACTTCTCTACAACAGTTTTTTGTCACATAGGAATCATATATGAAGGTCGTGTGTGCTGACATAACAGCAAAGAATATGTCTTACTTCTCTACAAAAGTCTGTTGTCACATAGGATTCATAGGTACATTAAAATTCTGTGTACTGACAATATAACAGCAAAGAATCCATCTCACTTCTCTACAAGAGCTTGTTTTCAAATTAGAATCATACATGACGATTCTGTGTGCTGATATTATAACAGAAAACAATCTGTCTTACTTCTCTACAAGAGTTTGTTGTCACAGCAGAATCATAAATGAAGATTCTGTGTGCTGTCTTTATAACAACAGGGAATCTGTCTCGCTGCTCTACAAGAGTTTGTTGTCACATAGGAATCGTATATGAAGATTCTGTGTAGTGGCATTATAACAACAGGGAGTCTGTCTCACTTCTCTACAAGAGTTTGTTGTCACATAGGAATCGTATATGAAGAATCTGTGAGCTGGCAATATAACAGCAGGGAATCTGTCTCACTTCTCTACAAGAGTTTGTTGTCACATAGGAATCGTACATAACGATTCTGTGTGCTGGCATTATAACAACAGGGAATCTGTCTCACTTCTCTACAAGAGCTTGTTGTCACATATGAATCATACATGTAGATTGTGTGTGCTGACATAACAGCAACGAATTTGTCTCACTTCACTAAAGGGTTTCTTGTCAGATAGGAATCATACATGAAGATTCTGTGTGCTGGCATTATAACAACAGGGGATCTGTCTCACTTCTCTACAAGAGTTTGTTGTCACATAGGAATCATACATGAAGATTGTGTGTGCCGACATAACAGCAATGAATCTGTCTCACTTCACTAAAGGGTTTTTTGTCAGATAGGAATCATCTGTGAAGATTATGTGTGCTGGCATTATAACAACAGGGAATCTGTCTCACTGCTCTATAAGGGTTTGTTGTCACATAGGAATCATACATGAAGATTCTGTGTGCTAGCATTATAACAGCAGGGAATCTGTCTCACTTCTCTACAGGAGTATCTTGTCACAGTAGAATCATAAATGAAGATCCTTTGTGCTGTCTTTATAACAACAGGGAATCTGTCTCACTGCTCTACAAGAGTTTGTTGTCACATAGGAATCATACATGAAGATTCTGTGTGCTAGCATTATAAGAGCAGGGAATCTGTCTCAATTCTCTACAAGAGTTTCTTGTCACATAGGAATCATACACGAAGATTGTGTGTGCTGACATAACAGCAATGAATCTCTCTCACTTCACTAAAGGGTTTCTTGTCAGATAGGATTCATACATGAAGATTCTGTGTCCTGGCATTATAACAACAGGGAATCTGTCTCACTGCTCTATAAGGGTTTGTTGTCACATAGGAATCATACATGAAGATTCTGTGTGCTAGCATTATAACAGCAGGAAATCTGTCTCACTTCTTTACAAGAGTATCTTGTCACAGCAGAATCATAAATGAAGATTCTTTGTGCTGTCTTTATAACAACAGGGAATCTGTCTCACTGCTCTACAAGAGTTTGTTGTCACATAGGAATCATACATGAAGATTCTGTGTGCTAGCATTATAACAGCAGGGAATCTGTCTCACTTCTCTACAAGAGTATCTTGTCACAGCAGAATCATAAATGAAGATTCTTTGTGCTGTCTTTATAACAACAGGGAATCTGTCTCACTGCTCTACAAGAGTTTGTTGTCACATAGGAATCATACATGAATATTCTGTGTGCTAGCATTATAACAGCAGGGAATCTGTCTCACTTCTCTATAAGAGTATCTTGTCACAGCAGAATCATAAATGAAGATTCTTTGTGCTGTCTTTATAACAACAGGGAATCTGTCTCACTGCTCTAAAGGGGTTTGTTGTCACATAGGAATCATACATGAAGATTCTGTGTGCTAGCATTATAACAGCAGGGAATCTGTCTCACTTCTCTACAAGCGTATCTTGTCACAGCAGAATCATAAATGAAGATTCTTTGTGCTGTCTTTATAACAACAGGTAATCTGTCTCACTTCTCTACAAGAGTTTCTTGTCACATAGGAATCATACACGAAGATTGTGTGTGCTGACATAACAGCAATGAATCTGTCTCACTTCACTAAAGGTTTTCTTGTCAGATAGGAATCATACATGAAGATTCTGTGTGCTGGCATTATAACAACAGGGAATCCGTCTCACTGCTCTATAAGTGTTTGTTGTCACATAGGAATCATACATGAATATTCTGTGTGCTAGCATTATAACAGCAGGGAATATGTCTCACTTCTCTACAAGTGTATCTTGTCACAGCAGAATCATAAATGAAGATTCTTTGTGCTGTCTTTATAACAACAGGGAATCTGTCTCACTGCTCTACAAGAGTTTGTTGTCACATAGGAATCATACATGAAGATTCTGTGTGCTAGCATTATAACAGCAAGGAATCTGTCTCACTTCTCTACAAGAGTATCTTGTCACAGCAGAATCATAAATGAAGATTCTTTGTGCTGTCTTTTAACAACAGGGAATCTGTCTCACTGCTCTAAAGGGGTTTGTTGTCACATAGGAATCATACATGAAGATTCTGTGTGCTAGCATTATAACAGCAGGTAATCTGTCTCACTTCTCTACAAGAGTATCTTGTCACAGCAGAATCATAAATGAAGATTCTTTGTGCTGTCTTTATAACAACAGGGAATCTGTCTCACTTCTCTACTTGAGTCTGTTGTCACATAGGAATCATACACGGAGATTCTGTGTGCTAGCATTATAACAGAAGGGAAATTTTCTCACTTCTCTACTTGAGTGTGTTGTCACATAGGAATCATACATGGAGATTCTGTGTGCTAGCATTATAACAACAGGGAATCTGTCTCACTTCTCTACAAGAGTTTGGTGTCACATAGGAATCATACATGGAGATTCTGTGTGCTAGCATTTTAACAACAGGGAATCTGTCTCACTTCTCTACTTGAGTGTGCTGTCAAATAGGTATCATACATGGAGATTCTGTGTGCTAGCATTATAACAACAGGGAATCTGTCTCACTTCTCTACAAGAGTTTGTTGTCACATAGGAATCATACATGGAGATTCTGTGTGCTAGCATTATAACAACAGGGAATCTGTCTCACTTCTCTACAAGAGTTTGTTGTCACATAGGAATCATACATGGAGATTCTGTGTGCTAGCATTATAACAACAGGGAATCTGTCTCACTTCTCTACTTGAGTGTGTTGTCACATAGGAATCATACATGGAGTTTCTGTGTGCTAGCATTATAACAACAGGGAATCTGTCTCACTTCTCTACAAGAGTTTGTTGTCACATAGGAATCACACATGGAGATTCTGTGTGCTAGCATTATAACAACAGGGAATCTGTCTCACTTCTCTACTTGAGTGTGTTGTCACATAGGAATCATACATGGAGATTCTGTGTGCTAGCATTATAACAACAGGGAATCTGTCTCACTTCTCTACAAGAGTTTGTTGTCACATAGGAATCATACATGGAGATTCTGTGTGCTAGCATTATAACAACAGAGAATCTGTCTCACTTCTCCACAAGAGTTTGTTGTCACATAGGAATCATACATGAAGATAGTGAGTGTTGACATTATAACACCAGGGAATTTGTTTCACTTCTCTACAAGAGTTTGTTGTCACATAGGAATCATACATGAAGATTCTGAGTGTTGACATTATAACAACAGGGAATTTGTTTCACTTCTCTACAAGAGATTGTTGTCACATAGGAATCATACATGAAGATTCTGAGTGTTGACATTATAACACCAGGGAATCTGTCTCACTTCTCTACAAGAGTTTGTTGTCACATAGGAATCATACATGAAGATACTGAGTGTTGACATTATAACACTAGGGAATTTGTTTCACTTCTCTACAAGAGATTGTTGTCACATAGGAATCATACATGAAGATTCTGAGTGTTGACATTATAACAACAGGGAATTTGTTTCACTTCTCTACAAGAGTTTGTTGTCACATAGGTATCATACATGAAGATACTGCGTGTTGACATTATAACAACAGGGAATTTGTGTCACTTCTCTACAAGAGTTTGTTGTCATATAGGTATTATACATGAAGATACTGAGTGTTGACATTATAACAACAGGGAATTTGTTTCACTTCTCTACAAGAGTTTGTTGTCACATAGGAATCATACATGAAGATTCTGAGTGTTGACATTATAACACCAGGAAATTTGTTTTACTTCTCTACAGGAGTTTGTTGTCACATAGGAATCATACATGAAGATACTGAGTGTTGACATTATAACAACAGGGAATTTGTTTCAATTCTCTACAAGAGTTTGTTGTCACCTAGGTATCATACATGAAGATACTGAGTGTTGACATTATAACAACAAGGAATTTGTTTCACTTCTCTACAAGAGTTTGTTGTCACATAGGAATCATACATGAAGATTCTGAGTGTTGACATTATAACACCAGGGAATTTGTTTCACTTCTCTACAGGAGTTTGTTGTCACATAGGAATCATACATGAAGATACTGAGTGTTGACATTATAACACCAGGGAATTTGTTTCACTTCTCTACAAGAGTTTGTTGTCACATAGGTATCATACATGAAGATACTGAGTGTTGACATTATAACAGCAGGCTATCTGTCTCACTTCATCTAAAAGATTTTGTTGCCACATAGGTAACTTACATGAAGATTCTGTGTGGTGATAATATAACAGCATGGAATCTGTGTCACTTCTGTACAAGAGTTTGTACTCAAATAGAAATCAAACATGAAGATTCTTTGTGCACACATATTAACAGCAGAGAATTTGTCTCATTTCTCCACAAGGGTTTGTTATCAAAAAGCAAATATTCATGAAGATTCTCTGTGCTGGCATTATAACAGCAAAAAATCTGTCTCACTTCTCAATGAGAGTTTGTTGTTACATTAGAATCATACAAGAAGATAATGTGTGCTGACCTTATAACAGGGAATCTGTCTCATTTCTGTACAAAAGTTTATTGTCACATAGGAAGTATACAAGAAGATTCTGTGTACTGACATTATAACAGGGAATCTTTCTCACTTCTCTACAAACGCTTTTTGTGACATTAGAATGATAGAAGAAGACTCTGTGTCCTGACATTATAACAAAAGGAATCTGTCTCACTTCTCTATAAGACTTTGTTGTCACATAGGTAACATACATGAAGACTCTGTGTGTTGACATTATGACAAAAGGGAATCTGTCTCACTTCTCTATAAGACTTTGTTGTCACATAGGAATCATACATGAAGATTCTGTGTGCTGAAATTATAACAACAGGGAATTGTTCCCACTTCTCTATGAGGACTAGTTGTCACATAGGCAACATACATGAAGATTCTGTGTGCCGGCATTATAAAAGCAGGGAATCTCTCTCATTTCTCTACACGAGTTTGTTGTCACATTGGAAACATATAAGAAGATTCTGTGTGCTGACATTATAACAACAGGAAATCTGTCCCACTTCTCTACAACAGTTTGTTGTCACATAGGTAACAAACATAAATATTCTGTATGCTGGCATTACAACAGCAAACAATCTGTCTCACTTCTCTACAAGAGTTTGTTGTCACATAGGAATCACACATGAAGATTCTGTGTGCTAGTATTATAATAGCAATGAATCTGTCTCACTTCTCTACAAGAGTTTGTTGCCACATAGGAATCATACATGAAGATTCTGAGTGCTAACAATATAACAACAGGGCATCTGTCTCATTTCTCTACAAGAGTTTATTGTCACATAGGAATCATACATGAAGATTCTGAGTGCTAACAATATAACAATAGGGCATCTGTCTCATTTCTCTACAAGAGTTTATTGTCACATAGGAATCATACATGAAGATTCTGTGTGCTAGCATTATAACAGCAGGGAATCTGTCTCACTTCTCTAGAAAGGTTTGTTGTAACATAGGAATCATACATGAAGATTCTGTGTGCTGACATTATAACAACAGAGAATCGGTCCCACTTCTCTACAAGAGTTTTTTGGCACATAGGAATCATATATGAGGATCGTGTGTGCTGACATAACAGCAAAGAATATGTCTTACTTCTCTACAAGGGTCTGTTGTCACATAGGGCACATACATTAAAATTCTGTGTACTGACAATATAACAGCAAAGAATCCATCTTGCTTCTCTACAAGAGCTTGTTTTCACATTAGAATCATACATTACGATTCGGTGTGCTGACATTATAACAGCAAACAATGTCTTACTTCTCTACAAGAGTATGTTGTCACAGCAGAACCATAAATGAAGATTCTGTGTGCTGTCTTTATAACAACAGGGAATCTGTCTCACTGCTCTACAAGAGTTTGTTGTCACATAGGAATCGTATATGAAGATTCTTTGTGCCAGCATTATAATAACAGGGAATCTGTCTCACTTCTCTACAAGAGTTTCTTGCCACATAGGAATCATATATGAAGATTCTGTGTACTGGTATTATGACAACAGGGAATCTTTCTCACTTCTCTACAAGAGTATGTTGTTACATAGGAATCATATATGAAGATTCTGTGTGCTGACATTATAACAACAGGGAATCTGTCTCACTTCTCTACAAGAGTTTGTTGTCACAAAGGAATCATACATGAAGATTCTGTGTGCTGGTATTATAACAGCAGGGATTCAGTCTCACTTCTCTACAAGAGTTTGTTGACACATAGGAATCCTCCATGAATCTGTGTGTTCACATTATAACAACAGGGAATCTGTCTCACTTCTCTACAACAGTTTGGTGTCACATATGAATCATACATGTAGATTCTGTGTGCTGGCATTATAACAACAGGTAATCTGTCTCACTTCTCTAGTAAAATTTGTTGTATCATAGGAATCATACATGAAGATTCTGTGTGCTGACATTATAACAACAGAGAATCTGTCCCACTTCTCTACAACAGTTTTTGTCACATAGGAATCATATATGAAGATCGTGTGTGCTGACATAACAGCAAAGAATATGTCTTACTTCTCTACAAAAGTCTGTTGTCACATAGGATTCATAGGTACATTAAAATTCTGTGTACTGACAATATAACAGCAAAGAATCCATCTCACTTCTCTTCAAGAGCTTGTTTTCAGATTAGAATTATACATGACGATACTGTGTGCTGACATTATAACAGCAAACTATCTGTCTTACTTCTCTATAAGAGTTTGTTTTCACAGCAGAATCATAAATGAAGATTTTGTGTGCGGTCTTTATAACAACAGGGAATCTGTCTCACTGCTCTACAAGGGTTTGTTGTCACATAGGAAATGTATATGAAAATTCTGTGTGCTGGCAATATAACAGCAAGGAATCTGTCTCACTTCTCTACAAGAATTTGTTGTCACATAGGAATCATACATGACGATTCTGTGTGCTGGCATTATAACAACAGGGAATCTGTCTCACTTCTCTACAAGAGCTTGTTGTCACATATTAATCATACATGTAGATTGTGTGTGCTAATATAACAGCAAAGAATCTGTGTCACTTCACTAAAGGCTTTCTTGTCACATAGGAATAATACATGAAGATTCTTTGTGCTGGCATTTGAACAACAGGGAATGTGTCTCACTGCTCTACAAGAGTTTGTTGTCACATAGGAATCATACATGAAGATTCTGTGTGCTAGCATTATAACAGCAGGGAATCTGTCTCACTTCTCTACAAAGTATGTTGTCACAGCAGAATCATAAATGAAGATTCTGTGTGCTGTCTTTATAACAACAGGGAATCTGTCTCACTGCTCTACAAGAGTTTGTTGTCACATAGGAATCATACATGGAGGTTCTGTGTGCTAGCATTATAACAACAGGGAATCTTTCTCACATCTGTACCTGAGTATGTTGTCACATAGGAATCATACATGGAGGATCTGTGTGCTAGCATTATAACAACAGGGAATCCGTCTCACTTCTCAACAGGAGTTTGTTGTCACATAGGAATCATACATGGAGGTTCTGTGTGCTAGCATTATAACAACAGGGAATCCGTCTCACTTCTCTACAAGAGTTTGTTGTCACATAGGAATCATACATGGAGGTTCTGTGTGCTAGCATTATAACAGCAGGGAATCTGTCTCACTTCTCTACAAGAGTTTGTTGTCACATAGGAATCATACATGGAGGTTCTGTGTGCTAGCATTATAACAACAGGGAATCCGTCTCACTTCTCTACAAGAGTTTGTTCTCACATAGGAATCATACATGGAGGATGTGTGTGCTAGCATTATAACAACAGGGAATCCGTCTCACTTCTCTACAAGATTTTGTTGTCACATAGGAATCATTCATGAAGTATCCGTGTGCTAGCATTATAACACCAGCGAATCCGTCTCACTTCTCTACAAGGGTTTGTTGTCACATAGGAATCATACAAGAAGATTCTGTGTGCTGACATTATATCAGAGAATCTGTCTCACTTCTCTACAAGAGTTTGTCGTCACATAGAAATCGTATATGAAGATTCTGTGTGCTGGCAATATAATAGCAGGGAATCTGTTTTATTCTCTACAAGAGTTTGTTGTCACATAGGAATCATACATGAATATTCTGTGTTGTGGCATTATAACAACAGGGAATCTGTATCACTTCTCTACAAGAGTTTTTTGTCACATAGGAATCATACATGAATATTCTGTGTTGTGGCATTATAACAACAGGGAATCTGTATCACTTCTCTACAAGAGTTTGTTGTCACATAGGAATCATACATGAATATTCTGTGTTGTGGCATTATAACAACAGGGAGTCTGTCTCACTTCTCTACAAGAGTTTTTTGTCACATAGGAATCATACATGAAGTTTCTGTATGCTGGCATTATAACAGCAGGGAATCTGTCTCCCTTCTCTACAAGAGTATGTTGTCACATTACAATTATACATGACGACTCTGTGTGCTGACATTCTAACAGCAAACAACTGTCTTACTTCTCTACAAGAGTATGTTGTCACATCAGAGTCATAAATAAAGATTCTGTATGCTGGCATTATAGCAACAGGGAGTATGTATCACTGCTCTACAAGAGTTTGTCGTCACATAGGAATCATACATGAAAATTCTGTGTGCTGTCTTTCTCACAACGGGGCATCTGTCTCACATCTCTACTTGAGTCTGTTGTCACATAGGAATCATACATGAATATTCTGTGTGCTAGCATTATAACAGCAGTGAATCTGTCTCACTTCTCTACAAGAGTTTGTTGTCACATAGGAATCATACATGGAGATTCCGTGTACTAGCATTATAACAGAAGGGAAATTTTCTCACATTTCTACTTGAGTGTGTCGTCACATAGGAATCATACATGAAGATACTGTGTGCTAGCATTATAACAGCAGGGAATCTGTCTCACTTCTCTACAAGAGTTTGTTGTCACATAGGAATCATACATGGAGATTCTGTGTGCTAGCATTTTAACAACAGGGAATCGGTCTCACATCTCTACTTGAGTGTGTTGTCACATTGGAATCATAAATGAAGATTCTGTGTGCTAGCATTATAACAACAGGGAATCTGTCTCACTTTTCTACAAGAGTTTGTTGTCACATAGGAATCATACATGGAGATTCTGTGTGCTAGATTTATAACAACAGGGAATCTGTCTCACTTTTCTACAAGAGTTTGTTGTCACATAGGAATCATACATGGAGATTGTGTGTGCTAGCAATATAACAAAAGGGAAGCTTTCTCACATCTCTACTTGAGTGTGTTGTCACATTGGAATCATACATGGAGATTCTGTGTGCTAGCATTGTAACAACAGGGAAGCTTTCTCACATCTCTACTTGAGTGTGTTGTCACATTGGAATCATACATGAAGATTTTGTGTGCTAGCATTATAACAACAGGGAATCCGTCTCACTTCTCTACAAGAGTTTGTTGTCACATAGGAATCATACATGAAGTTTCTGTGTGCTGGCATTATAACAACAGGGAATCTGTCACACTGCTCTACAAGAGTTTGTTCGCACATAGGATTCATACATGAAAATTCTGTGTGCTGTCTTTCCAACAACAGGGCATCTGTCTCACATCTCTACCTGAGTGTGTTGTCACAAAGGAATCATACATGAAGATTCTGTGTGCTAGCATTATAACAACAGGGAATCTGTCTCACATCTCTACTTGAGTGTGTTGTCACATTGGAATCATACATGAAGATTCTGTGTGCTAGCATTATAACAAGAGGGAATCTGTCTCACTTTTCTACAAGAGTTTGTATTCACATAGGAATCATACATGGAGATTCTGTGTGCTAGCATTATAACAGCAGGGAATCTGTCTCACTTTTCTACAAGAGTTTGTTGTCACATAGGAATCATACATGGAGATTCTGTGTGCTAGCATTATAACAACAGGGAATCTGTCTCACTTCTCTACAAGAGTTTGTTGTCACATAGGAATCATACATGAAGACTCTGTGTGCAGGTTTTATAACAGTAGGGAATCTGTCTCACTTCTCTACAAGAGTTTTTTGTCACATAGGTAAGAAACATTAAGATTCAGTGTGTTGACATTATAACACCAGGGAATTTATTTAACTTCTCTACAAAAGTTGTTGTCACATAGGAATCACTCATGAAGATTCTGGGTGCTGTCATTATAACAAAAGGGATCTGTCTCAAATCTCTACACGAGTTTGTTGTCACATAGCAATCATACATGAAGATTCTGTGTGCCAGCATTATAACAGCAGGGAATCTGTCCCACTTCGCTACAAGATTTTGTTGTCACATAGGAATCATATATGAAGATTCTGTGTGCCAGCATTATAACAGCAGGGAATCTGTCTCACTTCGCTACAAGAGTTTGTTGTCACATAGGAATTATACATGAAGATTCTGTGTGCTGCCATTATAAAAGCAGGGAATCTGTCTCACTTCGCTACAAGAGTTTGTTGTCACATAGGAATCATATATGAAGATTCTGTGTGCCAGCATTATAACAGCAGGGAATCTGTCTCACTTTGTTACAAGAGTTTGTTGTCACATAGGAATCATATATGAAGATTCTGTGTGCTGCCATTATAAAAGCAGGGAATCTGTCTCACTTCTCTACAAGAGTTTGTTGTCACATAGGAATCATATATGAAGATTCTGTGTGCCAGCATTATAACAGCAGGAATCTGTCTCACTTTGCTACATGAGTTTGTTGTCACATAGGAATCATATATGAAGATTCTGTGTGCCAGCATTATAACAGCAGGGAATCTGTCTCACTTCGCTACAAGAGTTTGTTGTCACATAGGAATCATAGATGAAGATTCTGTGTGCTGGTATTATAACAACAGGGAATCTGTCTCACTTCACTACAAGAGTTTGTTGTCACATAGGAATCATACATGTAGATTCTGTGTGCTGGTATTATAACAGCAGGGAATCTGTCTCACTTCTCTACAAGAGTTTGTTGTCACATAGGAATTATACATGAAGATTCTGTGTGCTGACATTATAACAGCAGAGAATCTGTCTCACTTCTCTACAAGTGTTGGTTGTCACATAGGAATCATACATGAAGATTCTGTGTGCTGACATTATAACAGCAGGGAATCTGTCTCAGTTCTCTACAAGAGTTTGTTGTCACATAGGAATTATACATGAAGATTCTGTGTGCTGACATTATAACAGTAGGGAATCTGTCTCACTTCTCTACAAGTGTTGGTTGTCACATAGGAATCATACATGAAAATTCTGTGTGCTGTCTTTCTAACAACAGGGCATCTGTCTCACATCTCTACTTGAGTCTGTTGTCACATAGGAATCATACATGAATATTCTGTGTGCTAGCATTATAACAGCAGTGAATCTGTCTCACTTCTCTACAAGAGTTTGTTGTCACATAGGAATCATACATGGAGATTCCGTGTACTAGCATTATAACAGAAGGGAAATTTTCTCACATTTCTACTTAAGTGTGTCGTCACATAGGAATCATACATGAAGATACTGTGTGCTAGCATTATAACAGCAGGGAATCTGTCTCACTTCTCTACAAGAGTTTGTTGTCACATAGGAATCATACATGGAGATTCTGTGTGCTAGCATTTTAACAACAGGGAATCTGTCTCACATCTCTACTTGAGTGTGTTGTCACATTGGAATCATAAATGAAGATTCTGTGTGCTAGCATTATAACAACAGGGAATCTGTCTCACTTTTCTACAAGGGTTTGTTGTCACATAGGAATCATACATGGAGATTCTGTGTGCTAGATTTATAACAACAGGGAATCTGTCTCACTTTTCTACAAGAGTTTGTTGTCACATAGGAATCATACATGGAGATTGTGTGTGCTAGCAATATAACAAAAGGGAAGCTTTCTCACATCTCTACTTGAGTGTGTTGTCACATTGGAATCATACATGGAGATTCTGTGTGCTAGCATTGTAACAACAGGGAAGCTTTCTCACATCTCTACTTGAGTGTGTTGTCACATTGGAATCATACATGAAGATTTTGTGTGCTAGCATTATAACAACAGGGAATCCGTCTCACTTCTCTACAAGAGTTTGTTGCCACATAGGAATCATACATGAAGTTTCTGTGTGCTGGCATTATAACAACAGGGAATCTGTCACACTGCTCTACAAGAGTTTGTTCGCACATAGGATTCATACATGAAAATTCTGTGTGCTGTCTTTCCAACAACAGGGCATCTGTCTCACATCTCTACTTGAGTGTGTTGTCACAAAGGAATCATACATGAAGATTCTGTGTGCTAGCATTATAACAACAGGGAATCTGTCTCACATCTCTACTTGAGTGTGTTGTTACATTGGAATCATACATGAAGATTCTGTGTGCTAGCATTATAACAAGAGGGAATCTGTCTCACTTTTCTACAAGAGTTTGTATTCACATAGGAATCATACATGGAGATTCTGTGTGCTAACATTATAACAGCAGGGAATCTGTCTCACTTTTCTACAAGAGTTTGTTGTCACATAGGAATCATACATGGAGATTCTGTGTGCTAGCATTATAACAACAGGGAATCTGTCTCACTCCTCTACAAGAGTTTGTTGTCACATAGGAATCATACATGAAGACTCTGTGTGCAGGTTTTATAACAGTAGGGAATCTGTCTCACTTCTCTACAAGAGTTTTTTGTCACATAGGTAAGAAACATTAAGATTCAGTGTGTTGACATTATAACACCAGGGAATTTATTTAACTTCTCTACAAAAGTTGTTGTCACATAGGAATCACTCATGAAGATTCTGGGTGCTGTCATTATAACAAAAGGGATCTGTCTCAAATCTCTACACGAGTTTGTTGTCACATAGCAATCATACATGAAGATTCTGTGTGCCAGCATTATAACAGCAGGGAATCTGTCCCACTTTGCTACAAGATTTTGTTGTCACATAGGAATCATATATGAAGATTCTGTGTGCTAGCATTATAACAGCAGGGAATCTGTCTCACTTCGCTACAAGAGTTTGTTGTCACATAGGAATTATACATGAAGATTCTGTGTGCTGCCATTATAAATCAGGGAATCTGTCTCACTTCGCTACAAGAGTTTGTTGTCACATAGGAATCATATATGAAGATTCTGTGTGCCAGCATTAAAACAGCAGGGAATCTGTCTCACTTTGTTACAAGAGTTTGTTGTCACATAGGAATCATACATGAAGATTCTGTGTGCTGCCATTATAAAAGCAGGGAATCTGTCTCACTTCGCTACAAGAGTTTGTTGTCACATAGGAATCATATATGAAGATTCTGTGTGCCAGCATTATAACAACAGGGAATCTGTCTCACTTTGCTACAAGAGTTTGTTGTCTCATAGGAATCATATATGAAGATTCTGTGTGCCAGCATTATAACAGCAGGGAATCTGTCTCACTTCTCTACAAGAGTTTGTTGTCACATAGGAATCATATATGAAGATTCTGTGTGCCAGCATTATAACAGCAGGAATCTGTCTCACTTTGCTACATGAGTTTGTTGTCACATAGGAATCATATATGAAGATTCTGTGTGCCAGCATTATAACACCAGGGAATCTGTCTCACTTCGCTACAAGAGTTTGTTGTCACATAGGAATCATATATGAAGATTCTGTGTGCTGGTATTATAACAACAGGGAATCTGTCTCACTTCACTACAAGAGTTTGTTGTCACATAGGAATCATACATGTGGATTCTGTGTGCTGGTATTATAACAGTAGGGAATCTGTCTCACTTCTCTACAAGAGTTTGTTGTCATATAGGAATCATACATGTAGATTCTGTGTGCTGGTATTATAACAGCAGGGAATCTGTCTCACTTCTCTACAAGAGTTTGTTGTCACATAGGAGTTATACATGAAGATTCTGTGTGCTGACATTATAACAGCAGGGAATCTGTCTCAGTTCTCTACAAGAGTTTGTTGTCACATAGGAATTATACATGAAGATTCTGTGTGCTGACATTATAACAGTAGGGAATCTGTCTCACTTCTCTACAAGTGTTGGTTGTCACATAGGAATCATACATGAAGATTCTGTGTGCTGACATTATAACAGCAGGGAATCTGTCTCAGTTCGCTACAAGACTTTGTTGTTACATAGGAATCATACAAGAAGGTTCCTTGTGCTGACATTATAACAGCAGGGAATCTGTCTCAGTTTCCTTCAAGACTTTGTTGTTACATAGGAATCATACATGAAGATTCTGTGTGCTGACATTATATCAGGGAATCTGTCTCACTTCTGTACAAAAGTTTGTTGTCACCTAAAAATCCTACATGAAGATTTTGTGTTCTAGTATTATAACACCAACGGATTCATCTCATTTCTCTAAAAACGTTTGTCGTCACATTTGAATCATACAAGAAGATTCTGTATGCTGACATTATAACAGGGAATCTGTCTTGCTTCTGTACAAAAGTTTGTTGTCACATAGGAATCCTACAGGAAGATTTTGTGTTCTAGTATTATAACACCAACGGATCTGTCTCAGTTCTCCACAAAAGTTTGTCATCACATTAAAATCATACATGCAGATTCTGTGTGCTGACATTATAACAGCAGCGAATCTGTCTCTCTTATCTACAAGAGATTGTTGTCACATAGGAATCATACATGAAGATTCTGTGTGCTTGCAATATAAGAACAGGGAATCTGTCTCACTTCTCTACAAGAGTTTGTTGTCACATAGGAATCATACATGAAGATTCTGTGTGTTGACATTATAACAACAGGGAATCTGCCTCACTTCTCTACAAGAGTTTGTTGTCACATAGGAATCATACATGAAGTTACTGTGTGTTGACATTATAACAACAGGGAATCTGTCTCACGTCTCTACAAGAGTTTGTTGTCACATAGGAATCAAACATGAAGATACTGAGTGATGCTATTATAACAGCAGGGAATGTGTCTCACTTCTCTACAAGAGTTTTTTGTCACATAGGAATCATATATGAAGATACTGAGTGATGCTATTATAACAGCAGGGAATGTGTCTCACTTCTCTACAAGAGGTTTTTGTCACATAGGAATCATATATGAAGATCGTGTGTGCTGACATAACAGCAAAGAATATGTCTTACTTCTCTACAAGGGTCTGTTGTCACATAGGGCACATACATTAAAATTCTGTGTACTGACAATATAACAGCAAAGAATCCATCTCACTTCTCTACAAGAGCTTGTTTTCACATTAAAATCATACATGACGATTCTGTGTGCTGACACTATAACAGCAAACAATGTCTTACTTCTCTACAAGTGTTTGTTGTCACAGCAGAATCATAAATGAAGATTCTGTGTGCTGTCTTTATAACAACAGGGAATCTGCCTCACTTCTCTACAAGAGTTTTTTGTCACATAGGAATCATACATGAAGATTCTGTGTGTTGACATTATAACAACAGGGAATCTGTCTCACGTCTCTACAAGAGTTTGTTGTCACATAGGAATCAAACATGAAGATACTGAGTGATGCTATTATAACAGCAGGGAATGTGTCTCACTTCTCTACAAGAGGTTTTTGTCACATAGGAGTCATACATGAAGATCGTGTGTGCTGACATAACAGCAAAGAATATGTCTTACTTCTCTACAAGGGTCTGTTGTCACATAGGATACATACATTAAAATTCTGTGTACTGACAATTTAAAAGCAAAGAATCCATCTCACTTCTCTACAAGAGCTTGTTTTCACATTACAATCATAAATGACGATTCTGTGTGCTGACATTATAACAGTAAACAATGTTTTACTTCTCTACAAGTGTTTGTTGTCACAGCAGAATCATAAATGAAGATTCTGTGTGTTGTCTTTATAACAACAGGGAATCTGTCTCACTGCTCCACAAGAGTTTGTCATCAGATAGGAATCGTATACGAAGATTCAGTGTGATGTTATTATAACAACAGGGCATCTGTCTCACATCTCTACAGAAGTTTTATGTCACATAGGAATCATACAGGAAGATTCTGTGTGCTAGCATTATAACAGCAGGGAATCTGTCTCACTTCTCTACAAGAGTTTGTATTCACATATGAATCATACATGAAGATTCTGTGTGTTAGCATTATAACAGCAGGGAATCTGTCTCACTTCTCTACAAGAGTTTGTTGTCACATATGAATCACACACGACGATTCTGTGTGCTGGCATTATAACGGCAAACAATCTGTCTCACTTCTCTACAAGAGTTTGTTGTCACAGCAGAATCATAAATGAAGATTCTGTGTGCTGTCTTTATAACAACAGGGAATCTGTCTCACTGCTCTACAAGAGTTTGTTGTCACATAGGAATCGTATATGAAGATTCTGTGTGCTGGCAATATAACAGCAGGGAATCTGTGTTATTCTCTACAAGAGTTTGTTGTCACATAGGAATCATACATGAAGATTCTGTGTGCTAACATCGTAACAGCAAACAACTGTCTTACTTCTCTACAAGAGTATGTTGTCACATCAGAGTCATAAATGCAGATTCTGTGTGCTGGCATTATAGCAACAGGGAATCTGTCTCACTGCTCTACAAGACTTTGTCGTCACATAGGAATCATACATGAAAATTCTAAGTGCTGTCTTTCTAACATCACGGCATCTGTCCCACATCTCTACTTGAGTGTGTTGTCACATAGGAATCATACATGAAATTTCTGTGTGTTAGCATTATAACAGCAGGGAATCTTTCTCACTTCTCTACAAGAGTTTGTTATCACATAGGAATCATACATGGCGATTCTGTGTGCTAGCATTATAACAGAAGGGAAATTTTCTCACATCTCTACTTAAGTGTGTTGTCACATAGGAATCATACATGAAATTTCTGTGTGCTGGTATTATAAAAGCAGGGAATCTGTCTCACTTCTCTACAAGAGTTTGTTGTCACATAGGAATCATATATGAAGATTCTGTGTGCCAGCATTATAACACCAGGGAATCTGTCTCACTTCGCTCCAAGAGTTTGTTGTCACATAGGAATCATATATAAAGATTCTGTGTGCCAGCATTATAAAAGCAGGGAATCTGTCTCACTTCGCTCCAAGAGTTTGTTGTCACATAGGAATCATATATAAAGATTCTGTGTGCCAGCATTATAACAACAGGGAATCTGTCTCACTTCGCTACAAGAGTTTGTTGTCACATAGGAATCGTATATGAAATTCTGTGCGCCAGAGTTATAACAACAGGGAATTTGTCTCACTTCGCTACAAGAGTTTGTTGTCACATAGGAATCATACATGAAGATTCTGTGTGCTGACATTATAACAGCAGGGAATCTGTCTCACTTCGCTACAAGAGTTTGTTGTCACATAGGAATCATACATGAAGATTCTGTGTGCTGACATTATAACAGCAGGGAATCTGTCTCACTTCTCTACAAGAGTTTGTTGTCACATAGGAATCATATATGAAGATTCTGTGTGCCAACATTATAACAGCAGGGAATCTGTCTCACTTCTCTACAAGAGTTTGTTGTCACATAGGTATCAAACATGAAGATTCTGTGTGCCAGCATTATAACAGCAGGGAATCTGTCTCACTTCTCTACAAGAGTTTGTTGTCACATAGGTATCAAACATGAAGATTCTGTGTGCCAACATTATAACAGCAGGGAATCTGTCTTACTTCGCTACAAGAGTTTGTTGTCACATAGGAATCATACATGAAGATTCTGTGTGCTAGCAATATAACAAAAGGGAAGCTTTCTCACATCTCTACTTGAGTGTGTTGTCACATTGGAATCATACATGGAGATTCTGTGTGCTAGCATTGTAACAACAGGGAAGCTTTCTCACATCTCTACTTGAGTGTGTTGTCACATTGGAATCATACATGAAGATTTTGTGTGCTAGCATTATAACAACAGGGAATCCGTCTCACTTCTCTACAAGAGTTTGTTGTCACATAGGAATCATACATGAAGTTTCTGTGTGCTGGCATTATAACAACAGGGAATCTGTCACACTGCTCTACAAGAGTTTGTTCGCACATAGGATTCATACATGAAAATTCTGTGTGCTGTCTTTCCAACAACAGGGCATCTGTCTCACATCTCTACCTGAGTGTGTTGTCACAAAGGAATCATACATGAAGATTCTGTGTGCTAGCATTATAACAACAGGGAATCTGTCTCACATCTCTACTTGAGTGTGTTGTCACATTGGAATCATACATGAAGATTCTGTGTGCTAGCATTATAACAACAGGGAATCTGTCTCACTTTTCTACAAGAGTTTGTATTCACATAGGAATCATACATGGAGATTCTGTGTGCTAGCATTATAACAGCAGGGAATCTGTCTCACTTTTCTACAAGAGTTTGTTGTCACATAGGAATCATACATGGAGATTCTGTGTGCTAGCATTATAACAACAGGGAATCTGTCTAACTTCTCTACAAGAGTTTGTTGTCACATAGGAATCATACATGAAGACTCTGTGTGCAGGTTTTATAACAGTAGGGAATCTGTCTCACTTCTCTACAAGAGTTTTTTGTCACATAGGTAAGAACTATTAAGATTCAGTGTGTTGACATTATAACACAAGGGAATTTATTTAACTTCTCTACAAAAGTTGTTGTCACATAGGAATCACTCATGAAGATTCTGGGTGCTGTCATTATAACAAAAGGGATCTGTCTCAAATCTCTACACGAGTTTGTTGTCACATAGCAATCATACATGAAGATTCTGTGTGCCAGCATTATAACAGCAGGGAATCTGTCCCACTTCGCTAAAAGATTTTGTTGTCACATAGGAATCATATATGAAGATTCTGTGTGCCAGCATTATAACAGCAGGGAATCTGTCTCACTTCGCTACAAGAGTTTGTTGTCACATAGGAATTATACATGAAGATTCTGTGTGCTGCCATTATAAAAGCAGGGAATCTGTCTCACTTCGCTACAAGAGTTTGTTGTCACAAAGGAATCATATATGAAGATTCTGTGTGCCAGCATTATAACAGCAGGGAATCTGTCTCACTTTGTTACAAGAGTTTGCTGTCACATAGGAATCATACATGAAGATTCTGTGTGCTGCCATTATAAAAGCAGGGAATCTGTCTCACTTCGCTACAAGAGTTTGTTGTCACATAGGAATCATATATGAAGATTCTGTGTGCCAGCATTATAACAACAGGGAATCTGTCTCACTTTGCTACAAGAGTTTGTTGTCTCATAGGAATCATATATGAAGATTCTGTGTGCCAGCATTATAACAGCAGGGAATCTGTCTCACTTCTCTACAAGAGTTTGTTGTCACATAGGAATCATATATGAAGATTCTGTGTGCCAGCATTATAACAGCAGGAATCTGTCTCACTTTGCTACATGAGTTTGTTGTCACATAGGAATCATATATGAAGATTCTGTGTGCCAGCATTATAACAGCAGGGAATCTGTCTCACTTCGCTACAAGAGTTTGTTGTCACATAGGAATCATAGATGAAGATTCTGTGTGCTGGTATTATAACAACAGGGAATCTGTCTCACTTCACTACAAGAGTTTGTTGTCACATAGGAATCATACATGTAGATTCTGTGTGCTGCTATTATAACAGCAGGGAATCTGTCTCACTTCTCTACAAGAGTTTGTTGTCACATAGGAATTATACATGAAGATTCTGTGTGCTGACATTATAACAGCAGAGAATCTGTCTCACTTCTCTACAAGTGTTGGTTGTCACATAGGAATCATACATGAAGATTCTGTGTGCTGACATTATAACAGCAGGGAATCTGTCTCAGTTCTCTACAAGAGTTTGTTGTCACATAGGAATTATACATGAAGATTCTGTGTGCTGACATTATAACAGTAGGGAATCTGTCTCACTTCTCTACAAGTGTTGGTTGTCACATAGGAATCATACATGAAAATTCTGTGTGCTGTCTTTCTAACAACAGGGCACTTTCTCACATCTCTACTTGAGTCTGTTGTCACATAGGAATCATACATGAATATTCTGTGTGCTAGCATTATAACAGCAGTGAATCTGTCTCACTTCTCTACAAGAGTTTGTTGTCACATAGGAATCATACATGGAGATTCCGTGTACTAGCATTATAACAGAAGGGAAATTTTCTCACATTTCTACTTAAGTGTGTCGTCACATAGGAATCATACATGAAGATACTGTGTGCTAGCATTATAACAGCAGGGAATCTGTCTCACTTCTCTACAAGAGTTTGTTGTCACATAGGAATCATACATGGAGATTCTGTGTGCTAGCATTTTAACAACAGGGAATCTGTCTCACATCTCTACTTGAGTGTGTTGTCACATTGGAATCATAAATGAAGATTCTGTGTGCTAGCATTATAACAACAGGGAATCTGTCTCACTTTTCTACAAGAGTTTGTTGTCACATAGGAATCATACATGGAGATTCTGTGTGCTAGATTTATAACAACAGGGAATCTGTCTCACTTTTCTACAAGAGTTTGTTGTCACATAGGAATCATACATGGAGATTGAGTGTGCTAGCAATATAACAAAAGGGAAGCTTTCTCACATCTCTACTTGAGTGTGTTGTCACATTGGAATCATACATGGAGATTCTGTGTGCTAGCATTGTAACAACAGGGAAGCTTTCTCACATCTCTACTTGAGTGTGTTGTCACATCGGAATCATACATGAAGATTTTGTGTGCTAGCATTATAACAACAGGGAATCCGTCTCACTTCTCTACAAGAGTTTGTTGTCACATAGGAATCATACATGAAGTTTCTGTGTGCTGCCATTATAACAACAGGGAATCTGTCACACTGCTCTACAAGAGTTTGTTCGCACATAGGATTCATACATGAAAATTCTGTGTGCTGTCTTTCCAACAACAGGGCATCTGTCTCACATCTCTACTTGAGTGTGTTGTCACAAAGGAGTCATACATGAAGATTCTGTGTGCTAGCATTATAACAACAGGGAATCTGTCTCACATCTCTACTTGAGTGTGTTGTCACATTGGAATCATACATGAAGATTCTGTGTGCTAGCATTATAACAAGAGGGAATCTGTCTCACTTTTCTACAAGAGTTTGTATTCACATAGGAATCATACATGGAGATTCTGTGTGCTAGCATTATAACAGCAGGGAATCTGTCTCACTTTTCTACAAGAGTTTGTTGTCACATAGGAATCATACATGGAGATTCTGTGTGCTAGCATTATAACAACAGGGAATCTGTCTCACTTCTCTACAAGAGTTTGTTGTCACATAGGAATCATACATGAAGACTCTGTGTGCAGGTTTTATAACAGTAGGGAATCTGTCTCACTTCTCTACAAGAGTTTTTTGTCACATAGGTAAGAAACATTAAGATTCAGTGTGTTGACATTATAACACCAGGGAATTTATTTAACTTCTCTACAAAAGTTGTTGTCACATAGGAATCACTCATGAAGATTCTGGGTGCTGTCATTATAACAAAAGGGATCTGTCTCAAATCTCTACACGAGTTTGTTGTCACATAGCAATCATACATGAAGATTCTGTGTGCCAGCATTATAACAGCAGGGAATCTGTCCCACTTCGCTACAAGATTTTGTTGTCACATAGGAATCATATATGAAGATTCTGTGTGCCAGCATTATAACAGCAGGGAATCTGTCTCACTTCGCTACAAGAGTTTGTTGTCACATAGGAATTATACATGAAGATTCTGTGTGCTGCCATTATAAATCAGGGAATCTGTCTCACTTCGCTACAAGAGTTTGTTGTCACATAGGAATCATATATGAAGATTCTGTGTGCCAGCATTAAAACAGCAGGGAATCTGTCTCACTTTGTTACAAGAGTTTGTTGTCACATAGGAATCATACATGAAGATTCTGTGTGCTGCCATTATAAAAGCAGGGAATCTGTCTCACTTCGCTACAAGAGTTTGTTGTCACATAGGAATCATATATGAAGATTCTGTGTGCCAGCATTATAACAACAGGGAATCTGTCTCACTTTGCTACAAGAGTTTGTTGTCTCATAGGAATCATATATGAAGATTCTGTGTGCCAGCATTATAACAGCAGGGAATCTGTCTCACTTCTCTACAAGAGTTTGTTGTCACATAGGAATCATATATGAAGATTCTGTGTGCCAGAATTATAACAGCAGGAATCTGTCTCACTTTGCTACATGAGTTTGTTGTCACATATGAATCATATATGAAGATTCTGTGTGCCAGCATTATAACACCAGGGAATCTGTCTCACTTCGCTACAAGAGTTTGTTGTCACATAGGAATCATATATGAAGATTCTGTGTGCTGGTATTATAACAACAGGGAATCTGTCTCACTTCACTACAAGAGTTTGTTGTCACATATGAATCATATATGAAGATTCTGTGTGCCAGCATTATAACACCAGGGAATCTGTCTCACTTCGCTACAAGAGTTTGTTGTCACATAGGAATCATATATGAAGATTCTGTGTGCTGGTATTATAACAACAGGGAATCTGTCTCACTTCACTACAAGAGTTTGTTGTCACATAGGAATCATACATGTAGATTCTGTGTGCTGGTATTATAACAGTAGGGAATCTGTCTCACTTCTCTACAAGAGTTTGTTGTCATATAGGAATCATACATGTAGATTCTGTGTGCTGGTATTATAACAGCAGGGAATCTGTCTCACTTCTCTACAAGAGTTTGTTGTCACATAGGAATTATACATGAAGATTCTGTGTGCTGACATTATAACAGCAGAGAATCTGTCTCACTTCTCTACAAGTGTTGGTTGTCACATAGGAATCATACATGAAGATTCTGTGTGCTGACATTATAACAGCAGGGAATCTGTCTCAGTTCTCTACAAGAGTTTGTTGTCACATAGGAATTATACATGAAGATTCTGTGTGCTGACATTATAACAGTAGGGAATCTGTCTCACTTCTCTACAAGTGTTGGTTGTCACATAGGAATCATACATGAAGATTCTGTGTGCTGACATTATAACAGCAGGGAATCTGTCTCAGTTCGCTACAAGACTTTGTTGTTACATAGGAATCATACAAGAAGATTCCTTGTGCTGACATTATAACAGCAGGGAATCTGTCTCAGTTTCCTTCAAGACTTTGTTGTTACATAGGAATCATACATGAAGATTCTGTGTGCTGACATTATATCAGGGAATCTGTCTCACTTCTGTACAAAAGTTTGTTGTCACCTAAAAATCCTACATGAAGATTTTGTGTTCTAGTATTATAACACCAACGGATTCATCTCATTTCTCTAAAAACGTTTGTCGTCACATTTGAATCATACAAGAAGATTCTGTATGCTGACATTATAACAGGGAATCTGTCTTGCTTCTGTACAAAAGTTTGTTGTCACATAGGAATCCTACAGGAAGATTTTGTGTTCTAGTATTATAACACCAACGGATCTGTCTCAGTTCTCCACAAAAGTTTGTCATCACATTAAAATCATACATGCAGATTCTGTGTGCTGACATTATAACAGCAGCGAATCTGTCTCTCTTATCTACAAGAGATTGTTGTCACATAGGAATCATACATGAAGATTCTGTGTGCTTGCAATATAAGAACAGGGAATCTGTCTCACTTCTCTACAAGAGTTTGTTGTCACATAGGAATCATACATGAAGATTCTGTGTGTTGACATTATAACAACAGGGAATCTGCCTCACTTCTCTACAAGAGTTTGTTGTCACATAGGAATCATACATGAAGTTTCTGTGTGTTGACATTATAACAAAAGGGAATCTGTCTCACGTCTCTACAAGAGTTTGTTGTCACATAGGAATCAAACATGAAGATACTGAGTGATGCTATTATAACAGCAGGGAATGTGTCTCACTTCTCTACAAGAGTTTTTTGTCACATAGGAATCATATATGAAGATACTGAGTGATGCTATTATAACAGCAGGGAATGTGTCTCACTTCTCTACAAGAGGTTTTTGTCACATAGGAATCATATATGAAGATCGTGTGTGCTGACATAACAGCAAAGAATATGTCTTACTTCTCTACAAGGGTCTGTTGTCACATAGGGCACATACATTAAAATTCTGTGTACTGACAATATAACAGCAAAGAATCCATCTCACTTCTCTACAAGAGCTTGTTTTCACATTAAAATCATACATGACGATTCTGTGTGCTGACACTATAACAGCAAACAATGTCTTACTTCTCTACAAGTGTTTGTTGTCACAGCAGAATCATAAATGAAGATTCTGTGTGCTGTCTTTATAACAACAGGGAATCTGCCTCACTTCTCTACAAGAGTTTTTTGTCACATAGGAATCATACATGAAGATTCTGTGTGTTGACATTATAACAACAGGGAATGTGTCTCACTTCTCTACAAGAGGTTTTTGTCACATAGGAGTCATACATGAAGATCGTGTGTGCTGACATAACAGCAAAGAATATGTCTTACTTCTCTACAAGGGTCTGTTGTCACATAGGATACATACATTAAAATTCTGTGTACTGACAATTTAAAAGCAAAGAATCCATCTCACTTCTCTACAAGAGCTTGTTTTCACATTAGAATCATAAATGACGATTCTGTGTGCTGACATTATAACAGTAAACAATGTTTTACTTCTCTACAAGTGTTTGTTGTCACAGCAGAATCATAAATGAAGATTCTGTGTGTTGTCTTTATAACAACAGGGAATCTGTCTCACTGCTCCACAAGAGTTTGTCATCAGATAGGAATCGTATACGAAGATTCTGTGTGATGTTATTATAACAACAGGGCATCTGTCTCACATCTCTACAGAAGTTTTATGTCACATAGGAATCATACAGGAAGATTCTGTGTGCTAGCATTATAACAGCAGGGAATCTGTCTCACTTCTCTACAAGAGTTTGTATTCACATATGAATCATACATGAAGATTCTGTGTGTTAGCATTATAACAGCAGGGAATCTGTCTCACTTCTCTACAAGAGTTTGTTGTCACATATGAATCACACACGACGATTCTGTGTGCTGGCATTATAACGGCAAACAATCTGTCTCACTTCTCTACAAGAGTTTGTTGTCACAGCAGAATCATAAATGAAGATTCTGTGTGCTGTCTTTATAACAACAGGGAATCTGTCTCACTGCTCTACAAGTGTTTGTTGTCACATAGGAATCGTATATGAAGATTCTGTGTGCTGGCAATATAACAGCAGGGAATCTGTGTTATTCTCTACAAGAGTTTGTTGTCACATAGGATTCATACATGAAGATTCTGTGTGCTAACATCGTAACAGCAAACAACTGTCTTACTTCTCTACAAGAGTATGTTGTCACATCAGAGTCATAAATGCAGATTCTGTGTGCTGGCATTATAGCAACAGGGAATCTGTCTCACTGCTCTACAAGACTTTGTCGTCACATAGGAATCATACATGAAAATTCTAAGTGCTGTCTTTCTAACATCACGGCATCTGTCCCACATCTCTACTTGAGTGTGTTGTCACATAGGAATCATACATGAAATTTCTGTGTGTTAGCATTATAACAGCAGGGAATCTTTCTCACTTCTCTACAAGAGTTTGTTATCACATAGGAATCATACATGGCGATACTGTGTGCTAGCATTATAACAGAAGGGAAATTTTCTCACATCTCTACTTAAGTGTGTTGTCACATAGGAATCATACATGAAATTTCTGTGTGCTGGTATTATAAAAGCAGGGAATCTGTCTCACTTCTCTACAAGAGTTTGTTGTCACATAGGAATCATATATGAAGATTCTGTGTGCCAGCATTATAACACCAGGGAATCTGTCTCACTTCGCTCCAAGAGTTAGTTGTCACATAGGAATCATATATAAAGATTCTGTGTGCCAGCATTATAAAAGCAGGGAATCTGTCTCACTTCGCTCCAAGAGTTTGTTGTCACATAGGAATCATATATAAAGATTCTGTGTGCCAGCATTATAACAACAGGGAATCTGTCTCACTTCGCTACAAGAGTTTGTTGTCACATAGGAATCGTATATGAAATTCTGTGCGCCAGAGTTATAACAACAGGGAATTTGTCTCACTTCGCTACAAGAGTTTGTTGTCACATAGGAATCATACATGAAGATTCTGTGTGCTGACATTATAACAGCAGGGAATCTGTCTCACTTCGCTACAAGAGTTTGTTGTCACATAGGAATCATACATGAAGATTCTGTGTGCTGACATTATAACAGCAGGGAATCTGTCTCACTTCTCTACAAGAGTTTGTTGTCACATAGGAATCATATATGAAGATTCTGTGTGCCAACATTATAACAGCAGGGAATCTGTCTCACTTCTCTACAAGAGTTTGTTGTCACATAGGTATCAAACATGAAGATTCTGTGTGCCAGCATTATAACAGCAGGGAATCTGTCTCACTTCTCTACAAGAGTTTGTTGTCACATAGGTATCAAACATGAAGATTCTGTGTGCCATCATTATAACAGCAGGGAATCTGTCTTACTTCGCTACAAGAGTTTGTTGTCACATAGGAATCATACATGAAGATTCTGTGTGCTGACATTATAACAGCAGGGAATCTGTCTCACTTCTCTACAAGAGTTTGTTGTCACATAGGAATCATATATGAAGATTCTGTGTGCTGACATTATAACAGCAGGGAATCTGTCTCACTTTGCTACAAGAGTTTGTTGTCACATAGGAATCATACATGAAGATTCTGTGTGCTGACATTATAAGAGCAGGGAATCTGTCTTACTTCACTACAAGAGTTTGGGTTCACATAGGTATCAAACATGAAGATTCTGTGTGCTGACATTATAACAACAGGGAATCTGTCTCACTTCGCTACAAGAGTTTGTTGTCCCATGGGAATCATACATGAAGATTCTGTGTGCTGGTATTATAACAGCAGGGAATCTGTCTCACTTCTCTAAAAGAGTTTGTTGTCACATAGGAATCATACATGAAGATTCTGTGTGCTGGTATTATAACAGCAGGGAATCTGTCTCACTTGTCTACAAGAGTTTGTTGTCACATAGCAATCATATATGAAGATTCTGTGTGCTGGTAAAATAACAACAGGGAATCTGTCTCACTTCTCTACAAGAGTTTGTTGTCTCATAGGAATCATATATGAAGATTCTGTGTGCTGCCATTATAACAGCAGGGAATCTGTCTCACTTCGCTACAAGAGTTTGTTGTCACATAGGAATCATATATGAAGATTCTGTGTGCTGCCATTTTAAAGCAGGGAATCTGTCTCACTTCGCTACAAGAGTTTGTTGTCACACAGGTATCATATATGAAGATTCTGTGTGCTGCCATTATAACAGCAGGGAATCTGTCTCACTTCGCTACAAGAGTTTGTTGTCACATAGGAATCATATATAAAGATTCTGTGTGCTGATATTATAACAGCAGGGAATCTGTCTCACTTCGCTACAAGAGTTTATTGTCACATAGGAATCATACATGAAGATTCTGTGTGCTGCCATTATAACAGCAGGGAATCTGTCTCACTTCTCTACAAGATTTTGTTGTCACATAGGAATCATACATGAAGATTCTGTGTGCTGGTATTATAACAGCAGGGAATCTGTCTCACTTCTCTACAGAGTTTGTTGTCACATAGCAATCATATATGAAGATTCTGTGTGCTGGTATTATAACAGCAGGGAATCTGTCTCACTTCGCTACAAGAGCTTGTTGTCACATAGGAATCATACATGAAGATTCTGTGTGTTGGTATTATAACAGCAGGGAATCTATCTCACTTCTCTACAAGAGTTTGTTGTCACATAGGAATCATACATGAAGATTCTGTGTGCTGGTATTATAACAGCAGGGAATCTGTCTCACTTCTCTACAAGAGTTTGTTGTCACATAGCAATCATACATGAAGATTCTGTATGCTGGTATTATAACAACAGGGAATCTGTCTCACTTCGCTACAAGAGTTTGTTGTCACATAGAAATCATACATGAAGATTCTGTATGCTGGTATTATAACAGCAGGGAATCTGTCTCACATCTCTACAAGAGTTTGTTGTCACATAGGAATCATACATGAAGATTCTGTGTGCTGCCATTATAACAGCAGCGAATCTGTCTCACTTCTCTACAAGATTTTGTTGTCACATAGGAATCATACATGAAGATTCTGTGTGCTGGTATTATAACAACAACGAATCTGTCTCACTTCGCTACAAGAGTTTGTTGTCACATAGGAATCATATATGAAGATTCTGTGTGCCAGCATTATAACAACAGGGAATCTGTCTCACTTTGCTACAAGAGTTTGTTGTCTCATAGGAATCATATATGAAGATTGTGTGTGCCAGCATTATAACAGCAGGAAATCTGTCTCACTTCTCTACAAGAGTTTGTTGTCACATAGGAATCATATATGAAGATTCTGTGTGCCAGCATTATAACAGGAGGAATCTGTCTCACTTTGCTACAAGAGTTTGTTGTCACATAGGAATCATATATGAAGATGCTGTGTGGCAGCATTATAACAGCAGGGAATCTGTCTCACTTCGGTACAAGAGTTTGTTGTCACATAGGAATCATATATGAAGATTCTGTGTGCTGGTATTATAACAACAGGGAATCTGTCTCACTTCGCTACAAGAGTTTGTTGTCACATAGGAATCATACATGAAGATTGTGTGTGCTGGTATTATAACTGCAGGGAATCTATCTCACTTCTCTACAAGAGTTTGTATTCACATATGAATCATACATGAAGATTCTGTGTGTTAGCATTATAACAGCAGGGAATCTGTCTCACTTCTCTACAAGAGTTTGTTGTCACATATGAATCACACACGACGATTCTGTGTGCTGGCATTATAACGGCAAACAATCTGTCTCACTTCTCTACAAGAGTTTGTTGTCAAAGCAGAATCATAAATGAAGATTCTGTGTGCTGTCTTTATAACAACAGGGAATCTGTCTCACTGCTCTACAATAGTTTGTTGTCACATAGGAATCGTATATGAAGATTCTGTGTGCTGGCAATATAACAGCAGGGAATCTGTGTTATTCTCTACAAGAGTATGTAGTCACATAGGAATCATACATGAAGATTCTGTGTGCTAACATCGTAACAGCAAACAACTGTCTTACTTCTCTACAAGAGTATGTTGTCAACTCAGAGTCATAAATGCAGATTCTGTGTGCTGGCATTATAGCAACAGGGAATCTGTCTCACTGCTCTACAAGACTTTGTCGTCACATAGGAATCATACATGAAAATTCTAAGTGCTGTCTTTCTAACATCACGGCATGTGTCCCACATCTCTACTTGAGTGTGTTGTCACATAGGAATCATACATGAAATTTCTGTGTGTTAGCATTATAACAGCAGGGAATCTTTCTCACTTCTCTACAAGAGTTTGTTATCACATAGGAATCATACATGGCGATTCTGTGTGCTAGCATTATAACAGAAGGGAAATTTTCTCACATCTCTACTTGAGTGTGTTGTCACATAGGAATCATACATGAAATTTCTGTGTGTTAGCATTATAACAGCAGGAAATCGGTCCCACTTCTCTACAAGAGTTTGTTGTCACATAGGAATCATAGATGAAGATTCTGTGTGCTGGCATTATAGCAACAGGGAATCTGTCTCACTTCTCTACAAGAGTTTGATATCACATAGGAATCATACATGAAGATTCTGTGTGCTGGCATTATAACAGCGGGGAATCTGTCTCACTTCTCAACAGGAGTTTGTTGTGACATAGGAGTCATACATGAAGATGCTGTGTGCTGGCATTATAACAACAGGGAATCTGTCTCACTTCTCTACAAGAGTTTCTTGTCACATAGGAATCATAAATGAAGATTCTGTGTGTTAGCATTATAACAGCAGGGAATCTGTCTCACTTCTCTACAAGAGTTTGTTGTCACATAGGAATCATAAATGAAGATTCTGTGTGCTGTCTTTATAACAACAGGAAATCTGTCTCACTGCTCTACAAGAGTTTGTTGTCACATAGGAATCGTATACGAAGATTCTGTGTGCTGGCAATATAACAGCAGGGAATCTGTGTTATTCTCTACAAGAGTTTGTTGTCACATAGGAATCATACATGAAGATTCTGTGTGCTGACATTATAACAGCAGGCAATCTGTCTCACTTCTCTACAAGAGTTTGTATTCACATATGAATCATAAATGAAGATTCTGTGTGTTAGCATTATAACAGCAGGGAATCTGTCTCACTTCTCTACAAGAGTTTGTTGTCACATAGGAATCATACATAAAGATTCTGTGTGCCAGCATTATAACAACAGGGAATCTGTCTCACTTCGCTCCAAGAGTTTGTTGTCACATAGGAATCATATATAAAGATTCTGTGTGCCAGCATTATAACAACAGGGAATCTGTCTCACTTCGCTACAAGAGTTTGTTGTCACATAGGAATCATATATAACGATTCTGTGTGCCAGCATTATAACAACAGGGAATCTGTCTCACTTCGCTACAAGAGTTTGTTGTCACATAGGAATCGTATATGAAATTCTGTGTGCCAGCATTATAACACCAGGGAATCTGTCTCACTTCGCTACAAGAGTCAGTTGTCACATAGGAATCATATATGAAGATTGTGTGTGCCAACATTATAACAGCAGGGAATCTGTCTCACTTCGCTACAAGAGTTTGTTGTCACATAGGAATCATATATGAAGATTCTGTGTGCCAACATTATAACAGCAGGGAATCTGTCTCACTTCGCTACAAGAGTTTGTTGTCACATAGGAATCATATATGAAGATTCTGTGTGCCAGCATAATAACAGCAGGGAATCTGTCTCACTTCGCTACAAGAGTTAGTTGTCACATAGGAATCATATATGAAGATTCTGTGTGCCAACATTATAACAGCAGGGAATCTGTCTCACTTCGCTACAAGAGTTTGTTGTCACATAGGAATCATATATGAAGATTCTGTGTGCCAACATTATAACAGCAGGGAATCTGTCTCACTTCGCTACAAGAGTTTGTTGTCACATAGGAATCATATATGAAGATTCTGTGTGCCAGCATTATAACAGCAGGGAATCTGTCTCACTTCTCTACAAGAGTTTGTTGTCACATAGGTATCAAACATGAAGATTCTGTGTGCCAACATTATAACAGCAGGGAATCTGTCTTACTTCGCTACAAGAGTTTGTTGTCACATAGGAATCATATATGAAGATTCTGTGTGCTGGTATTATAACAACAGGGAATTTGTCTTACTTCGCAACAAGAGTTTGTTGTCACATAGGAATCATACATGGAGATTCTGTGTGCCAGCATTATAACAACAGGGAATCTGTCTTACTTCTCTACAAGTGTTGGTTGTCACATAGGAATCATACATGGAGATTCTGTGTGCCAGCATTATAACAACAGGGAATCTGTCTTACTTCGCTACAAGAGTTTGTTGTCACATAGGAATCATACATGGAGATTCTGTGTGCCAGCATTATAACAGCAGGGAATCTGTCTTACTTCTCTACAAGTGTTGGTTGTCACATAGGAATCATACAAGAAGGTTCTGTGTGCTAGTATTATAACAGCAGGGAATCTGTCTCACTTCGCTACAATACTTCGTTGTTACATAGGAATCGTACAAGAAGATTCTGTGTGCTGCCATTATAACAGCAGGTAATCTGTCTCACTTCGCTACAAGAATTTGTTGTCACATAGGAATCATACATGGAGATTCTGTGTGCCAGCATTATAACACCAGGGAATCTGTCTTACTTCTCTACAAGTGTTGGTTGTCACATAGGAAACATACAAGAAGATTCAGTGTGCTGACATTATAACAGCAGGGAATCTGTCTCACTTCTCTACAAGAGTTTGTTGTCACATAGCAATCATACATGAAGATTCTGTGTGCTGCCAATATAACACCAGGGAATCTGTCTCACTTCTCTACAAGAGTTTGTTGTCACATAGCAATCATACATGAAGATTCTGTGTGCTGCCAATATAAAAGCAGGGAATCTGTCTCACTTCTCTACAAGAGTTTGTTGTCACATAGGAATCATACATGAAGATTCTGTGTGCTGGTATTATAACAACAGGGAATCTGTCTCACTTCTCTACAAGAGCTTGTTGTCACATAGAAATCATACATGAAGATTCTGTGTGCTGGTATTATAACAACAGGGAATCTGTCTCACTTCTCTACAAGAGCTTGTTTTCACATAGCAATCATACATAAAGATTCTGTGTGCTGGTATTATAACAACAGGGAATCTGTCTCACTTCTCTACAAGAGCTTGTTGTCACATAGGAATCATACATGAAAATTCTGAGTGCTGGTATTATAACAACAGGGATTCTGTCTCACTTCTCTACAAGAGTTTGTTGTCACATAGCAATCATACATGAAGATTCTGTGTGCTGGTATTATAACAACAGTGAATCTGACTCACTTCGCTACAAGAGTTTGATGTCACATAGCAATCATACATGAAGATTTTGTGTGCTGCCAATATAACAGCAGGGAATCTGTCTCACTTCTCTACAAGACTTTGTTGTTACATAGGAATCATACATGAAGAATCTGTGTGCTGGCATTATAACAGCAGGGAATCTGTCTCACTTCTCAACAGGAGTTTGTTGTGACATAGGAATCATACATGAAGATGCTGTGTGCTGGCATTATAACAACAGGGAATCTGTCTCACTTCTCTACAAGAGTTTCTTGTCACATAGGAATCATACATGAAGATTCTGTATGCTGGTATTATAACAGCAGGGAATCTGTCTCACTTCTCTACATGAGTTTGTTGTCACATAGGAATAATATATGAAGATTCTGTGTGCTGGTATTATATAGCAGCAGGGAATCTATCTCACTTTTCTACAAGAGCTCGTTGTCACATAGGAATCATATTTGAAGATTCTGTGTGTTGGTATTATAACAGCAGGGAATCTATCTCACTTCTCTACATGAGCTTGTTGTCACATAGGAATCATACATGAAGATTCTGTGTGCTGGTATTATAACAGCAGGGAATCTGTCTCACTTCTCTACAAGAGTTTGTCACATAGGAATCATATATGAAGATTCTGTGTGCTGGTATTATAACACCAGGGAATCTGTCTCACTTCTCTACAAGAGTTTGTTGTTACATAGGAATCATACATGAAGATTCTGTGTGCTGGTATTATAAGAACAGGGAATCTGTCTCACTTCTCTACAAGAGTTTGTTGTCACATAGGAATCATACATGAAGATTCTGTGTGTTAGCATTATAACAGCAGGGAATCTGTCTCACTTCTCTACAAGAGTTTGATGTCACATAGGAATCATACATGATGATTCTCTGTGCCAGCATTATAACAGCAGGGAATCTGTCTCACTTCTCTACAAGGGTTTGTTGTGACGTAGGAATCATACATGAAGATTCTGTGTGCTGTCATTATAAAAGCAGGGAATCTGTCTTACTTCTCTAAAAGTGTTGGTTGTCACATAGGAATCATAAATGAAGATTCTATGTGCCAGCATTACAACACCAGGGAATCTGTCTTACTTGTCTACAAGTGTTGGTTGTCACATAGGAATCATACATGAAGATTCCTTGTGCTGACATTATAACAGCAGGGAATCTGTCTCAGTTCCCTACAAGACTGTGTTGTTACATAGGAATCATACATGAAGATTCTGTGTGCTGACATTATATCAGGGAATCTGTCTCACTTCTGTACAAAAGTTTGTTGTCACCTAGGAATCCTACAGGAAGATTTTGTGTTCTAGTATTATAACACCAACGGATCTGTCTCATTTCTCTAAAAAAGTTTGTCGTCACATTTGAATCATACAAGAAGATTCTGTATGCTGACATTATAACAGCGAATCTGTCTCGCTTCTGTACAAAAGTTTGTAGTCACATAGGATTCCTACAGGAAGATTTTGTGTTCTAGTATTATAACACCAACGGATCTGTCTGAGTTCTCCACAAAAGTTTGTCATCACATTAAAATCATACATGCACATTCTGTGTGCTGACATTATAACACAAGCGAATCTGTCTCACATCTCTACAAGAGTTTGTTGTCACATAGGAATCATACATGAAGATTCTGTGTGCTGACATTATAACAGCAGGGAATCTGTCTCACTTCTCTACAAGAGTTTGTATTCACATATGAATCATAAATGAAGATTCTGTGTGTTAGCATTATAACAGCAGGGAATCTGTCTCACTTCTCTACAAGAGTTTGTTGTCACATAGGAATCATACATGAAGATTCTGTGTTCTGGCATTATAACAGCAGGGAATCTGTCTCACTTCTCTACAAGAGTTTGTATTCACATATGAATAATAAATGAAGATTCTGTGTGTTAGCATTATAACAGCAGGGAATCTGTCTCACTTCTCTACGAGGAGTGTGTTGTCACATATGAATCATACATGACGATTCTGAGTGTTGACATTATAACAGCAGGGAATCTGTCTCACTTCTCTACAAGAGTTTGTTGTCACATAGGAATCATAAATGAAGATTCTGTGTGCTGTCTTTATAACAACAGGGAATCTGTCTCACTGCTCTACAAGAGTTTGTTGTCACATAGGAATCATAAATGAAGATTCTGTGTGTTAGCATTATAACAGCAGGGAATCTGTCTCACTTCTCTACAAGAGTTTGTTGTCACATAGGAATCATAAATGAAGATTCTGTGTGCTGTCTTTATAACAACAGGGAATCTGTCTCACTGCTCTACAAGAGTTTGTTGTCACATAGGAATCGTATACGAAGATTCTGTGTGCTGGCAATATAACAGCAGGGAATCTGTGTTATTCTCTACAAGAGTTTGTTGTCACATAGGAATCATACATGAAGATTCTGTGTTGTGGAATTATAACAACAGGGAGTCTGTCGCACTTCTATATAAGAGTTTTTTGTCACATGGGAATCATACATAAAGATTTTGTAGGCTGGCATTATAACAGCAGGGAATCTGTCTCACTTCTCTACAAGAGTTATTTGTCACATAGGAATCATACATGACGATTCTGTGTGCTAGCATTATAACAGCAGGGTATCTGTCTCACTTCTCTACAAGAGTTTGTATTCACATATGAATCATACATGAAGATTCTGTGTGTTAGCATTATAACAGCAGGGAATCTGTCTCACTTCTCTACAAGAGTTTGTTGTCACATATGAATCACACACGACGATTCTGTGTGCTGGCATTATAACGGCAAACAATCTGTCTCACTTCTCTACAAGAGTTTGTTGTCACAGCAGAATCACAAATTAAGATTCTGTGTGCTGTCTTTATAACAACAGGGAATCTGTCTCACTGCTCTACAAGAGTTTGTTGTCACATAGGAATCGTATACGAAGATTCTGTGTGCTGGCAATATAACAGCAGGGAATCTGTGTTATTCTCTACAAGAGTTTGTTGTCACATAGGAATCATACATGAAGATTCTGTGTGCTGACATTATAACAGCAGGGAATCTGTCTCACTTCTCTACAAGAGTTTGTATTCACATATGAATCATAAATGAAGATTCTGTGTGTTAGCATTATAACAACAGGGAATCTGTCTCACTTCTCTACAAGAGTTTGTTGTCACATAGGAATCATACATAAAGATTCTGTGTGCCAGCATTATAACAACAGGGAATCTGTCTCACTTCGCTCCAAGAGTTTGTTGTCACATAGGAATCATATATAAAGATTCTGTGTGCCAGCATTATAACAACAGGGAATCTGTCTCACTTCGCTACAAGAGTTTGTTGTCACATAGGAATCATATATAACGATTCTGTGTGCCAGCATTATAACAACAGGGAATCTGTCTCACTTCGCTACAAGAGTTTGTTGTCACAGCAGAATCACAAATTAAGATTCTGTGTGCTGTCTTTATAACAACAGGGAATCTGTCTCACTGCTCTACAAGAGTTTGTTGTCACATAGGAATCGTATACGAAGATTCTGTGTGCTGGCAATATAACAGCAGGGAATCTGTGTTATTCTCTACAAGAGTTTGTTGTCACATAGGAATCATACATGAAGATTCTGTGTGCTGACATTATAACAGCAGGGAATCTGTCTCACTTCTCTACAAGAGTTTATATTCACATATGAATCATAAATGAAGATTCTGTGTGTTAGCATTATAACAACAGGGAATCTGTCTCACTTCTCTACAAGAGTTTGTTGTCACATAGGAATCATACATAAAGATTCTGTGTGCCAGCATTATAACAACAGGGAATCTGTCTCACTTCGCTCCAAGAGTTTGTTGTCACATAGGAATCATATATAAAGATTCTGTGTGCCAGCATTATAACAACAGGGAATCTGTCTCACTTCGCTACAAGAGTTTGTTGTCACATAGGAATCATATATAACGATTCTGTGTGCTGGCATTATAACGGCAAACAATCTGTCTCACTTCTCTACAAGAGTTTGTTGTCACAGCAGAATCACAAATTAAGATTCTGTGTGCTGTCTTTATAACAACAGGGAATCTGTCTCACTGCTCTACAAGAGTTTGTTGTCACATAGGAATCGTATACGAAGATTCTGTGTGCTGGCAATATAACAGCAGGGAATCTGTGTTATTCTCTACAAGAGTTTGTTGTCACATAGGAATCATACATGAAGATTCTGTGTGCTGACATTATAACAGCAGGCAATCTGTCTCACTTCTCTACAAGAGTTTGTATTCACATATGAATCATAAATGAAGATTCTGTGTGTTAGCATTATAACAACAGGGAATCTGTCTCACTTCTCTACAAGAGTTTGTTGTCACATAGGAATCATACATAAAGATTCTGTGTGCCAGCATTATAACAACAGGGAATCTGTCTCACTTCGCTCCAAGAGTTTTTTGTCACATAGGAATCATATATAAAGATTCTGTGTGCCAGCATTATAACAACAGGGAATCTGTCTCACTTCGCTACAAGAGTTTGTTGTCACATAGGAATCATATATAACGATTCTGTGTGCCAGCATTATAACAACAGGGAATCTGTCTCACTTCGCTACAAGAGTTTGTTGTCACATAGGAATCGTATATGAAATTCTGTGCGCCAGAATTATAACAACAGGGAATCTGTCTCACTTCGCTACAAGAGTTTGTTGTCACATAGGAATCGTATATGAAGATTCTGTGTGCCAGCATTATAACACCAGGGAATCTGTCTCACTTCGCTACAAGAGTCAGTTGTCACATAGGAATCATATATGAAGATTGTGTGTGCCAACATTATAACAGCAGGGAATCTGTCTCACTTCGCTACAAGAGTTTGTTGTCACATAGGAATCATATATGAAGATTCTGTGTGCCAACATTATAACAGCAGGGAATCTGTCTCACTTCGCTACAAGAGTTTGTTGTCACATAGGAATCATATATGAAGATTCTGTGTGCCAGCATTATAACAGCAGGGAATCTGTCTCACTTCGCTACAAGAGTTAGTTGTCACATAGGAATCATATATGAAGATTCTGTGTGCCAACATTATAACAGCAGGGAATCTGTCTCACTTCGCTACAAGAGTTTGTTGTCACATAGGAATCATATATGAAGATTCTGTGTGCTGGTATTATAACAACAGGGAATCTGTCTTACTTCGCAACAAGAGTTTGTTGTCACATAGGAATCATACATGGAGATTCTGTGTGCCAGCATTATAACAACAGGGAATCTGTCTTACTTCTCTACAAGTGTTGGTTGTCACATAGGAATCATACATGGAGATTCTGTGTGCCAGCATTGTAACAACACGGAATCTGTCTTACTTCGCTACAAGAGTTTGTTGTCACATAGGAATCATACATGGAGATTCTGTGTGCCAGCATTATAACAGCAGGGAATCTGTCTTACTTCTCTACAAGTGTTGGTTGTCACATAGGAACCATACAAGAAGGTTCTGTGTGCTAGTATTATAACAGCAGGGAATCTGTCTCACTTCGCTACAATACTTCGTTGTTACATAGGAATCGTACAAGAAGATTCTGTGTGCTGCCATTACAACAGCAGGTAATCTGTCTCACTTCGCTACAAGAGTTTGTTGTCACATAGGAATCATACATGGAGATTCTGTGTGCCAGCATTATAACACCAGGGAATCTGTCTTACTTCTCTACAAGTGTTGGTTGTCACATAGGAATCATACAAGAAGATTCAGTGTGCTGACATTATAACAGCAGGTAATCTGTCTCACTTCTCTAAAAGAGTTTGTTGTCACATAGGAATCATACATGGAGATTCTGTGTGCCAGCAATATAACACCAGGGAACCTGTCTTACTTCTCTACAAGTGTTGGTTGTCACATAGGAAACATACAAGAAGATTCAGTGTGCTGACATTATAACAGCAGGGAATCTGTCTCACTTCTCTACAAGAGTTTCTTGTCACATAGGAATCATACATGAAGATTCTGTTTGCTGCCAATATAACAGCAGGGAATCTGTCTCACTTCTCTACAAGAGTTTGTTGTCACATAGCAATCATACATGAAGATTCTGTGTGCTGCCAATATAACAGCAGGGAATCTGTCTCACTTCTCTACAAGAGTTTGTTGTCACATAGCAATCATACATGAAGATTCTGTGTGCTGCCAATATAACACCAGGGAATCTGTCTCACTTCTCTACAAGAGTTTGTTGTCACATAGCAATCATACATGAAGATTCTGTGTGCTGCCAATATAAAAGCAGGGAATCTGTCTCACTTCTCTACAAGAGTTTGTTGTCACATAGGAATCATACATGAAGATTCTGTGTGCTGGTATTATAACAACAGGGAATCTGTCTCACTTCTCTACAAGAGCTTGTTGTCACATAGAAATCATACATGAAGATTCTGTGTGCTGGTATTATAACAACAGGGAATCTGTCTCACTTCTCTACAAGAGCTTGTTTTCACATAGCAATCATACATAAAGATTCTGTGTGCTGGTATTATAATGACAGGGAATCTGTCTCACTTCTCTACAAGAGCTTGTTGTCACATAGGAATCATACATGAAGATTCTGTGTGCTGGTATTATAACAACAGGGATTCTGTCTCACTTCTCTACAAGAGTATGTTGTCACATAGCAATCATACATGAAGATTCTGTGTGCTGGTATTATAACAACAGTGAATCTGACTCACTTCGCTACAAGAGTTTGATGTCACATAGCAATCATACATGAAGATTTTGTGTGCTGCCAATATAACAGCAGGGAATCTGTCTCACTTCTCTACAAGACTTTGTTGTTACATAGGAATCATACATGAAGAATCTGTGTGCTGGCATTATAACAGCAGGGAATCTGTCTCACTTCTCAACAGGAGTTTGTTGTGACATAGGAATCATACATGAAGATGCTGTGTGCTGGCATTATAACAACAGGGAATCTGTCTCACTTCTCTACAAGAGTTTCTTGTCACATAGGAATCATACATGAAGATTCTGTATGCTGGTATTATAACAGCAGGGAATCTGTCTCACTTCTCTACATGAGTTTGTTGTCACATAGGAATAATATATGAAGATTCTGTGTGCTGGTATTATATAGCAGCAGGGAATCTATCTCACTTTTCTACAAGAGCTCGTTGTCACATAGGAATCATATTTGAAGATTCTGTGTGTTGGTATTATAACAGCAGGGAATCTATCTCACTTCTCTACATGAGCTTGTTGTCACATAGGAATCATACATGAAGATTCTGTGTGCTGGTATTATAACAGCAGGGAATCTGTCTCACTTCTCTACAAGAGTTTGTCACATAGGAATCATATATGAAGATTCTGTGTGCTGGTATTATAACACCAGGGAATCTGTCTCACTTCTCTACAAGAGTTTGTTGTTACATAGGAATCATACATGAAGATTCTGTGTGCTGGTATTATAAGAACAGGGAATCTGTCTCACTTCTCTACAAGAGTTTGTTGTCACATAGGAATCATACATGAAGATTCTGTGTGTTAGCATTATAACAGCAGGGAATCTGTCTCACTTCTCTACAAGAGTTTGATGTCACATAGGAATCATACATGATGATTCTCTGTGCCAGCATTATAACAGCAGGGAATCTGTCTCACTTCTCTACAAGGGTTTGTTGTGACGTAGGAATCATACATGAAGATTCTGTGTGCTGTCATTATAAAAGCAGGGAATCTGTCTTACTTCTCTAAAAGTGTTGGTTGTCACATAGGAATCATAAATGAAGATTCTATGTGCCAGCATTACAACACCCGGGAATCTGTCTTACTTGTCTACAAGTGTTGGTTGTCACATAGGAATCATACATGAAGATTCCTTGTGCTGACATTATAACAGCAGGGAATCTGTCTCAGTTCCCTACAAGACTGTGTTGTTACATAGGAATCATACATGAAGATTCTGTGTGCTGACATTATATCAGGGAATCTGTCTCACTTCTGTACAAAAGTTTGTTGTCACCTAGGAATCCTACAGGAAGATTTTGTGTTCTAGTATTATAACACCAACGGATCTGTCTCATTTCTCTAAAAAAGTTTGTCGTCACATTTGAATCATACAAGAAGATTCTGTATGCTGACATTATAACAGCGAATCTGTCTCGCTTCTGTACAAAAGTTTGTAGTCACATAGGATTCCTACAGGAAGATTTTGTGTTCTAGTATTATAACACCAACGGATCTGTCTGAGTTCTCCACAAAAGTTTGTCATCACATTAAAATCATACATGCACATTCTGTGTGCTGACATTATAACACAAGCGAATCTGTCTCACATCTCTACAAGAGTTTGTTGTCACATAGGAATCATACATGAAGATTCTGTGTGCTGACATTATAACAGCAGGGAATCTGTCTCACTTCTCTACAAGAGTTTGTATTCACATATGAATCATAAATGAAGATTCTGTGTGTTAGCATTATAACAGCAGGGAATCTGTCTCACTTCTCTACAAGAGTTTGTTGTCACATAGGAATCATACATGAAGATTCTGTGTTCTGGCATTATAACAGCAGGGAATCTGTCTCACTTCTCTACAAGAGTTTGTATTCACATATGAATAATAAATGAAGATTCTGTGTGTTAGCATTATAACAGCAGGGAATCTGTCTCACTTCTCTACGAGGAGTGTGTTGTCACATATGAATCATACATGACGATTCTGAGTGTTGACATTATAACAGCAGGGAATCTGTCTCACTTCTCTACAAGAGTTTGTTGTCACATAGGAATCATAAATGAAGATTCTGTGTGCTGTCTTTATAACAACAGGGAATCTGTCTCACTGCTCTACAAGAGTTTGTTGTCACATAGGAATCATAAATGAAGATTCTGTGTGTTAGCATTATAACAGCAGGGAATCTGTCTCACTTCTCTACAAGAGTTTGTTGTCACATAGGAATCATAAATGAAGATTCTGTGTGCTGTCTTTATAACAACAGGGAATCTGTCTCACTGCTCTACAAGAGTTTGTTGTCACATAGGAATCGTATACGAAGATTCTGTGTGCTGGCAATATAACAGCAGGGAATCTGTGTTATTCTCTACAAGAGTTTGTTGTCACATAGGAATCATACATGAAGATTCTGTGTTGTGGAATTATAACAACAGGGAGTCTGTCGCACTTCTATATAAGAGTTTTTTGTCACATGGGAATCATACATAAAGATTTTGTAGGCTGGCATTATAACAGCAGGGAATCTGTCTCACTTCTCTACAAGAGTTATTTGTCACATAGGAATCATACATGACGATTCTGTGTGCTAGCATTATAACAGCAGGGTATCTGTCTCACTTCTCTACAAGAGTTTGTATTCACATATGAATCATACATGAAGATTCTGTGTGTTAGCATTATAACAGCAGGGAATCTGTCTCACTTCTCTACAAGAGTTTGTTGTCACATATGAATCACACACGACGATTCTGTGTGCTGGCATTATAACGGCAAACAATCTGTCTCACTTCTCTACAAGAGTTTGTTGTCACAGCAGAATCACAAATTAAGATTCTGTGTGCTGTCTTTATAACAACAGGGAATCTGTCTCACTGCTCTACAAGAGTTTGTTGTCACATAGGAATCGTATACGAAGATTCTGTGTGCTGGCAATATAACAGCAGGGAATCTGTGTTATTCTCTACAAGAGTTTGTTGTCACATAGGAATCATACATGAAGATTCTGTGTGCTGACATTATAACAGCAGGGAATCTGTCTCACTTCTCTACAAGAGTTTGTATTCACATATGAATCATAAATGAAGATTCTGTGTGTTAGCATTATAACAACAGGGAATCTGTCTCACTTCTCTACAAGAGTTTGTTGTCACATAGGAATCATACATAAAGATTCTGTGTGCCAGCATTATAACAACAGGGAATCTGTCTCACTTCGCTCCAAGAGTTTGTTGTCACATAGGAATAATATATAAAGATTCTGTGTGCCAGCATTATAACAACAGGGAATCTGTCTCACTTCGCTACAAGAGTTTGTTGTCACATAGGAATCATATATAACGATTCTGTGTGCCAGCATTATAACAACAGGGAATCTGTCTCACTTCGCTACAAGAGTTTGTTGTCACAGCAGAATCACAAATTAAGATTCTGTGTGCTGTCTTTATAACAACAGGGAATCTGTCTCACTGCTCTACAAGAGTTTGTTGTCACATAGGAATCGTATACGAAGATTCTGTGTGCTGGCAATATAACAGCAGGGAATCTGTGTTATTCTCTACAAGAGTTTGTTGTCACATAGGAATCATACATGAAGATTCTGTGTGCTGACATTATAACAGCAGGGAATCTGTCTCACTTCTCTACAAGAGTTTGTATTCACATATGAATCATAAATGAAGATTCTGTGTGTTAGCATTATAACAACAGGGAATCTGTCTCACTTCTCTACAAGAGTTTGTTGTCACATAGGAATCATACATAAAGATTCTGTGTGCCAGCATTATAACAACAGGGAATCTGTCTCACTTCGCTCCAAGAGTTTGTTGTCACATAGGAATCATATATAAAGATTCTGTGTGCCAGCATTATAACAACAGGGAATCTGTCTCACTTCGCTACAAGAGTTTGTTGTCACATAGGAATCATATATAACGATTCTGTGTGCTGGCATTATAACGGCAAACAATCTGTCTCACTTCTCTACAAGAGTTTGTTGTCACAGCAGAATCACAAATTAAGATTCTGTGTGCTGTCTTTATAACAACAGGGAATCTGTCTCACTGCTCTACAAGAGTTTGTTGTCACATAGGAATCGTATACGAAGATTCTGTGTGCTGGCAATATAACAGCAGGGAATCTGTGTTATTCTCTACAAGAGTTTGTTGTCACATAGGAATCATACATGAAGATTCTGTGTGCTGACATTATAACAGCAGGCAATCTGTCTCACTTCTCTACAAGAGTTTGTATTCACATATGAATCATAAATGAAGATTCTGTGTGTTAGCATTATAACAACAGGGAATCTGTCTCACTTCTCTACAAGAGTTTGTTGTCACATAGGAATCATACATAAAGATTCTGTGTGCCAGCATTATAACAACAGGGAATCTGTCTCACTTCGCTCCAAGAGTTTTTTGTCACATAGGAATCATATATAAAGATTCTGTGTGCCAGCATTATAACAACAGGGAATCTGTCTCACTTCGCTACAAGAGTTTGTTGTCACATAGGAATCATATATAACGATTCTGTGTGCCAGCATTATAACAACAGGGAATCTGTCTCACTTCGCTACAAGAGTTTGTTGTCACATAGGAATCGTATATGAAATTCTGTGCGCCAGAATTATAACAACAGGGAATCTGTCTCACTTCGCTACAAGAGTTTGTTGTCACATAGGAATCGTATATGAAGATTCTGTGTGCCAGCATTATAACACCAGGGAATCTGTCTCACTTCGCTACAAGAGTCAGTTGTCACATAGGAATCATATATGAAGATTGTGTGTGCCAACATTATAACAGCAGGGAATCTGTCTCACTTCGCTACAAGAGTTTGTTGTCACATAGGAATCATATATGAAGATTCTGTGTGCCAACATTATAACAGCAGGGAATCTGTCTCACTTCGCTACAAGAGTTTGTTGTCACATAGGAATCATATATGAAGATTCTGTGTGCCAGCATTATAACAGCAGGGAATCTGTCTCACTTCGCTACAAGAGTTAGTTGTCACATAGGAATCATATATGAAGATTCTGTGTGCCAACATTATAACAGCAGGGAATCTGTCTCACTTCGCTACAAGAGTTTGTTGTCACATAGGAATCATATATGAAGATTCTGTGTGCTGGTATTATAACAACAGGGAATCTGTCTTAGTTCGCAACAAGAGTTTGTTGTCACATAGGAATCATACATGGAGATTCTGTGTGCCAGCATTATAACAACAGGGAATCTGTCTTACTTCTCTACAAGTGTTGGTTGTCACATAGGAATCATACATGGAGATTCTGTGTGCCAGCATTGTAACAACACGGAATCTGTCTTACTTCGCTACAAGAGTTTGTTGTCACATAGGAATCATACATGGAGATTCTGTGTGCCAGCATTATAACAGCAGGGAATCTGTCTTACTTCTCTACAAGTGTTGGTTGTCACATAGGAACCATACAAGAAGGTTCTGTGTGCTAGTATTATAACAGCAGGGAATCTGTCTCACTTCGCTACAATACTTCGTTGTTACATAGGAATCGTACAAGAAGATTCTGTGTGCTGCCATTACAACAGCAGGTAATCTGTCTCACTTCGCTACAAGAGTTTGTTGTCACATAGGAATCATACATGGAGATTCTGTGTGCCAGCATTATAACACCAGGGAATCTGTCTTACTTCTCTACAAGTGTTGGTTGTCACATAGGAATCATACAAGAAGATTCAGTGTGCTGACATTATAACAGCAGGTAATCTGTCTCACTTCTCTAAAAGAGTTTGTTGTCACATAGGAATCATACATGGAGATTCTGTGTGCCAGCATTATAACACCAGGGAACCTGTCTTACTTCTCTACAAGTGTTGGTTGTCACATAGGAAACATACAAGAAGATTCAGTGTGCTGACATTATAACAGCAGGGAATCTGTCTCACTTCTCTACAAGAGTTTCTTGTCACATAGGAATCATACATGAAGATTCTGTTTGCTGCCAATATAACAGCAGGGAATCTGTCTCACTTCTCTACAAGAGTTTGTTGTCACATAGCAATCATACATGAAGATTCTGTGTGCTGCCAATATAACAGCAGGGAATCTGTCTCACTTCTCTACAAGAGTTTGTTGTCACATAGCAATCATACATGAAGATTCTGTGTGCTGCCAATATAACACCAGGGAATCTGTCTCACTTCTCTACAAGAGTTTGTTGTCACATAGCAATCATACATGAAGATTCTGTGTGCTGCCAATATAAAAGCAGGGAATCTGTCTCACTTCTCTACAAGAGTTTGTTGTCACATAGGAATCATACATGAAGATTCTGTGTGCTGGTATTATAACAACAGGGAATCTGTCTCACTTCTCTACAAGAGCTTGTTGTCACATAGAAATCATACATGAAGATTCTGTGTGCTGGTATTATAACAACAGGGAATCTGTCTCACTTCTCTACAAGAGCTTGTTTTCACATAGCAATCATACATAAAGATTCTGTGTGCTGGTATTATAATGACAGGGAATCTGTCTCACTTCTCTACAAGAGCTTGTTGTCACATAGGAATCATACATGAAGATTCTGTGTGCTGGTATTATAACAACAGGGATTCTGTCTCACTTCTCTACAAGAGTATGTTGTCACATAGCAATCATACATGAAGATTCTGTGTGCTGGTATTATAACAACAGTGAATCTGACTCACTTCGCTACAAGAGTTTGATGTCACATAGCAATCATACATGAAGATTTTGTGTGCTGCCAATATAACAGCAGGGAATCTGTCTCACTTCTCTACAAGACTTTGTTGTTACATAGGAATCATACATGAAGAATCTGTGTGCTGGCATTATAACAGCAGGGAATATGTCTCACTTCTCAACAGGAGTTTGTTGTGACATAGGAATCATACATGAAGATGCTGTGTGCTGGCATTATAACAACAGGGAATCTGTCTCACTTCTCTACAAGAGTTTCTTGTCACATAGGAATCATACATGAAGATTCTGTATGCTGGTATTATAACAGCAGGGAATCTGTCTCACTTCTCTACATGAGTTTGTTGTCACATAGGAATAATATATGAAGATTCTGTGTGCTGGTATTATATAGCAGCAGGGAATCTATCTCACTTTTCTACAAGAGCTCGTTGTCACATAGGAATCATATTTGAAGATTCTGTGTGTTGGTATTATAACAGCAGGGAATCTATCTCACTTCTCTACATGAGCTTGTTGTCACATAGGAATCATACATGAAGATTCTGTGTGCTGGTATTATAACAGCAGGGAATCTGTCTCACTTCTCTACAAGAGTTTGTCACATAGGAATCATATATGAAGATTCTGTGTGCTGGTATTATAACACCAGGGAATCTGTCTCACTTCTCTACAAGAGTTTGTTGTTACATAGGAATCATACATGAAGATTCTGTGTGCTGGTATTATAAGAACAGGGAATCTGTCTCACTTCTCTACAAGAGTTTGTTGTCACATAGGAATCATACATGAAGATTCTGTGTGTTAGCATTATAACAGCAGGGAATCTGTCTCACTTCTCTACAAGAGTTTGATGTCACATAGGAATCATACATGATGATTCTCTGTGCCAGCATTATAACAGCAGGGAATCTGTCTCACTTCTCTACAAGGGTTTGTTGTGACGTAGGAATCATACATGAAGATTCTGTGTGCTGCCATTATAAAAGCAGGGAATCTGTCTTACTTCTCTACAAGTGTTGGTTGTCACATAGGAATCATAAATGAAGATTCTATGTGCCAGCATTACAACACCAGGGAATCTGTCTTACTTGTCTACAAGTGTTGGTTGTCACATAGGAATCATACATGAAGATTCCTTGTGCTGACATTATATCAGGGAATCTGTCTCACTTCTGTACAAAAGTTTGTTGTCACCTAGGAATCCTACAGGAAGATTTTGTGTTCTAGTATTATAACACCAACGGATCTGTCTCATTTCTCTAAAAAAGTTTGTCGTCACATTTGAATCATACAAGAAGATTCTGTATGCTGACATTATAACAGCGAATCTGTCTCGCTTCTGTACAAAAGTTTGTTGTCACATAGGATTCCTACAGGAAGATTTTGTGTTCTAGTATTATAACACCAACGGATGTGTCTGAGTTCTCCACAAACGTTTGTCATCACATTAAAATCATACATGCACATTCTGTGTGCTGACATTATAACAGCAGGGAATCTGTCTCATTCTCTACAAGAGTTTGTTGTCACGTAGGAATCATACAGGAAGATTTTGTGTTCTAGTATTATAAGACCAACGGATCTGTCTCAGTTCTCCACAAAAGTTTGTCATCACATTAAAATCATACATGCACATTCTGTGTGCTGACATTATAACACAAGCGAATCTGTCTCACATCTCTACAAGAGTTTGTTGTCACATAGGAATCATACATGAAGATTCTTTGTGCTGATATTATAACAGCAGGGAACCTGTCTCACTTCTCTACAAGAGTTTGTTGTCACATAGGAATCATACATGAAGATTCTGTGTGCTGGCATTATAACAGCAGGGAATCTGTCTCACTTCTCTACAAGAGTTTGTATTCACATATGAATCATAAATGAAGATTCTGTGTGTTAGCATTATAACAGCAGGGAATCTGTCTCACTTCTCTACAAGAGTTTGTTGTCACATAGGAATCATACATGAAGATTCTGTGTGCTGGCATTATAACAGCAGGGAATCTGTCTCACTTCTCTACAAGAGTTTGTATTCACATATGAATCATAAAAGAAGATTCTGTGTGTTAGCATTATAACAGCAGGGAATCTGTCTCACTTCTCTACAAGAGTTTGTTGTCACATATGAATCATACATGACGATTCTGAGTGTTGACATTATAACAGCAGGGAATCTCTCTCACTTCACTACAAGAGTTTGTTGTCACATAGGAATCATAAATAAAGATTCTGTGTGCTGTCTTTATAAAAACAGGGAATCTGTCTCACTGCCCTACAAGAGTTTGTTGTCACATAGGAATCATAAATGAAGATTCTGTGTGTTAGCATTATAACAGCAGGGAATCTGTCTCACTTCTCTACAAGAGTTTGTTGTCACATAGGAATCATAAATGAAGATTCTGTGTGCTGGCTTTATAACAACAGGGAATCTGTCTCACTGCTCTACAAGAGTTTGTTGTCACATAGGAATCGTATACGAAGATTCTGTGTGCTGGCAATATAACAGCAGGGAATCTGTGTTATTCGCTACAAGAGTTTGTATTCACATATGAATCATAAATGAAGATTCTGTGTGCTGCCATTATAACAGCAGGGAATCTGTCTCACTTCTCTACAAGGGTTTGTTGTGACGTAGGAATCATACATGAAGATTCTGTGTGCTGCCATTATAAAAGCAGGGAATCTGTGTTACTTCTCTACAAGTGTTGGTTGTCACATAAGAATCATAAATGAAGATTCTATGTGCCAGCATTATAACACCAGGGAATCTGTCTTACTTCTCTACAAGTGTTGGTTGTCACATAAGAATCATACATGAAGATTCTTTGTGCTGACATTATAACAGCAGGGAATCTGTCTCAGTTCCCTACAAGACTCTGTTGTAACATAGGAATCATACATGAAGATTCCTTGTACTGACATTATAACAGCAGGGAATCTGTCTCAGTTCCCTACAAGACTTTGTTGTTACATAGGAATCATACTTGAAGATTCTGTGTGCTGACATTATATCAGGGAATCTGTCTCACTTCTGTACAAAAGTTTGTTGTCACCTAGGAATCCTACAGGAAGATTTTGTGTTCTAGTATTATAACACCAACGGATCTGTCTCATTTCTCTAAAAAAGTTTGTCGTCACATTTGAATCATACAAGAAGATTCTGTATGCTGACATTATAACAGCGAATCTGTCTCGCTTCTGTACAAAAGTTTGTTGTCACATAGGATTCCTACAGGAAGATTTTGTGTTCTAGTATTATAACACCAACGGATCTGTCTGAGTTCTCCAAAAAAGTTTGTCATCACATTAAAATCATACATGCACATTCTGTGTGCTGACATTATAACAGCAGGGAATCTGTCTCACTTCTCTATAAGAGTTTGTTGTCACATAGGAATCATACAGGAAGACTTTGTGTTCTAGTATTATAAAACCAACGGATCTGTCTCAGTTCTCCACAAAAGTTTGTCATCACATTAAAATCATACATGCACATTCTGTGTGCTGACATTATAACACAAGCGAATCTGTCTCACATCTCTACAAGAGTTTGTTGTCACATAGGAATCATACATGAAGATTCTGTGTGCTGACATTATAACAGCAGGGAATCTGTCTCACTTCTCTACAAGAGTTTGTATTCACATATGAATCATAAATGAAGATTCTGTGTGTTAGCATTATAACAGCAGGGAATCTGTCTCACTTCTCTACAAGAGTTTGTTGTCACATAGGAATCATACATGAAGATTCTGTGTGCTGGCATTATAACAGCAGGGAATCTGTCTCACTTCTCTACAAGAGTTTGTATTCACATATGAATAATAAATGAAGATTCTGTGTGTTAGCATTATAACAGCAGGGAATCTGTCTCACTTCTCTACAAGAGTGTGTTGTCACATATGAATCATACATGACGATTCTGAGTGTTGACATTATAACAGCAGGGAATCTGTCTCACTTCTCTACAAGAGTTTGTTGTCACATAGGAATCATAAATGAAGATTCTGTGTGCTGTCTTTATAACAACAGGGAATCTGTCTCACTGCTCTACAAGAGTTTGTTGTCACATAGGAATCATAAATGAAGATTCTGTGTGTTAGCATTATAACAGCAGGGAATCTGTCTCACTTCTCTACAAGAGTTTGTTGTCACATAGGAATCATAAATGAAGATTCTGTGTGCTGTCTTTATAACAACAGGGAATCTGTCTCCCTGCTCTACAAGAGTTTGTTGTCACATAGGAATCGTATACGAAGATTCTGTGTGCTGGCAATATAACAGCAGGGAATCTCTGTTATTCTCTACAAGAGTTTGTTGTCACATAGGAATCATACATGAAGATTCTGTGTTGTGGAATTATAACAACAGGGAGTCTGTCGCACTTCTATATAAGAGTTTTTTGTCACATGGGAATCATACATAAAGATTTTGTAGGCTGGCATTATAACAGCAGGGAATCTGTCTCACTTCTCTACAAGAGTTATTTGTCACATAGGAATCATACATGACGATTCTGTGTGCTAGCATTATAACAGCAGGGTATCTGTCTCACTTCTCTACAAGAGTTTGTATTCACATATGAATCATACATGAAGATTCTGTGTGTTAGCATTATAACAGCAGGGAATCTGTCTCACTTCTCTACAAGAGTTTGTTGTCACATATGAATCACAGACGACGATTCTGTGTGCTGGCATTATAACGGCAAACAATCTGTCTCACTTCTCTACAAGAGTTTGTTGTCACAGCAGAATCACAAATTAAGATTCTGTGTGCTGTCTTTATAACAACAGGGAATCTGTCTCACTGCTCTACAAGAGTTTGTTGTCACATAGGAATCGTATACGAAGATTCTGTGTGCTGGCAATATAACAGCAGGGAATCTGTGTTATTCTCTACAAGAGTTTGTTGTCACATAGGAATCATACATGAAGATTCTGTGTGCTGACATTATAACAGCAGGGAATCTGTCTCACTTCTCTACAAGAGTTTGTATTCACATATGAATCATAAATGAAGATTCTGTGTGTTAGCATTATAACAGCAGGGAATCTGTCTCACTTCTCTACAAGAGTTTGTTGTCACATAGGAATCATACATAAAGATTCTGTGTGCCAGCATTATAACAACAGGGAATCTGTCTCACTTCGCTCCAAGAGTTTGTTGTCACATAGGAATCATATATAAAGATTCTGTGTGCCAGCATTATAACAACAGGGAATCTGTCTCACTTCGCTACAAGAGTTTGTTGTCACATAGGAATCATATATAACGATTCTGTGTGCCAGCATTATAACAACAGGGAATCTGTCTCACTTCGCTACAAGAGTTTGTTGTCACATAGGAATCGTATATGAAATTCTGTGCGCCAGAATTATAACAACAGGGAATCTGTCTCACTTCGCTACAAGAGTTTGTTGTCACATAGGAATCGTATATGAAGATTCTGTGTGCCAGCATTATAACACCAGGGAATCTGTCTCACTTCGCTACAAGAGTCAGTTGTCACATAGGAATCATATATGAAGATTGTGTGTGCCAACATTATAACAGCAGGGAATCTGTCTCACTTCGCTACAAGAGTTTGTTGTCACATAGGAATCATATATGAAGATTCTGTGTGCCAACATTATAACAGCAGGGAATCTGTCTCACTTCGCTACAAGAGTTTGTTGTCACATAGGAATCATATATGAAGATTCTGTGTGCCAGCATTATAACAGCAGGGAATCTGTCTCACTTCGCTACAAGAGTTAGTTGTCACATAGGAATCATATATGAAGATTCTGTGTGCCAACATTATAACAGCAGGGAATCTGTCTCACTTCGCTACAAGAGTTTGTTGTCACATAGGAATCATATATGAAGATTCTGTGTGCCAACATTATAACAGCAGGGAATCTGTCTCACTTCGCTACAAGAGTTTGTTGTCACATAGGAATCATATATGAAGATTCTGTGTGCCAGCATTATAACAGCAGGGAATCTGTCTCACTTCTCTACAAGAGTTATTTGTCACATAGGTATCAAACATGAAGATTCTGTGTGCCAACATTATAACAGCAGGGAATCTGTCTTACTTCGCAACAAGAGTTTGTTGTCACATAGGAATCATACATGGAGTTTCTGTGTGCCAGCATTATAACAACAGGGAATCTGTCTTACTTCTCTACAAGTGTTGGTTGTCACATAGGAATCATACATGGAGATTCTGTGTGCCAGCATTATAACAACAGGGAATCTGTCTTACTTCGCTACAAGAGTTTGTTGTCACATAGGAATCATTCATGGAGATTCTGTGTGCCAGCATTATAACAGCAGGGAATCTGTCTTACTTCTCTACAAGTGTTGGTTGTCACATAGGAATCATACAAGAAGGTTCTGTGTGCTAGTATTATAACAGCAGGGAATCTGTCTCACTTCGCTACAATACTTCGTTGTTACATAGGAATCGTACAAGAAGATTCTGTGTGCTGCCATTATAACAGCAGGTAATCTGTCTCACTTCGCTACAAGAATTTGTTGTCACATAGGAATCATACATGGAGATTCTGTGTGCCAGCATTATAACACCAGGGAATCTGTCTTACTTCTCTACAAGTGTTGGTTGTCACATAGGAATCATACAAGAAGATTCAGTGTGCTGACATTATAACAGCAGGTAATCTGTCTCACTTCTCTAAAAGAGTTTGTTGTCACATAGGAATCATACATGGAGATTCTGTGTGCCAGCATTATAACACCAGGGAACCTGTCTTACTTCTCTACAAGTGTTGGTTGTCACATAGGAAACATACAAGAAGATTCAGTGTGCTGACATTATAACAGCAGGGAATCTGTCTCACTTCTCTACAAGAGTTTCTTGTCACATAGGAATCATACATGAAGATTCTGTTTGCTGCCAATATAACAGCAGGGCATCTGTCTCACTTCTCTACAAGAGTTTGTTGTCACATAGCAATCAAACATGAAGATTCTGTGTGCTGCCAATATAACAGCAGGGAATCTGTCTCACTTCTTTACAAGAGTTTGTTGTCACATAGCAATCATACATGAAGATTCTGTGTGCTGCCAATATAACACCAGGGAATCTGTCTCACTTCTCTACAAGAGTTTGTTGTCACATAGCAATCATACATGAAGATTCTGTGTGCTGCCAATATAAAAGCAGGGAATCTGTCTCACTTCTCTACAAGAGTTTGTTGTCACATAGGAATCATACATGAAGATTCTGTGTGCTGGTATTATAACAACAGGGAATCTGTCTCACTTCTCTACAAGAGCTTGTTGTCACATAGAAATCATACATGAAGATTCTGTGTGCTGGTATTATAACAACAGGGAATCTGTCTCACTTCTCTACAAGAGCTTGTTTTCACATAGCAATCATACATAAAGATTCTGTGTGCTGGTATTATAACAACAGGGAATCTGTCTCACTTCTCTACAAGAGTTTGTTGTCACATAGCAATCATACATGAAGATTCTGTGTGCTGGTATTATAACAACAGTGAATCTGACTCACTTCGCTACAAGAGTTTGATGTCACATAGCAATCATTCATGAAGATTTTGTGTGCTGCCAATATAACAGCAGGGAATCTGTCTCACTTCTCTACAAGACTTTGTTGTTACATAGGAATCATACATGAAGAATCTGTGTGCTGGCATTATAACAGCAGGGAATCTGTCTCACTTCTCAACAGGAGTTTGTTGTGACATAGGAATCATACATGAAGATGCTGTGTGCTGGCATTATAACAACAGGGAATCTGTCTCACTTCTCTACAAGAGTTTCTTGTCACATAGGAATCATACATGAAGATTCTGTATGCTGGTATTATAACAGCAGGGAATCTGTCTCACTTCTCTACATGAGTTTGTTGTCACATAGGAATAATATATGAAGATTCTGTGTGCTGGTATTATATAGCAGCAGGGAATCTATCTCACTTTGCTACAAGAGCTCGTTTCACATAGGAATCATATTTGAAGATTCTGTGTGTTGGTATTATAACAGCAGGGAATCTATCTCACTTCTCTACATGAGCTTGTTGTCACATAGGAATCATACATGAAGATTCTGTGTGCTGGTATTATAACAGCAGGGAATCTGTCTCACTTCTCTACAAGAGTTTGTCACATAGGAATCATATATGAAGATTCTGTGTGCTGGTATTATAACACCAGGGAATCTGTCTCACTTCTCTACAAGAGTTTGTTGTTACATAGGAATCATACATGAAGATTCTGTGTGCTGGTATTATAAGAACAGGGAATCTGTCTCACTTCTCTACAAGAGTTTGTTGTCACATAGGAATCATACATGAAGATTCTGTGTGTTAGCATTATAACAGCAGGGAATCTGTCTCACTTCTCTACAAGAGTTTGATGTCACATAGGAATCATACATGATGATTCTCTGTGCCAGCATTATAACAGCAGGGAATCTGTCTCACTTCTCTACAAGGGTTTGTTGTGACGTAGGAATTATACATGAAGATTCTGTGTGCTGCCATTATAAAAGCAGGGAATCTGTCTTAGTTCTCTACAAGTGTTGGTTGTCACATAGGAATCATAAATGAAGATTCTATGTGCCAGCATTACAACACCAGGGAATCTGTCTTACTTGTCTACAAGTGTTGGTTGTCACATAGGAATCATACATGAAGATTCCTTGTGCTGACATTATAACAGCAGGGAATCTGTCTCAGTTCCCTACAAGACTGTGTTGTTACATAGGAATCATACATGAAGATTCTGTGTGCTGACATTATATCAGGGAATCTGTCTCACTTCTGTACAAAAGTTTGTTGTCACCTAGGAATCCTACAGGAAGATTTTGTGTTCTAGTATTATAACACCAACGGATCTGTCTCATTTCTCTAAAAAAGTTTGTCGTCACATTTGAATCATACAAGAAGATTCTGTATGCTGACATTATAACAGCGAATCTGTCTCGCTTCTGTACAAAAGTTTGTTGTCACATAGGATTCCTACAGGAAGATTTTGTGTTCTAGTATTATAACACCAACGGATCTGTCTGAGTTCTCCACAAAAGTTTGTCATCACATTAAAATCATACATGCACATTCTGTGTGCTGACATTATAACACAAGCGAATCTGTCTCACATCTCTACAAGAGTTTGTTGTCACATAGGAATCATACATGAAGATTCTGTGTGCTGACATTATAACAGCAGGGAATCTGTCTCACTTCTCTACAAGAGTTTGTATTCACATATGAATCATAAATGAAGATTCTGTGTGTTAGCATTATAACAGCAGGGAATCTGTCTCACTTCTCTACAAGAGTTTGTTGTCACATAGGAATCATACATGAAGATTCTGTGTGCTGGCATTATAACAGCAGGGAATCTGTCTCACTTCTCTACAAGAGTTTGTATTCACATATGAATAATAAATGAAGATTCTGTGTGTTAGCATTATAACAGCAGGGAATCTGTCTCACTTCTCTACAAGAGTGTGTTGTCACATATGAATCATACATGACGATTCTGAGTGTTGACATTATAACAGCAGGGAATCTGTCTCACTTCTCTACAAGAGTTTGTTGTCACATAGGAATCATAAATGAAGATTCTGTGTGCTGTCTTTATAACAACAGGGAATCTGTCTCACTGCTCTACAAGAGTTTGTTGTCACATAGGAATCAGAAATGAAGATTCTGTGTGTTAGCATTATAACAGCAGGGAATCTGTCTCACTTCTCTACAAGAGTTTGTTGTCACATAGGAATCATAAATGAAGATTCTGTGTGCTGTCTTTATAACAACAGGGAATCTGTCTCACTGCTCTACAAGAGTTTGTTGTCACATAGGAATCGTATACGAAGATTCTGTGTGCTGGCAATATAACAGCAGGGAATCTGTGTTATTCTCTACAAGAGTTTGTTGTCACATAGGAATCATACATGAAGATTCTGTGTTGTGGAATTATAACAACAGGGAGTCTGTCGCACTTCTATATAAGAGTTTTTTGTCACATGGGAATCATACATAAAGATTTTGTAGGCTGGCATTATAACAGCAGGGAATCTGTCTCACTTCTCTACAAGAGTTATTTGTCACATAGGAATCATACATGACGATTCTGTGTGCTAGCATTATAACAGCAGGGTATCTGTCTCACTTCTCTACAAGAGTTTGTATTCACATATGAATCATACATGAAGATTCTGTGTGTTAGCATTATAACAGCAGGGAATCTGTCTCACTTCTCTACAAGAGTTTGTTGTCACATAGGAATCATACATAAAGATTCTGTGTGCCAGCATTATAACAACAGGGAATCTGTCTCACTTCGCTCCAAGAGTTTGTTGTCACATAGGAATCATATATAAAGATTCTGTGTGCCAGCATTATAACAACAGGGAATCTGTCTCACTTCGCTACAAGAGTTTATTGTCACATAGGAATCATATATAACGATTCTGTGTGCCAGCATTATAACAACAGGGAATCTGTCTCACTTCGCTACAAGAGTTTGTTGTCACATAGGAATCGTATATGAAATTCTGTGCGCCAGAATTATAACAACAGGGAATCTGTCTCACTTCGCTACAAGAGTTTGTTGTCACATAGGAATCGTATATGAAGATTCTGTGTGCCAGCATTATAACACCAGGTAATCTGTCTCACTTCGCTACAAGAGTCAGTTGTCACATAGGAATCATATATGAAGATTGTGTGTGCCAACATTATAACAGCAGGGAATCTGTCTCACTTCGCTACAAGAGTTTGTTGTCACATAGGAATCATATATGAAGATTCTGTGTGCCAACATTATAACAGCAGGGAATCTGTCTCACTTCGCTACAAGAGTTTGTTGTCACATAGGAATCATATATGAAGATTCTGTGTGCCAGCATTATAACAGCAGGGAATCTGTCTCACTTCGCTACAAGAGTTAGTTGTCACATAGGAATCATATATGAAGATTCTGTGTGCCAACATTATAACAGCAGGGAATCTGTCTCACTTCGCTACAAGAGTTTGTTGTCACATAGGAATCATATATGAAGATTCTGTGTGCTGGTATTATAACAACAGGGAATCTGTCTTACTTCTCTACAAGTGTTGGTTGTCACATAGGAATCATACATGGAGATTCTGTGTGCCAGCATTATAACAACACGGAATCTGTCTTACTTCGCTACAAGAGTTTGTTGTCACATAGGAATCATACATGGAGATTCTGTGTGCCAGCATTATAACAGCAGGGAATCTGTCTTACTTCTCTACAAGTGTTGGTTGTCACATAGGAATCATACAAGAAGGTTCTGTGTGCTAGTATTATAACAGCAGGGAATCTGTCTCACTTCGCTACAATACTTCGTTGTTACATAGGAATCGTACAAGAAGATTCTGTGTGCTGCCATTATAACAGCAGGTAATCTGTCTCACTTCGCTACAAGAGTTTGTTGTCACATAGGAATCATACATGGAGATTCTGTGTGCCAGCATTATAACACCAGGGAATCTGTCTTACTTCTCTACAAGTGTTGGTTGTCACATAGGAATCATACAAGAAGATTCAGTGTGCTGACATTATAACAGCAGGTAATCTGTCTCACTTCTCTAAAAGAGTTTGTTGTCACATAGGAATCATACATGGAGATTCTGTGTGCCAGCATTATAACACCAGGGAACCTGTCTTACTTCTCTACAAGTGTTGGTTGTCACATAGGAAACATACAAGAAGATTCAGTGTGCTGACATTATAACAGCAGGGAATCTGTCTCACTTCTCTACAAGAGTTTCTTGTCACATAGGAATCATACATGAAGATTCTGTTTGCTGCCAATATAACAGCAGGGAATCTGTCTCACTTCTCTATAAGAGTTTGTTGTCACATAGCAATCATACATGAAGATTCTGTGTGCTGCCAATATAACAGCAGGGAATCTGTCTCACTTCTCTACAAGAGTTTGTTGTCACATAGCAATCATACATGAAGATTCTGTGTGCTGCCAATATAACACCAGGGAATCTGTCTCACTTCTCTACAAGAGTTTGTTGTCACATAGCAATCATACATGAAGATTCTGTGTGCTGCCAATATAAAAGCAGGGAATCTGTTTCACCTCTCTACAAGAGTTTGTTGTCACATAGGAATCATACATGAAGATTCTGTGTGCTGGTATTATAACAACAGGGAATCTGTCTCACTTCTCTACAAGAGCTTGTTGTCACATAGAAATCATACATGAAGATTCTGTGTGCTGGTATTATAACAACAGGGAATCTGTCTCACTTCTCTACAAGAGCTTGTTTTCACATAGCAATCATACATAAAGATTCTGTGTGCTGGTATTATAATGACAGGGAATCTGTCTCACTTCTCTACAAGAGCTTGTTGTCACATAGGAATCATACATGAAGATTCTGTGTGCTGGTATTATAACAACAGGGATTCTGTCTCACTTCTCTACAAGAGTTTGTTGTCACATAGCAATCATACATGAAGATTCTGTGTGCTGGTATTATAACAACAGTGAATCTGACTCACTTCGCTACAAGAGTTTGATGTCACATAGCAATCATACATGAAGATTTTGTGTGCTGCCAATATAACAGCAGGGAATCTGTCTCACTTGTCTACAAGACTTTGTTGCTACATAGGAATCATACATGAAGAATCTGTGTGCTGGCATTATAACAGCAGGGAATCTGTCTCACTTCTCAACAGGAGTTTGTTGTGACATAGGAATCATACATGAAGATCTGTGTGCTGGCATTATAACAACAGGGAATCTGTCTCACTTCTCTACAAGAGTTTCTTGTCACATAGGAATCATACATGAAGATTCTGTATGCTGGTATTATAACAGCAGGGAATCTGTCTCACTTCTCTACATGAGTTTGTTGTCACATAGGAATAATATATGAAGATTCTGTGTGCTGGTATTATATAGCAGCAGGGAATCTATCTCACTTTTCTACAAGAGCTCGTTGTCACATAGGAATCATATTTGAAGATTCTGTGTGTTGGTATTATAACAGCAGGGAATCTATCTCACTTCTCTACATGAGCTTGTTGTCACATAGGAATCATACATGAAGATTCTGTGTGCTGGTATTATAACAGCAGGGAATCTGTCTCACTTCTCTACAAGAGTTTGTCACATAGGAATCATATATGAAGATTCTGTGTGCTGGTATTATAACACCAGGGAATCTGTCTCACTTCTCTACAAGAGTTTGTTGTTACATAGGAATCACACATGAAGATTCTGTGTGCTGGTATTATAAGAACAGGGAATCTGTCTCACTTCTCTACAAGAGTTTGTTGTCACATAGGAATCATACATGAAGATTCTGTGTGTTAGCATTATAACAGCAGGGAATCTGTCTCACTTCTCTACAAGAGTTTGATGTCACATAGGAATCATACATGATGATTCTCTGTGCCAGCATTATAACAGCAGGGAATCTGTCTCACTTCTCTACAAGGGTTTGTTGTGACGTAGGAATCATACATGAAAATTCTGTGTGCTGCCATTATAAAAGCAGGGAATCTGTCTTACTTCTCTACAAGTGTTGGTTGTCACATAGGAATCATAAATGAAGATTCTATGTGCCAGCATTACAACACCAGGGAATCTGTCTTACTTGTCTACAAGTGTTGGTTGTCACATAGGAATCATACATGAAGATTCCTTGTGCTGACATTATAACAGCAGGGAATCTGTCTCAGTTCCCTACAAGACTGTGTTGTTACATAGGAATCATACATGAAGATTCTGTGTGCTGACATTATATCAGGGAATCTGTCTCACTTCTGTACAAAAGTTTGTTGTCACCTAGGAATCCTACAGGAAGATTTTGTGTTCTAGTATTATAACACCAACGGATCTGTCTCATTTCTCTAAAAAAGTTTGTCGTCACATTTGAATCATACAAGAAGATTCTGTATGCTGACATTATAACAGCAAATCTGTCTCGCTTCTGTACAAAAGTTTGTTGTCACATAGGATTCCTACAGGAAGATTTTGTGTTCTAGTATTATAACACCAACGGATCTGTCTGAGTTCTCCACAAAAGTTTGTCATCACATTAAAATCATACATGCACATTCTGTGTGCTGACATTATAACAGCAGGGAATCTGTCTCATTCTCTACAAGAGTTTGTTGTCACATAGGAATCATACAGGAAGATTTTGTGTTCTAGTATTATAAGACCAACGGATCTGTCTCAGTTCTCCACAAAAGTTTGTCATCACATTAAAATCATACATGCACATTCTGTGTGCTGACATTATAACACAAGCGAATCTGTCTCACATCTCTACAAGAGTTTGTTGTCACATAGGAATCATACATGAAGATTCTGTGTGCTGATATTATAACAGCAGGGAACCTGTCTCACTTCTCTACAAGAGTTTGTTGTCACATAGGAATCATACATGAAGATTCTGTGTGCTGGCATTATAACAGCAGGGAATCTGTCTCACTTCTCTACAAGAGTTTGTATTCACATATGAATCATAAATGAAGATTCTGTGTGTTAGCATTATAACAGCAGGGAATCTGTCTCACTTCTCTACAAGAGTTTGTTGTCACATAGGAATCATACATGAAGATTCTGTGTGCTGGCATTATAACAGCAGGGAATCTGTCTCACTTCTCTACAAGAGTTTGTATTCACATATGAATCATAAAAGAAGATTCTGTGTGTTAGCATTATAACAGCAGGGAATCTGTCTCACTTCTCTACAAGAGTTTGTTGTCACATATGAATCATACATGACGATTCTGAGTGTTGACATTATAACAGCAGGGAATCTGTCTCACTTCACTACAAGAGTTTGTTGTCACATAGGAATCATAAATAAAGATTCTGTGTGCTGTCTTTATAAAAACAGGGAATCTGTCTCACTGCTCTACAAGAGTTTGTTGTCACATAGGAATCATAAATGAAGATTCTGTGTGTTAGCATTATAACAGCAGGGAATCTGTCTCACTTCTCTACAAGAGTTTGTTGTCACATAGGAATCATAAATGAAGATTCTGTGTGCTGGCTTTATAACAACAGGGAATCTGTCTCACTGCTCTACAAGAGTTTGTTGTCACATAGGAATCGTATACGAAGATTCTGTGTGCTGGCAATATAACAGCAGGGAATCTGTGTTATTCGCTACAAGAGTTTGTATTCACATATGAATCATAAATGAAGATTCTGTGTGCTGCCATTATAACAGCAGGGAATCTGTCTCACTTCTCTACAAGGGTTTGTTGTGACGTAGGAATCATACATGAAGATTCTGTGTGCTGCCATTATAAAAGCAGGGAATCTGTGTTACTTCTCTACAAGTGTTGGTTGTCACATAAGAATCATAAATGAAGATTCTATGTGCCAGCATTATAACACCAGGGAATCTGTCTTACTTCTCTACAAGTGTTGGTTGTCACATAAGAATCATACATGAAGATTCTTTGTGCTGACATTATAACAGCAGGGAATCTGTCTCAGTTCCCTACAAGACTCTGTTGTAACATAGGAATCATACATGAAGATTCCTTGTACTGACATTATAACAGCAGGGAATCTGTCTCAGTTCCCTACAAGACTTTGTTGTTACATAGGAATCATACTTGAAGATTCTGTGTGCTGACATTATATCAGGGAATCTGTCTCACTTCTGTACAAAAGTTTGTTGTCACCTAGGAATCCTACAGGAAGATTTTGTGTTCTAGTATTATAACACCAACGGATCTGTCTCATTTCTCTAAAAAAGTTTGTCGTCACATTTGAATCATACAAGAAGATTCTGTATGCTGACATTATAACAGCGAATCTGTCTCGCTTCTGTACAAAAGTTTGTTGTCACATAGGATTCCTACAGGAAGATTTTGTGTTCTAGTATTATAACACCAACGGATCTGTCTGAGTTCTCCAAAAAAGTTTGTCATCACATTAAAATCATACATGCACATTCTGTGTGCTGACATTATAACAGCAGGGAATCTGTCTCACTTCTCTACAAGAGTTTGTTGTCACATAGGAATCATACAGGATGACTTTGTGTTCTAGTATTATAAAACCAACGGATCTGTCTCAGTTCTCCACAAAAGTTTGTCATCACATTAAAATCATACATGCACATTCTGTGTGCTGACATTATAACACAAGCGAATCTGTCTCACATCTCTACAAGAGTTTGTTGTCACATAGGAATCATACATGAAGATTCTGTGTGCTGACATTATAACAGCAGGGAATCTGTCTCACTTCTCTACAAGAGTTTGTATTCACATATGAATCATAAATGAAGATTCTGTGTGTTAGCATTATAACAGCAGGGAATCTGTCTCACTTCTCTACAAGAGTTTGTTGTCACATAGGAATCATACATGAAGATTCTGTGTGCTGGCATTATAACAGCAGGGAATCTGTCTCACTTCTCTACAAGAGTTTGTATTCACATATGAATAATAAATGAAGATTCTGTGTGTTAGCATTATAACAGCAGGGAATCTGTCTCACTTCTCTACAAGAGTGTGTTGTCACATATGAATCATACATGACGATTCTGAGTGTTGACATTATAACAGCAGGGAATCTGTCTCACTTCTCTACAAGAGTTTGTTGTCACATAGGAATCATAAATGAAGATTCTGTGTGCTGTCTTTATAAAAACAGGGAATCTGTCTCACTGCTCTACAAGAGTTTGTTGTCACATAGGAATCATAAATGAAGATTCTGTGTGTTAGCATTATAACAGCAGGGAATCTGTCTCACTTCTCTACAAGAGTTTGTTGTCACATAGGAATCATAAATGAAGATTCTGTGTGCTGTCTTTATAACAACAGGGAATCTGTCTCACTGCTCTACAAGAGTTTGTTGTCACATAGGAATCGTATACGAAGATTCTGTGTGCTGGCAATATAACAGCAGGGAATCTGTGTTATTCTCTACAAGAGTTTGTTGTCACATAGGAATCATACATGAAGATTCTGTGTTGTGGCATTATAACAACAGGGAGTCTGTCGCACTTCTATATAAGAGTTTTTTGTCACATGGGAATCATACATAAAGATTTTGTAGGCTGGCATTATAACAGCAGGGAATCTGTCTCACTTCTCTACAAGAGTTATTTGTCACATAGGAATCATACATGACGATTCTGTGTGCTAGCATTATAACAGCAGGGTATCTGTCTCACTTCTCTACAAGAGTTTGTATTCACATATGAATCATACATGAAGATTCTGTGTGTTAGCATTATAACAGCAGGGAATCTGTCTCACTTCTCTACAAGAGTTTGTTGTCACATATGAATCACACACGACGATTCTGTGTGCTGGCATTATAACGGCAAACAATCTGTCTCACTTCTCTACAAGAGTTTGTTGTCACAGCAGAATCACAAATTAAGATTCTGTGTGCTGTCTTTATAACAACAGGGAATCTGTCTCACTGCTCTACAAGAGTTTGTTGTCACATAGGAATCGTATACGAAGATTCTGTGTGCTGGCAATATAACAGCAGGGAATCTGTGTTATTCTCTACAAGAGTTTGTTGTCACATAGGAATCATATATAAAGATTCTGTGTGCCAGCATTATAACAACAGGGAATCTGTCTCACTTCGCTACAAGAGTTTGTTGTCACATAGGAATCGTATATGAAATTCTGTGCGCCAGAATTATAACAACAGGGAATCTGTCTCACTTCGCTACAAGAGTTTGTTGTCACATAGGAATCGTATATGAAGATTCTGTGTGCCAGCATTATAACACCAGGGAATCTGTCTCACTTCGCTACAAGAGTTAGTTGTCACATAGGAATCATATATGAAGATTCTGTGTGCCAACATTATAACAGCAGGGAATCTGTCTCACTTCGCTACAAGAGTTTGTTGTCACATAGGAATCATACATGGAGATTCTGTGTGCCAACATTATAACACCAGGGAATCTGTCTCACTTCGCTACAAGAGTTAGTTGTCACATAGGAATCATATATGAAGATTCTGTGTGCCAACATTATAACAGCAGGGAATCTGTCTCACTTCGCTACAAGAGTTTGTTGTCACATAGGAATCATACATGGAGATTCTGTGTGTTGACTTTATAACAACAGGGAATCTGTCTCACTTGGCTACAAGAGTTTGTTGTCACATAGGAATCATACATGGAGATTCTGTGTGTTGACTTTATAACAAAAGGGAATCGGTCTCACTTCGCTACAAGAGTTTGTTGTCACATGGGAATCATATATGAAGATTCTGTGTGCTGGTATTATAACAACAGGGAATCTGTCTTACTTCGCTACAAGAGTTTGTTGTCACATAGGAATCATACATGGAGATTCTGTGTGCCAGCATTATAACAGCAGGGAATCTGTCTTACTTCTCTACAAGTGTTGGTTGTCACATAGGAATCATACATGGAGATTCTGTGTGCCAGCATTATAACAACAGGGAATCTGTCTTACTTCGCTACAAGAGTTTGTTGTCACATTGGAATCATACATGGAGATTCTGTGTGCCAGCATTATAACAGCAGGGAATCTGTCTTACTTCTCTACAAGTGTTGGTTGTCACATAGGAATCATACAAGAACATTCTGTGTGCTAGTATTATAACAGCAGGGAATCTGTCTCACTTCGCTACAATACTTTGTTGTTACATAGGAATCATACAAGAAGATTCTGTGTGCTGCCATTATAACAGCAGGTAATCTGTCTCACTTTGCTACAAGAGTTTGTTGTCACATAGGAATCATACATGGAGATTCTGTGTGCCAGCATTATAACACCAGGGAATCTGTCTTACTTCTCTACAAGTGTTGGTTGTCACATAGGATTCATACAAGAAGATTCAGTGTGCTGACATTAATACAGCAGGTAATCTGTCTCACTTCTCTAAAAGAGTTTGTTGTCACATAGGAATCATACATGGAGATTCTGTGTGCCAGCATTATAACACCAGGGAATCTGTCTTACTTCTCTACAAGTGTTGGTTGTCACATAGGAATCATACATGAAGATTCTGTGTGCTGCCAATATAACAGCAGGGAATCTGTCTCACTTCTCTACAAGAGTTTGTTGTCACATAGCAATCATACATGAAGATTCTGTGTGCTGCCAATATAACACCAGGGAATCTGTCTCACTTCTCTACAAGGGTTTGTTGTCAGATAGCAATCATACATGAAGATTCTGTGTGCTGCCAATATAACAGCAGGGAATCTGTCTCACTTCTCTACAAGAGTTTGTTGTCACATAGGAATCATACATGAAGATTCTGTGTGCTGGTATTATAACAACAGGGAATCTGTCTCACTTCTCTACAAGAGCTTGTTGTCACATAGAAATCATACATGAAGATTCTGTGTGCTGGTATTATAACAACAGGGAATCTGTCTCACTTCTCTACAAGAGCTTGTTGTCACATAGCAATCATACATAAAGATTCTGTTTGCTGGTATTATAACAACAGGGAATCTGTCTCACTTCTCTACAAGAGCTTGTTGTCACATAGGAATCATACATGAAGATTCTGTGTGCTGGTATTATAACAACAGGGATTCTGTCTCACTTCTCTACAAGAGTTTGTTGTCACATAGCAATCATACATGAAGATTCTGTGTGCTGGTGTTATAACAACAGGGAATCTGTCTCACTTCGCTACAAGAGTTTGTTGTCACATAGCAATTGAGACGGTAATTTGTATCACAAATTACTTTAATGTAAATAATGATAGTAATATGAATATGTATTTTTATGTAACATTGATTTCAGAGGTTTAATAATTGTAATTATTATTGGTAAATAATAATATACGGCTCTACTGAAACTGTCAACCATAACGCAATAATGCAGCGAGGGGATGAGTTGTTTATCGTTACCGGGAACCAGGAAGTTACGTAATATTTCGCGCCTTTTCGGTAAAAGCTTCTAGAATTTTCCCTAAAAGTAATATGTATTAGTGGTTTTCATTGGATAATAAAATAGACGCTAATGTTGGCGCGTTTTATTAGCCAATGGCAGTTCATTTATAATCTTTAGGCGTATCTTGAGGCAAGCCTATAAATAGTGTAGATTCAAGGGAGCGTTCCCCCAGTGCAACAAGATTCTCAACACATTACACATCGTCACCAGTTCTACATAATTCTCCGTTCATTTATTTCGTCAAGTTACGCGCAGCAGAAGTACGAGAAATCTTATAAAGTATTATACAGTTAAATACACAAAGTTGAAGTATGCGAGTTAAAAGTGATAAGAAGTTATTACAAACAGTTTCAGTATGGCGAGTATCCAAATAAATATGTGAAAGTGTTCGTGAACGTGTTCTGCAATAAAGATTATAAAACCAATTTCTTCGTCAATATCATTTCTAGACAAAAGATTCCTTTCCGCTTCACACCCTGCAAGAGATACAAGTTCTACCAAGAAAAGATGATACCTAGCCGGAGGACAATATACATAACCTTAAATTCTTTCAGAAACTGATTGATGCAAATTGCTACGCCAGATGGAGTTAAACGAACCAAACAAGGAGTGACGTCACAAGGAGGCTTCAACACACGTGATGTAAACAACATTACGTAAAGCAGCAACCATCGCATATTGGCTTCCAAACGCGGAGCTACAATTAATGATCTACAACATTATACCGCATCATATTGGCACCCATACGTGGGGCAGTTAAAGTTATGTAAACAAACATTTATTTGCAACATACAACAAACATTCATATGTAACATTAATACTCTTACACAATCATACATGAAGATTTTGTGTGCTGCCAATATAACAGCAGGGAATCTGTCTCACTTCTCTACAAGAGTTTGTTGTCACATAGCAATCATACAAGAAGATTCTGTGTGCTGCCAATATAACAGCAGGGAATCTGTCTCACTTCTCTACAAGAGTTTGTTGTCACATAGCAATCATACATGAAGATTCTGTGTGCTGCCAATATAACACCAGGGAATCTGTCTCACTTCTCTACAAGGGTTTGTTGTCACATAGCAATCATACATGAAGATTCTGTGTGCTGCCAATATAACAGCAGGGAATCTGTCTCACTTCTCTACAAGAGTTTGTTGTCACATAGGAATCATACATGAAGATTCTGTGTGCTGATATTATAACAACAGGGAATCTGTCTCACTTCTCTACAAGAGCTTGTTGTCACATAGAAATCATACATGAAGATTCTGTGTGCTGGTATTATAACAACAGGGAATCTGTCTCACTTCTCTACAAGAGCTTGTTGTCACATAGCAATCATACATAAAGATTCTGTGTGCTGCCAATATAACACCAGGGAATCTGTCTCACTTCTCTACAAGAGTTTGTTGTCACATAGGAATCATACATGAAGATTCTGTGTGCTGATATTATAACAACAGGGAATCTGTCTCACTTCTCTACAAGAGCTTGTTGTCACATAGAAATCATACATGAAGATTCTGTGTGCTGGTATTATAACAACAGGGAATCTGTCTCACTTCTCTACAAGAGCTTGTTGTCACATAGCAATCATACATAAAGATTCTGTGTGCTGGTATTATAACAACAGGGAATCTGTCTCACTTCTCTACAAGAGCTTGTTGTCACATAGGAATCATACATGAAGATTCTGTGTGCTGGTATTATAACAACAGGGATTCTGTCTCACTTCTCTACAAGAGTTTGTTGTCACATATGAATCACACACGACGATTCTGTGTGCTGTCATTATAACGGCAAACAATCTGTCTCACTTCTTTACAAGAGTTTGTTGTCACAGCAGAATCACAAATTAAGATTCTGTGTGCTGTCTTTATAACAACAGGGAATCTGTCTCACTGCTCTACAGGAGTTTGTTGTCACATAGGAATCGTATACGAAGATTCTGTGTGCTGGCAATATAACAGCAGGGAATCTGTGTTATTCTCTACAAGAGTTTGTTGTCACATAGGAATCATATATAAAGATTCTGTGTGCCAGCATTATAACAACAGGGAATCTGTCTCACTTCGCTCCAAGAGTTTGTTGTCACATAGGAATCATATATAAAGATTCTGTGTGCCAGCATTATAACAACAGGGAATCTGTTTGACTTCGCTACAAGAGTTTGTTGTCACATAGGAATCATACATAAAGATTCTGTGTGCCAGCATTATAACAACAGGGAATCTGTCTCACTTCGCTCCAAGAGTTTGTTGTCACATAGGAATCATATATAAAGATTCTGTGTGCCAGCATTATAACAACAGGGAATCTGTCTCACTTCGCTACAAGAGTTTGTTGTCACATAGGAATCATATATAACGATTCTGTGTGCCAGCATTATAACAACAGGGAATCTGTCTCACTTCGCTACAAGAGTTTGTTGTCACATAGGAATCGTATATGAAATTCTGTGCGCCAGAATTATAACAACAGGGAATCTGTCTCACTTCGCTACAAGAGTTTGTTGTCACATAGGAATCGTATATGAAGATTCTGTGTGCCAGCATTATAACACCAGGGAATCTGTCTCACTTCGCTACAAGAGTCAGTTATCACATAGGAATCATATATGAAGATTGTGTGTGCCAACATTATAACTGCAGGGAATCTGTCTCGCTTCGCTACAAGAGTTTGTTGTCACATAGGAATCATATATGAAGATTCTGTGTGCCAACATTATAACAGCAGGGAATCTGTCTCACTTCGCTACAAGAGTTTGTTGTCACATAGGAATCATATATGAAGATTCTGTGTGCCAGCATTATAACAGCAGGGAATCTGTCTCACTTCGCTACAAGATATAGTTGTCACATAGGAATCATATATGAAGATTCTGTGTGCCAACATTATAACAGCAGGGAATCTGTCTCACTTCGCTACAAGAGTTTGTTGTCACATAGGAATCATATATGAAGATTCTGTGTGCCAACATTATAACAGCAGGGAATCTGTCTCACTTCGCTACAAGAGTTTGTTGTCACATAGGAATCATATATGAAGATTCTGTGTGCCAGCATTATAACAGCAGGGAATCTGTCTCACTTCTCTACAAGAGTTTGTTGTCACATAGGTATCAAAAATGAAGATTCTGTGTGCCAACATTATAACAGCAGGGAATCTGTCTTACTTCGCTACAAGAGTTTGTTGTCACATAGGAATCATATATGAAGATTCTGTGTGCTGGTATTATAACAACAGGGAATCTGTCTTACTTCGCAACAAGAGTTCGTTGTCACATAGGAATCATACATGGAGATTCTGTGTGCCAGCATTATAACAACAGGGAATCTGTCTTACTTCTCTACAAGTGTTGGTTGTCACATAGGAATCATACATGGAGATTCTGTGTGCCAGCATTATAACAACAGGGAATCTGTCTTACTTCGCTACAAGAGTTTGTTGTCACATAGGAATCATACATGGAGATTCTGTGTGCCAGCATTATAACAGCAGGGAATCTGTCTTACTTCTCTACAAGTGTTGGTTGTCACATAGGAATCATACAAGAAGGTTCTGTGTGCTAGTATTATAACAGCAGGGAATCTGTCTCACTTCGCTACAATACTTCGTTGTTACATAGGAATCGTACAAGAAGATTCTGTGTGCTGCCATTATAACAGCAGGTAATCTGTCTCACTTCGCTACAAGAGTTTGTTGTCACATAGGAATCATACATGGAGATTCTGTGTGCCAGCATTATAACACCAGGGAATCTGTCTTACTTCTCTACAAGTGTTGGTTGTCACATAGGAATCATACAAGAAGATTCAGTGTGCTGACATTATAACAGCAGGTAATCTGTCTCACTTCTTTAAAAGAGTTTGTTGTCACATAGGAATCATACATGGAGATTCTGTGTGCCAGCATTATAACACCAGGGAACCTGTCTTACTTCTCTACAAGTGTTGGTTGTCACATAGGAAACATACAAGAAGATTCAGTGTGCTGACATTATAACAGCAGGGAATCTGTCTCACTTCTCTACAAGAGTTTCTTGTCACATAGGAATCATACATGAAGATTCTGTTTGCTGCCAATATAACAGCAGGGAATCTGTCTCACTTCTCTACAAGAGTTTGTTGTCACATAGCAATCATACATGAAGATTCTGTGTGCTGCCGATATAACAGCAGGGAATCTGTCTCACTTCTCTACAAGAGTTTGTTGTCACATAGCAATCATACATGAAGATTCTGTGTGCTGCCAATATAAAAGCAGGGAATCTGTCTCACTTCTCTACAAGAGTTTGTTGTCACATAGGAATCATACATGAAGATTCTGTGTGCTGGTATTATAACAACAGGGAATCTGTCTCACTTCTCTACAAGAGCTTGTTGTCACATAGAAATCATACATGAAGATTCTGTGTGCTGGTATTATAACAACAGGGAATCTGTCTCACTTCTCTACAAGAGCTTGTTTTCACATAGCAATCATACATAAAGATTCTGTGTGCTGGTATTATAACAACAGGGAATCTGTCTCACTTCTCTACAAGAGCTTGTTGTCACATAGGAATCTACATGAAGATTCTGTGTGCTGGTATTATAACAACAGGGATTCTGTCTCGCTTCTCTACAAGAGTTTGTTGTCACATAGCAATCATACATGAAGATTCTGTGTGCTGGTATTATAACAACAGTGAATCTGACTCACTTCGCTACAAGAGTTTGATGTCACATAGCAATCATACATGAAGATTTTGTGTGCTGCCAATATAACAGCAGGGAATCTGTCTCACTTCTCTACAAGACTTTGTTGTTACATAGGAATCATACATGAAGAATCTGTGTGCTGGCATTATAACAGCAGGGAATCTGTCTCACTTCTCAACAGGAGTTTGTTGTGACATAGGAATCATACATGAAGATGCTGTGTGCTGGCATTATAACAACAGGGAGTCTGTCTCACTTCTCTACAAGAGTTTCTTGTCACATAGGAATCATACATCAAGATTCTGTATGCTGGTATTATAACAGCAGGGAATCTGTCTCACTTCTCTACATGAGTTTGTTGTCACATAGGAATAATATATGAAGATTCTGTGTGCTGGTATTATATAGCAGCAGGGAATCTATCTCACTTTTCTACAAGAGCTCGTTGTCACATAGGAATCATATTTGAAGATTCTGTGTGTTGGTATTATAACAGCAGGGAATCTATCTCACTTCTCTACATGAGCTTGTTGTCACATAGGAATCATACATGAAGATTCTGTGTGCTGGTATTATAACAGGAGGGAATCTGTCTCACTTCTCTACAAGATTTTGTCACATAGGAATCATATATGAAGATTCTGTGTGCTGGTATTATAACACCAGGGAATCTGTCTCACTTCTCTACAAGAGTTTGTTGTTACATAGGAATCATACATGAAGATTCTGTGTGCTGGTATTATAAGAACAGGGAATCTGTCTCACTTCTCTACAAGAGTTTGTTGTCACATAGGAATCGTAAATGAAGATTCTATGTGCCAGCATTACAACACCAGGGAATCTGTCTTACTTCTCTACAAGTGTTGGTTGTCACATAGGAATCATACATGAAGATTCCCTGTGCTGACATTATAACAGCAGGGAATCTGTCTCAGTTCCCTACAAGACTGTGTTGTTACATAGGAATCATACATGAAGATTCTGTGTGCTGACATTATATCAGGGAATCTGTCTCACTTCTGTACAAAAGTTTGTTGTCACCTAGGAATCCTACAGGAAGATTTTGTGTTCTAGTATTATAACACCAACGGATCTGTCTCATTTCTCTAAAAAAGTTTGTCGTCACATTTGAATCATACAAGAAGATTCTGTATGCTGACATTATAACAGCGAATCTGTCTCGCTTCTGTACAAAAGTTTGTTGTCACATAGGATTCCTACAGGAAGATTTTGTGTTCTAGTATTATAACACCAACGGATCTGTCTGAGTTCTCCACAAAAGTTTGTCATCACATTAAAATCATACATGCACATTCTGTGTGCTGACATTATAACAGCAGGGAATCTGTCTCATTCTCTACAAGAGTTTGTTGTCACATAGGAATCATACAGGAAGATTTTGTGTTCTAGTATTATAAGACCAACGGATCTGTCTCAGTTCTCCACAAAAGTTTGTCATCACATTAAAATCATACATGCACATTCTGTGTGCTGACATTATAACACAAGCGAATCTGTCTCACATCTCTACAAGAGTTTGTTGTCACATAGGAATCATACATGAAGATTCTGTGTGCTGATATTATAACAGCAGGGAACCTGTCTCACTTCTCTACAAGAGTTTGTTGTCACATAGGAATCATACATGAAGATTCTGTGTGCTGGCATTATAACAGCAGGGAATCTGTCTCACTTCTCTACAAGAGTTTGTATTCACATATGAATCATAAATGAAGATTCTGTGTGTTAGCATTATAACAGCAGGGAATCTGTCTCACTTCTCTACAAGAGTTTGTTGTCACATAGGAATCATACATGAAGATTCTGTGTGCTGGCATTATAACAGCAGGGAATCTGTCTCACTTCTCTACAAGAGTTTGTATTCACATATGAATCATAAAAGAAGATTCTGTGTGTTAGCATTATAACAGCAGGGAATCTGTCTCACTTCTCTACAAGAGTTTGTTGTCACATATGAATCATACATGACGATTCTGAGTGTTGACATTATAACAGCAGGGAATCTGTCTCACTTCACTACAAGAGTTTGTTGTCACATAGGAATCATAAATAAAGATTCTGTGTGCTGTCTTTATAAAAACAGGGAATCTGTCTCACTGCTCTACAAGAGTTTGTTGTCACATAGGAATCATAAATGAAGATTCTGTGTGTTAGCATTATAACAGCAGGGAATCTGTCTCACTTCTCTACAAGAGTTTGTTGTCACATAGGAATCATAAATGAAGATTCTGTGTGCTGGCTTTATAACAACAGGGAATCTGTCTCACTGCTCTACAAGAGTTTGTTGTCACATAGGAATCGTATACGAAGATTCTGTGTGCTGGCAATATAACAGCAGGGAATCTGTGTTATTCGCTACAAGAGTTTGTATTCACATATGAATCATAAATGAAGATTCTGTGTGCTGCCATTATAACAGCAGGGAATCTGTCTCACTTCTCTACAAGGGTTTGTTGTGACGTAGGAATCATACATGAAGATTCTGTGTGCTGCCATTATAAAAGCAGGGAATCTGTGTTACTTCTCTACAAGTGTTGGTTGTCACATAAGAATCATAAATGAAGATTCTATGTGCCAGCATTATAACACCAGGGAATCTGTCTTACTTCTCTACAAGTGTTGGTTGTCACATAAGAATCATACATGAAGATTCTTTGTGCTGACATTATAACAGCAGGGAATCTGTCTCAGTTCCCTACAAGACTCTGTTGTAACATAGGAATCATACATGAAGATTCCTTGTACTGACATTATAACAGCAGGGAATCTGTCTCAGTTCCCTACAAGACTTTGTTGTTACATAGGAATCATACTTGAAGATTCTGTGTGCTGACATTATATCAGGGAATCTGTCTCACTTCTGTACAAAAGTTTGTTGTCACCTAGGAATCCTACAGGAAGATTTTGTGTTCTAGTATTATAACACCAACGGATCTGTCTCATTTCTCTAAAAAAGTTTGTCGTCACATTTGAATCATACAAGAAGATTCTGTATGCTGACATTATAACAGCGAATCTGTCTCGCTTCTGTTCAAAAGTTTGTTGTCACATAGGATTCCTACAGGAAGATTTTGTGTTCTAGTATTATAACACCATCGGATCTGTCTGAGTTCTCCAAAAAAGTTTGTCATCACATTAAAATCATACATGCACATTCTGTGTGCTGACATTATAACAGCAGGGAATCTGTCTCACTTCTCTACAAGAGTTTGTTGTCACATAGGAATCATACAGGATGACTTTGTGTTCTAGTATTATAAAACCAACGGATCTGTCTCAGTTCTCCACAAAAGTTTGTCATCACATTAAAATCATACATGCACATTCTGTGTGCTGACATTATAACACAAGCGAATCTGTCTCACATCTCTACAAGAGTTTGTTGTCACATACGAATCATACACGAAGATTCTGTGTGCTGACATTATAACAGCAGGGAATCTGTCTCACTTCTCTACAAGAGTTTGTATTCACATATGAATCATAAATGAAGATTCTGTGTGTTAGCATTATAACAGCAGGGAATCTGTCTCACTTCTCTACAAGAGTTTGTTGTCACATAGGAATCATACATGAAGATTCTGTGTGCTGGCATTATAACAGCAGGGAATCTGTCTCACTTCTCTACAAGAGTTTGTATTCACATATGAATAATAAATGAAGATTCTGTGTGTTAGCATTATAACAGCAGGGAATCTGTCTCACTTCTCTACAAGAGTGTGTTGTCACATATGAATCATACATGACGATTCTGAGTGTTGACATTATAACAGCAGGGAATCTGTCTCACTTCTCTACAAGAGTTTGTTGTCACATAGGAATCATAAATGAAGATTCTGTGTGCTGTCTTTATAAAAACAGGGAATCTGTCTCACTGCTCTACAAGAGTTTGTTGTCACATAGGAATCATAAATGAAGATTCTGTGTGTTAGTATTATAACAGCAGGGAATCTGTCTCACTTCTCTACAAGAGTTTGTTGTCACATAGGAATCATAAATGAAGATTCTGTGTGTATTCTTTATAACAACAGGGAATCTGTCTCACTGCTCTACAAGAGTTTGTTGTCACATAGGAATCGTATACGAAGATTCTGTGTGCTGGCAATATAACAGCAGGGAATCCGTGTTATTCTCTACAAGAGTTTGTTGTCACATAGGAATCATACATGAAGATTCTGTGTTGTGGCATTATAACAACAGGGAGTCTGTCGCACTTCTATATAAGAGTTTTTTGTCACATGGGAATCATACATAAAGATTTTGTAGGCTGGCATTATAACAGCAGGGAATCTGTCTCACTTCTCTACAAGAGTTATTTGTCACATAGGAATCATACATGACGATTCTGTGTGCTAGCATTATAACAGCAGGGTATCTGTCTCACTTCTCTACAAGAGTTTGTATTCACATATGAATCATACATGAAGATTCTGTGTGTTAGCATTATAACAGCAGGGAATCTGTCTCACTTCTCTACAAGAGTTTGTTGTCACATATGAATCACACACGACGATTCTGTGTGCTGGCATTATAACGGCAAACAATCTGTCTCACTTCTCTACAAGAGTTTGTTGTCACAGCAGAATCACAAATTAAGATTCTGTGTGCTGTCTTTATAACAACAGGGAATCTGTCTCACTGCTCTACAAGAGTTTGTTGTCACATAGGAATCGTATACGAAGATTCTGTGTGCTGGCAATATAACAGCAGGGAATCTGTGTTATTCTCTACAAGAGTTTGTTGTCACATAGGAATCATATATAAAGATTCTGTGTGCCAGCATTATAACAACAGGGAATCTGTCTCACTTCGCTACAAGAGTTTGTTGTCACATAGGAATCGTATATGAAATTCTGTGCGCCAGAATTATAACAACAGGGAATCTGTCTCACTTCGCTACAAGAGTTTGTTGTCACATAGGAATCGTATATGAAGATTCTGTGTGCCAGCATTATAACACCAGGGAATCTGTCTCACTTCGCTACAAGAGTTTGTTGTCACATAGGAATCATATATGGAGATTCTGTGTGCCAACATTATAACAGCAGGGAATCTGTCTCACTTCGCTACAAGAGTTTGTTGTCACATAGGAATCATACATGGAGATTCTGTGTGCCAACATTATAACACCAGGGAATCTGTCTCACTTCGCTACAAGAGTTAGTTGTCACATAGGAATCATATATGAAGATTCTGTGTGCCAACATTATAACAGCAGGGAATCTGTCTCACTTCGCTACAAGAGTTTGTTGTCACATAGGAATCATACATGGAGATTCTGTGTGTTGACTTTATAACAACAGGGAATCTGTCTCACTTGGCTACAAGAGTTTGTTGTCACATAGGAATCATACATGGAGATTCTGTGTGTTGACTTTATAACAACAGGGAATCGGTCTCACTTCGCTAAAAGAGTTTGTTGTCACATGGGAATCATATATGAAGATTCTGTGTGCTGGTATTATAACAACAGGGAATCTGTCTTACTTCGCTACAAGAGTTTGTTGTCACATAGGAATCATACATGGAGATTCTGTGTGCCAGCATTATAACAGCAGGGAATCTGTCTTACTTCTCTACAAGTGTTGGTTGTCACATAGGAATCATACATGGAGATTCTGTGTGCCAGCATTATAACAACAGGGAATCTGTCTTACTTCGCTACAAGAGTTTGTTGTCACATAGGAATCATACATGGAGATTCTGTGTGCCAGCATTATAACAGCAGGGAATCTGTCTTACTTCTCTACAAGTGTTGGTTGTCACATAGGAATCATACAAGAACATTCTGTGTGCTAGTATTATAACAGCAGGGAATCTGTCTCACTTCGCTACAATACTTTGTTGTTACATAGGAATCATACAAGAAGATTCTGTGTGCTGCCATTATAACAGCAGGTAATCTGTCTCACTTTGCTACAAGAGTTTGTTGTCACATAGGAATCATACATGGAGATTCTGTGTGCCAGCATTATAACACCAGGGAATCTGTCTTACTTCTCTACAAGTGTTGGTTGTCACATAGGATTCATACAAGAAGATTCAGTGTGCTGACATTAATACAGCAGGTAATCTGTCTCACTTCTCTAAAAGAGTTTGTTGTCACATAGGAATCATACATGGAGATTCTGTGTGCCAGCATTATAACACCAGGGAATCTGTCTTACTTCTCTACAAGTGTTGGTTGTCACATAGGAATCATACATGAAGATTCTGTGTGCTGCCAATATAACAGCAGGGAATCTGTCTCACTTCTCTACAAGAGTTTGTTGTCACATAGCAATCATACATGAAGATTCTGTGTGCTGCCAATATAACACCAGGGAATCTGTCTCACTTCTCTACAAGGGTTTGTTGTCAGATAGCAATCATACATGAAGATTCTGTGTGCTGCCAATATAACAGCAGGGAATCTGTCTCACTTCTCTACAAGAGTTTGTTGTCACATAGGAATCATACATGAAGATTCTGTGTGCTGGTATTATAACAACAGGGAATCTGTCTCACTTCTCTACAAGAGCTTGTTGTCACATAGAAATCATACCTGAAGATTCTGTGTGCTGGTATTATAACAACAGGGAATCTGTCTCACTTCTCTACAAGAGCTTGTTGTCACATAGCAATCATACATAAAGATTCTGTGTGCTGGTATTATAACAACAGGGAATCTGTCTCACTTCTCTACAAGAGCTTGTTGTCACATAGGAATCATACATGAAGATTCTGTGTGCTGGTATTATAACAACAGGGATTCTGTCTCACTTCTCTACAAGAGTTTGTTGTCACATAGCAATCATACATGAAGATTCTGTGTGCTGGTGTTATAACAACAGGGAATCTGTCTCACTTCGCTACAAGAGTTTGTTGTCACATAGCAATTGAGACGGTAATTTGTATCACAAATTACTTTAATGTAAATAATGATAGTAATATGAATATGTATTTTTATGTAACATTGATTTCAGAGGTTTAATAATTGTAATTATTATTGGTAAATAATAATATACGGCTCTACTGAAACTGTCAACCATAACGCAATAATGCAGCGAGGGGATGAGTTGTTTATCGTTACCGGGAACCAGGAAGTTACGTAATATTTCGCGCCTTTTCGGTAAAAGCTTCTAGAATTTTCCCTAAAAGTAATATGTATTAGTGGTTTTCATTGGATAATAAAATAGACGCTAATGTTGGCGCGTTTTATTAGCCAATGGCAGTTCATTTATAATCTTTAGGCGTATCTTGAGGCAAGCCTATAAATAGTGTAGATTCAAGGGAGCGTTCCCCCAGTGCAACAAGATTCTCAACACATTACACATCGTCACCAGTTCTACATAATTCTCCGTTCATTTATTTCGTCAAGTTACGCGCAGCAGAAGTACGAGAAATCTTATAAAGTATTATACAGTTAAATACACAAAGTTGAAGTATGCGAGTTAAAAGTGATAAGAAGTTATTACAAACAGTTTCAGTATGGCGAGTATCCAAATAAATATGTGAAAGTGTTCGTGAACGTGTTCTGCAATAAAGATTATAAAACCAATTTCTTCGTCAATATCATTTCTAGACAAAAGATTCCTTTCCGCTTCACACCCTGCAAGAGATACAAGTTCTACCAAGAAAAGATGATACCTAGCCGGAGGACAATATACATAACCTTAAATTCTTTCAGAAACTGATTGATGCAAATTGCTACGCCAGATGGAGTTAAACGAACCAAACAAGGAGTGACGTCACAAGGAGGCTTCAACACACGTGATGTAAACAACATTACGTAAAGCAGCAACCATCGCATATTGGCTTCCAAACGCGGAGCTACAATTAATGATCTACAACATTATACCGCATCATATTGGCACCCATACGTGGGGCAGTTAAAGTTATGTAAACAAACATTTATTTGCAACATACAACAAACATTCATATGTAACATTAATACTCTTACACAATCATACATGAAGATTTTGTGTGCTGCCAATATAACAGCAGGGAATCTGTCTCACTTCTCTACAAGAGTTTGTTGTCACATAGCAATCATACAAGAAGATTCTGTGTGCTGCCAATATAACAGCAGGGAATCTGTCTCACTTCTCTACAAGAGTTTGTTGTCACATAGCAATCATACATGAAGATTCTGTGTGCTGCCAATATAACACCAGGGAATCTGTCTCACTTCTCTACAAGGGTTTGTTGTCACATAGCAATCATACATGAAGATTCTGTGTGCTGCCAATATAACAGCAGGGAATCTGTCTCACTTCTCTACAAGAGTTTGTTGTCACATAGAAATCATACATGAAGATTCTGTGTGCTGGTATTATAACAACAGGGAATCTGTCTCACTTCTCTACAAGAGCTTGTTGTCACATAGCAATCATACATAAAGATTCTGTGTGCTGGTATTATAACAACAGGGAATCTGTCTCACTTCTCTACAAGAGCTTGTTGTCACATAGGAATCATACATGAAGATTCTGTGTGCTGGTATTATATAGCAGCAGGGAATCTATCTCACTTTTCTACAAGAGCTTGTTGTCACATAGGAATCATATATGAAGATTCTGTGTGTTGGTATTATAACAGCAGGGAATCTATCTCACTTCTCTACAAGAGCTTGTTGTCACATAGGAATCATACATGAAGATTCTGTGTGCTGGTATTATAACAGCAGGGAATCTGTCTCACTTCTCTACAAGAGTTTGTCACATAGGAATCATATATGAAGATTCTGTGTGCTGGTATTATAACACCAGGGAATCTGTCTCACTTCTCTACAAGAGTTTGTTGTTACATAGGAATCATACACGAAGATTCTGTGTGCTGGTATTATAACAACAGGGAATCTGTCTCACTTCTCTACAAGAGTTTGTTCTCACATAGGAATCATACATGAAGATTCTGTGTTCTGACATTATAAAAACAGGGAATCTGTCTCATTTCTCTACAAGAGTTTGTTGTCACATAGGAATCATACATGAAGATTGTGTGTGCTGGTATTATAACTGCAGGGAATCTATCTCACTTCTCCACAAGAGCCTGTTGTCACATAGGAATCATATATGAAGATTCTGTGTGCTGGTATTATAACAGCAGGGAATCTGTCTCACTTCTCTACAAGAGTTTGTTGTCACATAGGAATCATAAATGAAGATTCTGTGTGCCAGCATTATAAAAGCAGGGATCTGTCTCACTTCGCTCCAAGAGTTTGTTGTCACATAGGAATCATATATAAAGATTCTGTGTGCCAGCATTATAACAACAGGGAATCTGTCTCACTTCGCTACAAGAGTTTGTTGTCGCATAGGAATCGTATATGAAGAATCTTCGTGCCAGTATTATAACACCAGGGAATCTGTCTCACTTCGCTACAAGAGTTTGTTGTCACATAGGAATCATATATGAAGATTCTGTGTGCCAGTATTATAACACCAGGGAATCTGTCTCACTTCGCTACAAGAGTTTGTTGTCACATAGGAATCGTATATGAAGATTCTGTGTGCCAGTATTATAACAACAGGGAATCTGTCTCACTTCGCTACAAGAGTTAGTTGTCACATAGGAATCATATATGAAGATTCTGTGTGCCAACATTATAACAGCAGGGAATCTGTCTCACTTCGCTACAAGAGTTTGTTGTCACATAGGAATCATATATGAAGATTATGTGTGCTGGTAATATAACAACAGGGAATCTGTCTCACTTCGCTACAAGAGTTTGTTGTCACATAGGAATCATACATGGAGATTCTGTGTGTTGACTTTATAACAACAGGGAATCTGTCTCACTTGGCTACAAGAGTTTGTTGTCACATAGGAATCATACATGGAGATTCTGTGTGTTGACTTTATAACAACAGGGAATCGGTCTCACTTCGCTACAAGAGTTTGTTGTCACATAGGAATCATATATGAAGATTCTGTGTGCTGGTATTATAACACCAGGGAATCTGTCTTACTTCGCTACAAGAGTTTGTTGTCACATAGGAATCATACATGGAGATTCTGTGTGTTGACTTTATAACAACAGGGAATCTGTCTCACTTGGCTACAAGAGTTTGTTGTCACATAGGAGTCATACATGGAGATTATGTGTGTTGACTTTATAACAACAGGGAATCGGTCTCACTTCGCTACAAGAGTTTGTTGTCACATAGGAATCATATATGAAGATTCTGTGTGCTGGTATTATAACAACAGGGAATCTGTCTTACTTCGCTACAAGAGTTTGTTGTCACATAGGAATCATACATGGAGATTCTGTGTGCCAGCATTATAACAACAGGGAATCTGTCTTACTTCTCTGAAAAGTGTTGGTTGTCACATACGAATCATACATGGAGATTCTGTGTGCCAGGATTATAACAACAGGGAATCTGTCTTACTTCGCTACAAGAGTTTTGTTGTCACATAGGAATCATACATGGAGATTCTGTGTGCTGCCAATATAACAGCAGGGAATCTGTCTCACTTCTCTACAAGAGTTTGTTGTCACATAGCAATCATACATGAAGATTCTGTGTGCTGCCAATATAACACCAGGGAATCTGTCTCACTTCTCTACAAGGGTTTGTGTCAGATAGCAATCATACATGAAGATTCTGTGTGCTGCCAATATAACAGCAGGGAATCTGTCTCACTTCTCTACAAGAGTTTGTTGTCACATAGGAATCATACATGAAGATTCTGTGTGCTGGTATTATAACAACAGGGAATCTGTCTCACTTCTCTACAAGAGCTTGTTGTCACATAGAAATCATTCATGAAGATTCTGTGTGCTGGTATTATAACAACAGGGAATCTGTCTCACTTCTCTACAAGAGCTTGTTGTCACATAGCAATCATACATAAAGATTCTGTGTGCTGGTATTATAACAACAGGGAATCTGTCTCACTTCTCTACAAGAGTTTGTTGTCACATAGGAATCATACATGAAGATTCTGTGTGCTGGTATTATAACAACAGGGATTCTGTCTCACTTCTCTACAAGAGTTTGTTGTCACATAGCAATCATACATGAAGATTCTGTGTGCTGGTGTTATAACAACAGGGAATCTGTCTCACTTCGCTACAAGAGTTTGCTGTCACATAGCAATTGAGACGGTAATTTGTATCACAATATACTTTAATGTAAATAATGATAGTAATATGAATATGTATTTTTATGTAACATTGATTTCAGAGGTTTAATAATTGTAATTATTATTGGTAAATAATAATATACGGCTCTACTGAAACTGTCAACCATAACGCAATAATGCAGCGAGGGGATGAGTTGTTTATCGTTACCGGGAACCAGGAAGTTACGTAATATTTCGCGCCTTTTCGGTAAAAGCTTCTAGAATTTTCCCTAAAGGTAATATGTATTAGTGGTTTTCATTGGATAATAAAATAGACGCTAATGTTGGCGCGTTTTATTAGCCAATGGCAGTTCATTTATAATCTTTAGGCTTATCTTGAGGCAAGCCTATAAATAGTGTAGATTCAAGGGAGCGTTCCCCCAGTGCAACAAGATTCTCAACACATTACACATCGTCACCAGTTCTACATAATTCTCCGTTCATTTATTTCGTCAAGTTACGCGCAGCAGAAGTACGAGAAATCTTATAAAGTATTATACAGTTAAATACACAAAGTTGAAGTATGCGAGTTAAAAGTGATAAGAAGTTATTACAAACAGTTTCAGTATGGCGAGTATCCAAATAAATATGTGAAAGTGTTCGTGAACGTGTTCTGCAATAAAGATTATAAAACCAATTTCTTCGTCAATATCATTTCTAGACAAAAGATTCCTTTCCGCTTCACACCCTGCAAGAGATACAAGTTCTACCAAGAAAAGATGATACCTAGCCGGAGGACAATATACATAACCTTAAATTCTTTCAGAAACTGATTGATGCAAATTGCTACGCCAGATGGAGTTAAACGAACCAAACAAGGAGTGACGTCACAAGGAGGCTTCAACACACGTGATGTAAACAACATTACGTAAAGCAGCAACCATCGCATATTGGCTTCCAAACGCGGAGCTACAATTAATGATCTACAACATTATACCGCATCATATTGGCACCCATACGTGGGGCAGTTAAAGTTATGTAAACAAACATTTATTTGCAACATACAACAAACATTCATATGTAACATTAATACTCTTACACAATCATACATGAAGATTTTGTGTGCTGCCAATATAACAGCAGGGAATCTGTCTCACTTCTCTACAAGACTTTGTTGTTACATAGGAATCATACATGAAGATTCTGTGTGCTGGTATTATAACAGCGGGGAATCTGTCTCACTTCTCAACAGGAGTTTGTTGTGACATAGGAATCATACATGAAGATGCTGTGTGCTGGCATTATAACAACAGGGAATCTGTCTCACTTCTCTACAAGAGTTTCTTGTCACATAGGAATCATACATGAAGATTCTGTATGCTGGTATTATAACAGCAGGGAATCTGTCTCACTTCTCTACAAGAGTTTGTTGTCACATAGGAATAATATATGAAGATTCTGTGTGCTGGTATTATATAGCAGCAGGGAATCTATCTCACTTTTCTACAAGAGCTTGTTGTCACATAGGAATCATATATGAAGATTCTGTGTGTTGGTATTATAACAGCAGGGAATCTATCTCACTTCTCTACAAGAGCTTGTTGTCACATAGGAATCATACATGAAGATTCTGTGTGCTGGTATTATAACAGCAGGGAATCTGTCTCACTTCTCTACAAGAGTTTGTTGTCACATAGGAATAATATATGAAGATTCTGTGTGCTGGTATTATATAGCAGCAGGGAATCTATCTCACTTTTCTACAAGAGCTTGTTGTCACATAGGAATCATATATGAAGATTCTGTGTGTTGGTATTATAACAGCAGGGAATATATCTCACTTCTCTACAAGAGCTTGTTGTCACATAGGAATCATACATGAAGATTCTGTGTGCTGGTATTATAACACCAGGGAATCTGTCTCACTTCTCTACAAGAGTTTGTCACATAGGAATCATATATGAAGATTCTGTGTGCTGGTATTATAACACCAGGGAATCTGTCTCACTTCTCTACAAGAGTTTGTTGTTACATAGGAATCATACATGAAGATTCTGTGTGCTGGTATTATAACAACAGGGAATCTGTCTCACTTCTCTACAAGAGTTTGTTCTCACATAGGAATCATACATGAAGATTCTGTGTTCTGACATTATAAAAACAGGGAATCTGTCTCATTTCTCTACAAGAGTTTGTTGTCACATAGGAATCATACATGAAGATTTTGTGTGCTGGTATTATAACTGCAGGGAATCTATCTCACTTCTCCACAAGAGCCTGTTGTCACATAGGAATCATATATGAAGATTCTGTGTGCTGGTATTATAACAGCAGGGAATCTGTCTCACTTCTCTACAAGAGTTTGTTGTCACATAGGAATCATAAATGAAGATTCTGTGTGCCAGCATTATAAAAGCAGGGATCTGTCTCACTTCGCTCCAAGAGTTTGTTGTCACATAGGAATCATATATAAAGATTCTGTGTGCCAGCATTATAACAACAGGGAATCTGTCTCACTTCGCTACAAGAGTTTGTTGTCACATAGGAATCGTATATGAAGAATCTGTGTGCCAGTATTATAACACCAGGGAATCTGTCTCACTTCGCTACAAGAGTTTGTTGTCACATAGGAATCATATATGAAGATTCTGTGTGCCATTATTATAACACCAGGGAATCTGTCTCACTTCGCTACAAGAGTTTGTTGTCACATAGGAATCGTATATGAAGATTCTGTGTGCCAGTATTATAACACCAGGGAATCTGTCTCACTTCGCTACAAGAGTTAGTTGTCACATAGGAATCGTATATGAAGATTCTGTGTGCCAGTATTATAACACCAGGGAATCTGTCTCACTTCGCTACAAGAGTTAGTTGTCACATAGGAATCATATATGAAGATTCTGTGTGCCAACATTATAACAGCAGGGAATCTGTCTCACTTCGCTACAAGAGTTTGTTGTCACATAGGTATCATACATGGAGATTCTGTGTGTTGACTTTATAACAACAGGGAATCTGTCTCACTTGGCTACAAGAGTTTGTTGTCAAATAGGAATCATACATGGAGATTCTGTGAGTTGACTTTATAACAACAGGGAATCGGTCTCACTTCGCTACAAGAGTTTGCTGTCACATAGGAATCATATTTGAAGATTCTGTGTGCTGGTATTATAACAACAGGGAATCTGTCTTACTTCGCTACAAGAGTTTGTTGTCACATAGGAATCATACATGGAGATTCTGTGTGTTGACTTTATAACAACAGGGAATCTGTCTCACTTGGCTACAAGAGTTTGTTGTCACATAGGAATCATACATGGAGATTCTGTGTGTTGACTTTATAACAACAGGGAATCGGTCTCACTTCGCTATAAGAGTTTGTTGTCACATAGGAATCATATATGAAGATTCTGTGTGCTGGTATTATAACAACAGGGAATCTGTCTTACTTCGCTACAAAAGTTTGTTGTCACATAGGAATCATACATGGAGATTCTGTGTGCCAGCATTATAACAACAGGGAATCTGTCTTACTTCTCTGAAAAGTGTTGGTTGTCACATACGAATCATACATGGAGATTCTGTGTGCCAGGATTATAACAACAGGGAATCTGTCTTACTTCGCTACAAGAGTTTTGTTGTCACATAGGAATCATACATGGAGATTCTGTGTGCCAGCATTATAACAGCAGGGAATCTGTCTTACTTCTCTACAAGTGTTGGTTGTCACATAGGAATCATACAAGAAGATTCTGTGTGCTGACATTATAACAGCAGGGAATCTGTCTCACTTCGCTACAAGAGTTTGTTGTTACATAGGAAGCATACATGAAGATTCTGTGTGCTGGTATTATAACAACAGGGAATCTGTCTCGCTTCGCTAAAATACTTTGTTGTTACATAGAAATCATACAAGAAGATTCTGTGTGCTGCCATTATAACAGCAGGGAATCTGTCTCACTTCTCTACAAGAGTTTGTTGTCACATAGGAATCATACATGAAGATTCAGTGTGTTAGCATTATAACAGCAGGGAATCTGTCTCACTTCTCTACAAGAGTTTGTTGTCACATAGGAATCATACATGATGATTCTCTGTGCCAGCATTATAACAGCAGGGAATCTGTTTCACTTCTCTACAAGGGTTTGTTGTGACGTAGGAATCATACATGAAGATTCTGTGTGCTGCCATTATAAAAGCAGGGAATCTGTCTTACTTCTCTACAAATGTTGGTTGTCACATAGGAATCATAAATGAAGATTCTATGTGCCAGCATTATAACACCAGGGAATCTGTCTTACTTCTCTACAAGTGTTGGTTGTCACATAGGAATCATACATGAAGATTCCTTGTGCTGACATTATAACAGCAGGGAATCTGTCTCAGTTCCCTACAAGACTTTGTAGTTACATAGGAATCATACATGAAGATTCTGTGTGCTGACATTATATAAGGGAATCTGTCTCACTTCTGTACAAAAGTTTGTTGTCACCTAGGAATCCTACAGGAAGATTTTGTGTTCTAGTATTATAACACCAACAGATCTGTCTCATTTCTCTAAAAAGGTTTGTCGTCACATTTGAATCATACAAGAAGATTCTGTATGCTGACATTATAACAGCGAATCTGTCTCGCTTCTGTACAAAAGTTTGTTGTCACATAGGATTCCTACAGGAAGATTTTGTGTTCTAGTATTATAACACCAACGGATCTGTCTGAGTTCTCCACAAAAGTTTGTCATCACATTAAAATCATACATGCACATTCTGTGTGCTGACATTATAACACCAGCGAATTTGTCTCACTTCTCTACAAGAGTTTGTTGTCACATAGGAATCATACAGGAAGATTTTGTGTTCTAGTATTATAACACCAACGGATCTGTCTGAGTTCTCCACAAAAGTTTGTCATCACATTAAAATCATACATGCACATTCCGTGTGCTGACATTATAACAGCAGGGAATCTGTCTCATTCTCTACAAGAGTTTGTTGTCACATAGGAATCATACAGGAAGATTTTGTGTTCTAGTATTATAACACCAATGGATCTGTCTCAGTTCTCCACAAAAGTTTGTCATCACATTAAAATCATACATGCAGATTCTGTGTGCTGACATTATAACACAAGCGAATCTGTCTCACATCTCTACAAGAGTTTGTTGTCACATAGGAATCATACATGAAGATTCTGTGTGCTGACATTATAACAGCAGGGAACCTGTCTCACTTCTCTACAAGAGTTTGTTGTCACATAGGACTCATACATGAAGATTCTGTGTGCTGGCATTATAACAGCAGGGAATCTGTCTCACTTCTCTACAAGAGTTTGTATTCACATATGAATCATAAATGAAGATTCTGTGTGTTAGCATTATAACAGCAGGGAATCTGTCTTAATTCTCTACAAGTGTTGGTTGTCACATAGGAATCATAAATGAAGATTCTATGTGCCAGCATTATAACACCAGGGAATCTGTCTTACTTCTCTACAAGTGTTGGTTGTCACATAAGAATCATACATGAAGATTCTTTGTGCTGGCATTATAACAGCAGGGAATCTGTCTCACTTCTCTACAGGAGTTTGTATTCACATATGAATCATAAACGAAGATTCTGTGTGTTAGCATTATAACAGCAGGGAATCTGTCTCACTTCTCTACAAGAGTTTGTTCTCACATATGAATCATACATGACGATTCTGAGTGTTGACATTATAACAGCAGGGAATCTGTCTCACTTCACTACAAGAGTTTGTTGTCACATAGGAATCATAAATGAAGATTCTGTGTGCTGTCTTTATAAAAACAGGGAATCTGTCTCACTGCTCTACAAGAGTTTGTTGTCACATAGGAATCATAAATGAAGATTCTGTGTGTTAGCATTATAACAGCAGGGAATCTGTCTCACTTCTCTACAAGAGTTTGTTGTCACATAGGAATCATAAATGAAGATTCTGTGTGCTGTCTTTATAACAACAGGAAATCTGTCTCACTGCTCTACAAGAGTTTGTTGTCACATAGGAATCGTATACGAAGATTCTGTGTGCTGGCAATATAACAGCAGGGAATCTGTGTTATTCTCTACAAGAGTTTGTATTCACATATGAATCATAAATGAAGATTCTGTGTGCTGCCATTATAACAGCAGGGAATCTGTCTCACTTCGCTACAAGAGTTTGTTGTCACATAGGAATCATACATGATGATTCTCTGTGCCAGCATTATAACAGCAGGGAATCTGTCTCACTTCTCTACAAGGGTTTGTTGTGACGTAGGAATCATACATGAAGATTCTGTGTGCTGCCATTATAAAAGCAGGGAATCTGTCTTACTTCTCTACAAGTGTTGGTTGTCACATAGGAATCATAAATGAAGATTCTATGTGCCAGCATTATAACACCAGGGAATCTGTCTTACTTCTCTACAAGTGTTGGTTGTCACATAAGAATCATACATGAAGATTCTTTGTGCTGACATTATAACAGCAGGGAATCTTTCTCAGTTCCCTACAAGACTCTGTTGTACATAGGAATCATACATGAAGATTCCTTGTGCTGACATTATAACAGCAGGGAATCTGTCTCAGTTCCCTACAAGACTTTGTGTTTACATAGGAATCATACATGAAGATTCTGTGTGCTGACATTATATCAGGGAATCTGTCTCACTTCTGTACAAAAGTTTGTTGTCACCTAGGAATCCTACAGGAAGATTTTGTGTTCTAGTATTATAACACCAATGGATCTTTCTCATTTCTCTAAAAAAGTTTGTCGTCACATTTGAATCATACAAGAAGATTCTGTATGCTGACATTATAACAGCGAATCTGTCTCGCTTCTGTACAAAAGTTTGTTGTCACATAGGATTCCTACAGGAAGATTTTGTGTTCTAGTATTATAACACCAACGGATCTGTCTGAGTTCTCCATAAACGTTTGTCATCACATTAAAATCATACATGCACATTCTGTGTGCTGACATTATAACAGCAGGGAATCTGTCTCACTTCTCTACAAGAGTTTGTTGTCACATAGGAATCATACAGGAAGATTTTGTGTTCTAGTATTATAACACCAATGGATCTGTCTCAGTTCTCCACAAAAGTTTGTCATCACATTAAAATCATACATGCACATTCTGTGTGCTGACATTATAACACAAGCGAATCTGTCTCACATCTCTACAAGAGTTTGTTGTCACATAGGAATCATACATGAAGATTCTGTGTGCTGACATTATAACAGCAGGGAATCTGTCTCACTTCTCTACAAGAGTTTGTATTCACATATGAATCATAAATGAAGATTCTGTGTGTTAGCATTATAACAGCAGGGAATCTGTCTCACTTCTCTACAGGAGTTTGTTGTCACATAGGAATCATACATGAAGATTCTGTGTGCTGGCATTATAACAGCAGGGAATCTGTCTCACTTCTCTACAAGAGTTTGTATTCAGATATGAATCATAAATGAAGATTCTGTGTGTTACCATTATAACAGCAGGGAATCTGTCTCACTTCTCTACAAGAGTGTGTTGTCACATATGAATCATACATGACGATTCTGAGTGTTTACATTATAACAGCAGGGAATCTGTCTCACTTCTCTACAAGCGTTTGTTGTCACATAGGAATCATAAATGAAGATTCTGTGTGCTGTCTTTATAACAACAGGGAATCTGTCTCACTGCTCTACAAGAGTTTATTTTCACATAGGAATCATAAATCAAGATTCTGTGTGTTAGCATTATAACAGCAGGGAATCTGTCTCACTTCTCTACAAGAGTTTGTTGTCACATAGGAATCATAAATGAAGATTCTGTGTGCTGTCTTTATAACAACAGGGAATCTGTCTCACTGCTCTACAAGAGTTTGTTGTCACATAGGAATCGTATACGAAGATTCTGTGTGCTGGCAATATAACAGCAGGGAATCTGTGTTATTCTCTACAAGAGTTTGGTGTCACATAGGAATCATACATGAAGATTCTGTGTTGTGGCATTATAACAACAGGGACTCTGTCGCACTTCTATATAAGAGTTTTTTGTCACATGGGAATCATACATAAAGATTTTGTAGGCTGGCATTATAACAGCAGGGAATCTGTCTCACTTCTCTACAAGAGTTATTTGTCACATAGGAATAATACATGACGATTCTGTGTGCTAGCATTATAACAGCAGGGTATCTGTCTCACTTCTCTACAAGAGTTTGTATTCACATATGAATCATACATGAAGATTCTGTGTGTTAGCATTATAACAGCAGGGAATCTGTCTCACTTCTCTACAAGAGTTTGTTGTCACATATGAATCACACACAACGATTCTGTGTGCTGGCATTATAACGGCAAACAATCTGTCTCACTTCTCTACAAGAGTTTGTTGTCACGGCAGAATCACAAATTAAGATTCTGTGTGCTGTCTTTATAACAACAGGGAATCTGTCTCACTGCTCTACAAGGGTTTGTTGTCACATAGGAATCGTATATGAAGATTCTGTGTGCTGGCAATATAACAGCAGGGAATATGTGTTATTCTCTACAAGAGTTTGTTGTCACATAGGAATCATATATAAAGATTCTGTGTGCTGGCATTATAACGGCAAACAATCTGTCTCACTTCTCTACAAGAGTTTGTTGTCACAGCAGAATCACAAATTAAGATTCTGTGTGCTGTCTTTATAACAACAGGGAATCTGTCTCACTGCTCTACAAGAGTTTGTTGTCACATAGGAATCGTATATGAAATTCTGTGCGCCAGAATTATAACAACAGGGAATCTGTCTCACTTCGCTACAAGAATTAGTTGTCACATAGGAATCATATATGAAGATTCTGTGTGCCAGCGTTATAACACCAGGGAATCTGTCTCACTTCGCTACAAGTGTTAGTTGTCACATAGGAATCATATATGAAGATTCTGTGTGCCAACATTATAACAGCAGGGAATCTGTCTCACTTGGCTACAAGAGTTTGTTGTCACATAGGAATCATACATGGAGATTCTGTGTGTTGACTTTATAACAACAGGGAATTGGTCTCACTTCGCTACGAGAGTTTGTTGTCACATAGGAATCATATATGAAGATTCTGTGTGCTGGTATTATAACAACAGGGAATCTGTCTTACTTCGCTACAAGAGTTTGTTGTCACATAGGAATCATACATGGAGATTCTGTGTGCCAGCATTATAAGAACAGGGAATCTGTCTTACTTCTCTACAAGTGTTGGTTGTCACATAGGAATCATACATGGAGATTCTGTGTGCCAGCATTATAACAACAGGGAATCTGTCTTACTTCGCTACAAGAGTTTGTTGTCACATAGGAATCATACATGGAGATTCTGTGTGCCAGCATTATAACAGCAGGGAATCTGTCTTACTTCTCTACAAGTGTTGGTTGTCACATAGGAATCATACAAGAACATTCTGTGTGCTAGTATTATAACAGCAGGTAATCTGTCTCACTTCGCTACAAGAGTTTGTTGTCACATAGGAATCATACATGGAGATTCTGTGTGCCAGCATTATAACACCAGGGAATCTGTCTTACTTCTCTACAAGTGTTGGTTGTCACATAGGAATCATACAAGAAGATTCAGTGTGCTGACATTATAACAGCAGGTAATCTGTCTCACTTCTCTAAAAGAGTTTGTTGTCACATAGGAATCATACATGGAGATTCTGTGTGCCAGCATTATAACACCAGGGAATCTGTCTTACTTCTCTACAAGTGTTGGTTGTCACATAGGAATCATACAAGAAGATTCAGTGTGCTGACATTATAACAGCAGGGAATCTGTCTCACTTCTCTACAAGAGTTTCTTGTCACATAGGAATCATACATGAAGATTCTGTTTGCTGCCAATATAACAGCGGGGAATCTGTCTCACTTCTCTACAAGAGTTTGTTGTCACATAGCAATCATACATGAAGATTCTGTGTGCTGCCAATATAACACCAGGGAATCTGTCTCACTTCTCTACAAGGGTTTGTTGTCACATAGCAATCATACATGAAGATTCTGTGTGCTGACATTATAACAGCAGGGAATCTGTCTCAGTTCCCTACAAGACTTTGTTGTTACATAGGAATCATACATGAAGATTCTGTGTGCTGACATTATATCAGGGAATCTGTCTCACTTCTGTACAAAAGTTTGTTGTCACCTAGGAATCCTACAGGAAGATTTTGTGTTCTAGTATTATAACACCAACGGATTTTTCTCATTTCTCTAAAAAAGTTTGTCGTCACATTTGAATCATACAAGAAGATTCTGTATGCTGACATTATAACAGCGAATCTGTCTCGCTTCTGTACAAAAGTTTGTCACATAGGATTCCTACAGGAAGATTTTGTGTTCTAGTATTATAACACCAACGGATCTGTCTGAGTTCTCCACAAACGTTTGTCATCACATTAAAATCATACATGCACATTCTGTGTGCTGACATTATAACAGCAGGGAATCTGTCTCACTTCTCTACAAGAGTTTGTTGTCACATAGGAATCATACAGGAAGATTTTGTGTTCTAGTATTATAACACCAACGGATCTGTCTCAGTTCTCCACAAAAGTTTGTCATCACATTAAAATCATACATGCACATTCTGTGTGCTGACATTATAACGGCAGGGAATCTGTCTCACTTCTCTACAAGAGTTTGTTTTCACATAGGAATCATACAGGAAGATTTTGTGTTCTAGTATTATAACACCAACGGATCTGTCCCAGTTCTCCACAAAAGTTTGTCATCACATTAAAATCATACATGCACATTCTGTGTGCTGACATTATAACACAAGCGAATCTGTCTCACATTTCTACAAGAGTTTGTTGTCACATAGGAATCATACATGAAGATTCTGTGTGCTGACATTATAACAGCAGGGAATCTGTCTCACTTCTCTACAAGAGTTTGTATTCACATATGAATCATAAATGAAGATTCTGTGTGTTAGGATTATAACAGCAGGGAATCTGTCTCACTTCTCTACAAGAGTTTGTTGTCACATAGGAATCATACATGAAGATTCTGTGTGCTGGCATTATAACAGCAGGGAATCTGTCTCACATCTCTACAAGAGTTTGTATTCACATATGAATCATAAATGAAGATTCTGTGTGTTAGCATTATAACAGCAGGGAATCTGTCTCACTTCTCTACAAGAGTGTGTTGTCACATATGAATCATACATGACGATTCTGAGTGTTTACATTATAACAGCAGGGAATCTGTCTCACTTCCTTACAAGAGTTTGTTGTCACATAGGAATCATAAATGAAGATTCTGTGTGCTGTCTTTATAACAACAGGGAATCTGTCTCACTGCTCTACAAGAGTTTGTTGTCACATAGAAATCATAAATGAAGATTCTGTGTGTTAGCATTATAACAGCAGGGAATCTGTCTCACTTCTCTACAAGAGTTTGTTGTCACATAGGAATCATAAATGAAGATTCTGTGTGCTGTCTTTATAACAACAGGGAATCTGTCTCACTGCTCTACAAGAGTTTGTTGTCACATAGGAATCGTATACGAAGATTCTGTGTGCTGGCAATATAACAGCAGGGAATCTGTGTTATTCTCTACAAGAGTTTGTTGACACATAGGAATTGAGACGGTAATTTGTATCACAAATTACTTTAATGTAAATAATTATTTTAATATGAATATGTATTTTTGTGTAACATTGATTTCAGAGTTTTAATAATTGTAATTATTATTGGTAAATGATAATATACGGCTCTATTGAAACTGTTAACAATAACACAATACTTCAGCAAGGGGGTGAGTTGTTTATCGTTACCGGGAACCAGGAAGTTACGTAATGTTTCGCGCCTTTTCGGTAAAAAAGCTTCTATAACATTCTCTAAAAATAATATGTATTAGTGGTTTTCATTGGATAGTAAAATAGACGCTAATGTTGGCGCGTTTTATTAGCCAATAGCAGTTCATTTATAATCTTTAGGTGTATCTTAAGGCAAGCCTATAAATAGCCATGCTCGAAGTCGATCGCCCCTGAGTTATACAAAATTCTCCGTACACTCCACGTCGATTCCGCAGTTCAACAAGATGTCGCCAATCAGTCCTTCATTTCGTTAAGTTACACGAGAAATCTTATAAAATATTCTAAAGTTAAATATACAAAGTTGAAGTACGTGAGTTAAAAGTGATCAGAAGTTATTATAAACAGTTTCAATATGGCGATTATCTAGATAAATCTGTGAAAGTGTTAGTGCACGTGTTATACAATAAAACATTATAAAACACATTTCTTCACTAGTAATTTTTGGATAAAAGATTCCTTTTCCGCTTCACAACCTGTAAGAAAAACATGCCTACCCAGATCAGATGATAGCTAGCCGGTGGACATTTAAAACTGATACAAATTGCTACGCCAGAGGAATCTACAAACAGAACAAATGAACCAACCAACGTATGACGTCACACAAGATGGTTTCGCGTGAAGTAAACACATATTTGCTCTCGTAAATTGGCTTCCACAACGTGGAGCTAACTATAAGATCTTCAAGATATAATAATTTACGTAAAACAGAATACGTAAGCTATACCTCCCTCAAATTGGCGCCCAACGTGGGGCGAAGTGACCAGGAAAGGAAGGCGAAATAACCAGGAAAGGAATGAAGCGGAGTAACCAGGAATACAGCGGTGAAATGATCTACAAGACGCAGATTTCAGAAACAAAAGGGACGACAACTTCGATCGTAATTCCGAGATTACGATGCAACAAGGAATTCAATTACAAGGCAACGATACGACGTAGATTCATCACAACACAACGCAGAAGTGACATACAAACATAGGAGAATGGGGCAGAACGCTGGACATCAAAGTAACAGCAACATACAGCATCATAAAGGTATCGTAATTTTTTTTTAGAAAACAAAAACAATGGCTGCTAGCAATACAGAAGAAACAATGATGGAAGGGGATAGTGTAACAGTTAGCTGTAATTCAATACAGGTTACAAAAAAAAGCTCAAACAATGTAATATTGGAGGGAGGAAATGTTAGTGCAGAAAGTAAGAATAGAATAGCAGGAAATATTAATTCTGATACTAGAATGATTATGGATATGATAAAAAAAAAATGATGGAATTGTTGAGAAATATAAAGGAAGATATGCAAAAGAGTCATAGGGAATTAAGGGAAGATCTTAGTAAGAAATTAGATCAAGAAAGGGAAGATATGCAAAGGAGTCATATGGAATTGAGAGAAGCTATAAACAAAGATCATAGGAAATTCATGGAAAATATTGGTAGGAGTAATGAGATATTAGAGCAAAAAGTAGATCAAAGCAGTGGAGAAATTGAAAAGAAAGTTATTAAGCTAGATAGTAGTATGCCAAAAATGAGTGATGAAAAGGAAGTAATAGCAAGTGAGACAGGAGAAATTTCAAAGAAAATGCTAGACATGAGCAGGGAAATATGTAACAAAGAAAGTGAGGTTAATACTAAAAGTGAGGTTAATGTAGAATGTACAGAGTTAGGAAGTCAAATGAGTAACATTTCAAGTGAGCTAAGAGAGATAAAAGAGGTTAGGAATGTAGATGTAAATCAGGCGCAAGTCAATTTCAGAGGGGAGATATCAGAAATACAGAATGATTCAGTAATGCAAAGAAATAAATTGTACCAAGATTTTCAAATTGAAAACTCCAGTCCAGTACAGTTTAGTACAGATTTGTCAGAGTATTCTCAAATTAAAATGATAGCAGAAGAATTGAAAATGACAATTGTTAAAAGATGTATTGTTCAAGAAACTGTAGACTGTTTCCAAATATTATCATGGGACGAAATTTCAAATGAATACGAGAGGTTATTCATGAACAAAAATTTGAAGGTTAGGTTACGGCTACGAGTAATGTTTAGCCACACACAATTTGATCCAGGAGGGTAAATAGCAATGAGATGTAAAGTAAATGCTGGATAGTTAAAGACGACTTGCAGAGAAATGTATTGGAACGTAAGAGGGTTAACTATTTATATATGTCATTTGAAAAGAGAAATAAATTATAAAAAAAAAAAAAAAAAGGAAAAGAGAAATGTTTAAATTTTTAGTAACTGTAGCAGTATTTGAAAAGAATAAGGTAATAACTAAAACTTAATATGATATTAAAGTAAAAGTACGTAAATACCATTCCAAGATTTGAAAATTAAGAATGCAAAGATTGAAACTTAATATGATATTAAAGTAAAAGTACGTAAACACAATTCCAAGTTTTAAAAATTGAGAATGCAAAGATTAAACTTCATACGATATTAAATCAAAAGTACGTAAATACAATTCAAAGAGTATTGTTGAAATAAAATTTAGAATAACAAAAATTGGTACAAATAAATAAAACAAATACTTATGTAGCAAACAGAAAAGGTGAAACATTGTCAAGATTTAAGAGATGTAAATATATTTGTAAAGTACAAAATAACAAAAATTGGTAAAAATAAATAAAACAAATACTTGTGTAGCAAACAGAAAAGGTGAAACATTGTCTAGATTTAAGAGATGTAAATAGATGTAGACGGTGAATATTTTGGTAAATATGTATAATTATTATAAAAAAAAAATTCTTGAATTGATAAATTTTTGGTAACAATATAAGAAAGTAAACCATTTTTTGTAACACTAGTTAAATAGTTTAGGGTATAGTATTTGCTATAAAAAAAAAATTTGTGATGTCAGATTAATATCTAAATTAATTAAACCAGAGCCAGTAAGTAGTGGCGAGATAAAACATATGTCGTGTGTTAAATACGTGTGAAGTGTTAAGTGAAAGTGAATAGCGTGTGTTACAAGATTTAGGAGACTAAAAACAAAATTATAAAATTTCCAAACAGGTTATAAATATTTATAATTATGTTTCTAGTGGGGCATATGAGACGGTAATTTGTATCACAAATTACTTTAATGTAAATAATTATTTTAATATGAATATGTATTTTTGTGTAACATTGATTTCAGAGTTTTAATAATTGTAATTATTATTGGTAAATAATAATATACGGCTCTATTGAAACTGTTAACAATAACACAATACTTCAGCAAGGGGGTGAGTTGTTTATCGTTACCGGGAACCAGGAAGTTACGTAATGTTTCGCGCCTTTTCGGTAAAAAAGCTTCTAGAACATTCTCTAAAAATAATATGTATTAGTGGTTTTCATTGGATAGTAAAATAGACGCTAATGTTGGCGCGTTTTATTAGCCAATAGCAGTTCATTTATAATCTTTAGGTGTATCTTAAGGCAAGCCTATAAATAGCCATGCTCGAAGTCGATCGCCCATCAGTTATACAAAATTCTCCGTACACTCCACGTCGATTCCGCAGTTCAAGATGTCGCCAATCAGTCCTTCATTTCGTTAAGTTACACGAGAAATCTTATAAAATATTCTAAAGTTAAATATACAAAGTTGAAGTACGTGAGTTAAAAGTGATCAGAAGTTATTATAAACAGTTTCAATATGGCGATTATCTAGATAAATCTGTGAAAGTGTTAGTGCACGTGTTATACAATAAAACATTATAAAACACATTTCTTCACTAGTAATTTTTGGATAAAAGATTCCTTTTCCGCTTCACAACCTGTAAGAAAAACATGCCTACCCAGATCAGATGATAGCTAGCCGGTGGACATTTAAAACTGATACAAATTGCTACGCCAGAGGAATCTACAAACAGAACAAATGAACCAACCAACGTATGACGTCACACAAGATGGTTTCGCGTGAAGTAAACACATATTTGCTCTCGTAAATTGGCTTCCACAACGTGGAGCTAACTATAAGATCTTCAAGATATAATAATTTACGTAAAACAGAATACGTAAGCTATACCTCCCTCAGAATCATACATGAAGATTCTGTGTTGTGGCATTATAACAACAGGGAGTCTGTCGCACTTCTATATAAGAGTTTTTTGTCACATGGGAATCATACATAAAGATTTTGTAGGCTGGCATTATAACAGCAGGGAATCTGTCTCACTTCTCTACAAGAGTTATTTGTCACATAGGAATCATACATGACGATTCTGTGTGCTAGCATTATAACAGCAGGGTATCTGTCTCACTTCTCTACAAGAGTTTGTATTCACATATGAATCATACATGAAGATTCTGTGTGTTAGCATTATAACAGCAGGGAATCTGTCTCACTTCTCTACAAGAGTTTGTTGTCACATATGAATCACACACGACGATTCTGTGTGCTGGCATTATAACGGCAAACAATCTGTCTCACTTCTCTACAAGAGTTTGTTGTCACAGCAGAATCACAAATTAAGATTCTGTGTGCTGTCTTTATAACAACAGGGAATCTGTCTCACTGCTCTACAAGAGTTTGTTGTCACATAGGAATCGTATACGAAGATTCTGTGTGCTGGCAATATAACAGCAGGGAATCTGTGTTATTCTCTACAAGAGTTTGTTGTCACATAGGAATCATACATGAAGATTCTGTGTTGTGGCATTATAACAACAGGGAGTCTGTCGTACTTCTATATAAGAGTTTTTTGTCACATGGGAATCATACATAAAGATTTTGTAGGCTGGCATTATAACAGCAGGGAATCTGTCTCACTTCTCTACAAGAGTTATTTGTCACATAGGAATCATACATGACGATTCTGTGTGCTAGCATTATAACAGCAGGGTATCTGTCTCACTTCTCTACAAGAGTTTGTATTCACATATGAATCATACATGAAGATTCTGTATGTTAGCATTATAACAGCAGGGAATCTGTCTCACTTCTCTACAAGAGTTTGTTGTCACATATGAATCACACACGACGATTCTGTGTGCTGGCATTATAACGGCAAACAATCTGTCTCACTTCTCTACAAGAGTTTGTTGTCACGGCAGAATCACAAATTAAGATTCTGTGTGCTGTCTTTATAACAACAGGGAATCTGTCTCACTGCTCTACAAGGGTTTGTTGTCACATAGGAATCGTATATGAAGATTCTGTGTGCTGGCAATATAACAGCAGGGAATCTGTGTTATTCTCTACAAGAGTTTGTTGTCACATAGGAATCATATATAAAGATTCTGTGTGCTGGCATTATAACGGCAAACAATCTGTCTCACTTCTCTACAAGAGTTTGTTGTCACAGCAGAATCACAAATTAAGATTCTGTGTGCTGTCTTTATAACAACAGGGAATCTGTCTCACTGCTCTACAAGAGTTTGTTGTCACATAGGAATCGTATATGAAATTCTGTGCGCCAGAATTATAACAACAGGGAATCTGTCTCACTTCGCTACAAGAGTTAGTTGTCACATAGGAATCATATATGAAGATTCTGTGTGCCAGCATTATAACACCAGGGAATCTGTCTCACTTCGCTACAAGAGTTAGTTGTCACATAGGAATCATATATGAAGATTCTGTGTGCCAACATTATAACAGCAGGGAATCTGTCTCACTTCGCTATAAGAGTTTTTTGTCACATAGGAATCATACATGGAGATTCTGTGTGTTGACTTTATAACAACAGGGAATCTGTCTCACTTGGCTACAAGAGTTTGTTGTCACATAGGAATCATACATGGAGATTCTGTGTGTTGACTTTATAACAACAGAAAATCGGTCTCACTTCGCTACAAGAGTTTGTTGTCACATAGGAATCATATATGAAGATTCTGTGTGCTGGTATTATAACAACAGGGAATCTGTCTTACTTCGCTACAAGAGTTTGTTGTCACATAGGAATCATACATGGAGATTCTGTGTGCCAGCATTATAACAACAGGGAATCTGTCCTACTTCTCTACAAGTGTTGGTTGTCACATAGGAATCATACATGGAGATTCTGTGTGCCAGCATTATAACAACAGGGAATCTGTCTTACTTCGCTACAAGAGTTTGTTGTCACATAGGAATCATACATGGAGATTCTGTGTGCCAGCATTATAACAGCAGGGAATCTGTCTTACTTCTCTACAAGTGTTGGTTGTCACATAGGAATCATACAAGAACATTCTGTGTGCTAGTATTATAACAGCAGGGAATCTGTCTCAGTTCGCTACAATACTTTGTTGTTACATAGGAATCATACAAGAAGATTCTGTGTGCTGCCATTATAACAGCAGGTAATCTGTCTCACTTCGCTACAAGAGTTTGTTGTCACATAGGAATCATACATGGAGATTCTGTGTGCCAGCTTTATAACACCAGGGAATCTGTCTTACTTCTCTACAAGTGTTGGTTGTCACATAGGAATCATACAAGAAGATTCAGTGTGCTGACATTATAACAGCAGGTAATCTGTCTCACTTCTCTAAAAGAGTTTGTTGTCACATAGGAATCATACATGGAGATTCTGTGTGCCAGCATTATAACACCAGGGAATCTGTCTTACTTCTCTACAAGTGTTGGTTGTCACATAGGAATCATACAAGAAGATTCAGTGTGCTGACATTATAACAGCAGGGAATCTGTCTCACTTCTCTACAAGAGTTTGTTGTCACATAGCAATCATACATGAAGATTCTGTGTGCTGCCAATATAACAACAGGGAATCTGTCTCACTTCTCTACAAGAGCTTGTTGTCACATAGGAATCATACATGAAGATTCTGTGTGCTGGTATTATAACAACAGGGATTCTGTCTCACTTCTCTACAAGAGTTTGTTGTCACATAGCAATCATACATGAAGATTCTGTGTTCTGGTATTATAACAACAGGGAATCTGTCTTACTTCTCTACAAGTGTTGGTTGTCACATAGGAATCATAAATGAAGATTCTATGTGCCAGCATTATAACACCAGGGAATCTGTCTTACTTCTCTACAAGTGTTGGTTGTCACATAAGAATCATACATGAAGATTCTTTGTGCTGACATTATAACAGCAGGGAATCTGTCTCAGTTCCCTACAAGTCTCTGTTGTCACATAGGAATCATACATGAAGATTCCTTGTGCTGACATTATAACAGCAGGGAATCTGTCTCAGTTCCCTACAAGACTTTGTTGTTACATAGGAATCATACATGAAGATTCTGTGTGCTGACATTATATCAGGGAATCTGTCTCACTTCTGTACAAAAGTTTGTTGTCACCTAGGAATCCTACAGGAAGATTTTGTGTTCTAGTATTATAACACCAACGGATCTATCTCATTTCTCTAAAAAAGTTTGTCGTCACATTTGAATCATACAAGAAGATTCTGTATGCTGACATTATAACAGCGAATCTGTCTCGCTTCTGTACAAAAGTTTGTTGTCACATAGGATTCCTACAGGAAGATTTTGTGTTCTAGTATTATAACACCAACGGATCTGTCTGAGTTCTCCACAAACGTTTGTCATCACATTAAAATCATACATGCACATTCTGTGTGCTGACATTATAACAGCAGGGAATCTGTCTCACTTCTCTACAAGAGTTTGTTGTCACATAGGAATCATTCAGGAAGATTTTGTGTTCTAGTATTATAACACCAACGGATCTGTCTCAGTTCTCCACAAAAGTTTGTCATCACATTAAAATCATACATGCACATTCTGTGTGCTGACATTATAACAGCAGGGAATCTGTCTCACTTCTCTACAAGAGTTATTTGTCACATAGGAATCATACATGACGATTCTGTGTGCTAGCATTATAACAGCAGGGTATCTGTCTCACTTCGCTACAAGAGTTTGTATTCACATATGACTCATACATGAAGATTCTGTATGTTAGCATTATAACAGCAGGGAATCTGTCTCACTTCTCTACAAGAGTTTGTTGTCACATATGAATCACACACGACGATTCTGTGTGCTGGCATTATAACGGCAAACAATCTGTCTCACTTCTCTACAAGAGTTTGTTGTCACGGCAGAATCACAAATTAAGATTCTGTGTGCTGTCTTTATAACAACAGGGAATCTGTCTCACTGCTCTACAAGGGTTTGTTGTCACATAGGAATCGTATATGAAGATTCTGTGTGCTGGCAATATAACAGCAGGGAATCTGTGTTATTCTCTACAAGAGTTTGTTGTCACATAGGAATCATATATAAAGATTCTGTGTGCTGGCATTATAACGGCAAACAATCTGTCTCACTTCTCTACAAGAGTTTGTTGTCACAGCAGAATCACAAATTAAGATTCTGTGTGCTGTCTTTATAACAACAGGGAATCTGTCTCACTGCTCTACAAGAGTTTGTTGTCACATAGGAATCGTATATGAAATTCTGTGCGCCAGAATTATAACAACAGGGAATCTGTCTCACTTCGCTACAAGAGTTAGTTGTCACATAGGAATCATATATGAAGATTCTGTGTGCCAGCATTATAACACCAGGGAATCTGTCTCACTTCGCTACAAGAGTTAGTTGTCACATAGGAATCATATATGAAGATTCTGTGTGCCAACATTATAACAGCAGGGAATCTGTCTCACTTCGCTATAAGAGTTTTTTGTCACATAGGAATCATACATGGAGATTCTGTGTGTTGACTTTATAACAACAGGGAATCTGTCTCACTTGGCTACAAGAGTTTGTTGTCACATAGGAATCATACATGGAGATTCTGTGTGTTGACTTTATAACAACAGGGAATCGGTCTCACTTCGCTACAAGAGTTTGTTGTCACATAGGAATCATATATGAAGATTCTGTGTGCTGGTATTATAACAACAGGGAATCTGTCTTACTTCGCTACAAGAGTTTGTTGTCACATAGGAATCATACATGGAGATTCTGTGTGCCAGCATTATAACAACAGGGAATCTGTCCTACTTCTCTACAAGTGTTGGTTGTCACATAGGAATCATACATGGAGATTCTGTGTGCCAGCATTATAACAACAGGGAATCTGTCTTACTTCGCTACAAGAGTTTGTTGTCACATAGGAATCATACATGGAGATTCTGTGTGCCAGCATTATAACAGCAGGGAATCTGTCTTACTTCTCTACAAGTGTTGGTTGTCACATAGGAATCATACAAGAACATTCTGTGTGCTAGTATTATAACAGCAGGGAATCTGTCTCAGTTCGCTACAATACTTTGTTGTTACATAGGAATCATACAAGAAGATTCTGTGTGCTGCCATTATAACAGCAGGTAATCTGTCTCACTTCGCTACAAGAGTTTGTTGTCACATAGGAATCATACATGGAGATTCTGTGTGCCAGCTTTATAACACCAGGGAATCTGTCTTACTTCTCTACAAGTGTTGGTTGTCACATAGGAATCATACAAGAAGATTCAGTGTGCTGACATTATAACAGCAGGTAATCTGTCTCACTTCTCTAAAAGAGTTTGTTGTCACATAGGAATCATACATGGAGATTCTGTGTGCCAGCATTATAACACCAGGGAATCTGTCTTGCTTCTCTACAAGTGTTGGTTGTCACATAGGAATCATACAAGAAGATTCAGTGTGCTGACATTATAACAGCAGGGAATCTGTCTCACTTCTCTACAAGAGTTTCTTGTCAGATAGGAATCATACATGAAGATTCTGTTTGCTGCCAATATAACAGCAGGGAATCTGTCTCACTTCTCTACAAGAGTTTGTTGTCACATAGCAATCATACATGAAGATTCTGTGTGCTGCCAATATAACAACAGGGAATCTGTCTCACTTCTCTACAAGAGCTTGTTGTCACATAGGAATCATACATGAAGATTCTGTGTGCTGGTATTATAACAACAGGGATTCTGTCTCACTTCTCTACAAGAGTTTGTTGTCACATAGCAATCATACATGAAGATTCTGTGTTCTGGTATTATAACAACAGGGAATCTGTCTTACTTCTCTACAAGTGTTGGTTGTCACATAGGAATCATAAATGAAGATTCTATGTGCCAGCATTATAACACCAGGGAATCTGTCTTACTTGTCTACAAGTGTTGGTTGTCACATAAGAATCAGACATGAAGATTCTTTGTGCTGACATTATAACAGCAGGGAATCTGTCTCAGTTCCCTACAAGTCTCTGTTTTCACATAGGAATCATACATGAAGATTCCTTGTGCTGACATTATAACAGCAGGGAATCTGTCTCAGTTCCCTACAAGACTTTGTTGTTACATAGGAATCATACATGAAGATTCTGTGTGCTGACATTATATCAGGGAATCTGTCTCACTTCTGTACAAAAGTTTGTTGTCACCTAGGAATCCTACAGGAAGATTTTGTGTTCTAGTATTATAACACCAACGGATCTTTCTCATTTCTCTAAAAAAGTTTGTCGTCACATTTGAATCATACAAGAAGATTCTGTATGCTGACATTATAACAGTGAATCTGTCTCGCTTCTGTACAAAAGTTTGTTGTCACATAGGATTCCTACAGGAAGATTTTGTGTTCTAGTATTATAACACCAACGGATCTGTCTGAGTTCTCCACAAACGTTTGTCATCACATTAAAATCATACATGCACATTCTGTGTGCTGACATTATAACAGCAGGGAATCTGTCTCACTTCTCTACAAGAGTTTGTTGTCACATAGGAATCATTCAGGAAGATTTTGTGTTCTAGTATTATAACACCAACGGATCTGTCTCAGTTCTCCACAAAAGTTTGTCATCACATTAAAATCATACATGCACATCCTGTGTGCTGACATTATAACAGCAGGGAGTCTGTCTCACTTCTCTACAAGAGTTTGTTGTCACATAGGAATCATACAGGAAGATTTTGTGTTCTAGTATTATAACACCACCGGATCTGTCCCAGTTCTCCACAAAAGCTTGTCATCACATTAAAATCATACATGCACATTCTGTGTGCTGACATTATAACACAAGCGAATCTGTCTCACATCTCTACAAGAGTTTGTTGTCACATAGCAATCATACATGAAGATTCTGTGTGCTGGTATTATAACAACAGGGAATCTGTCTTACTTCTCTACAAGTGTTGGTTGTCACATAGGAATCATAAATGAAGATTCTATGTGCCAGCATTATAACACCAGGGAATCTGTCTTACTTCTCTACAAGTGTTGGTTGTCACATAAGAATCATACATGAAGATTCTTTGTGCTGACATTATAACAGCAGGGAATCTGTCTCAGTTCCCTACAAGACTCTGTTGTCACATAGGAATCATACATGAAGATTCCTTGTGCTGACATTATAACAGCAGGGAATCTGTCTCAGTTCCCTACAAGACTTTGTGTTTACATAGGAATCATACATGAAGATTCTGTGTGCTGACAGTATATCAGGGAATCTGTCTCACTTCTGTACAAAAGTTTGTTGTCACCTAGGAATCCTACAGGAAGAGTTTGTGTTCTAGTATTATAACACCAACGGATCTTTCTCATTTCTCTAAAAAAATTTGTCGTCACATTTGAATCATACAAGAAGATTCTGTATGCTGACATTATAACAGCGAATCTGTCTCGCTTCTGTACAAAAGTTTGTTGTCACATAGGATTCCTACAGGAAGATTTTGTGTTCTAGTATTATAACACCAACGGATCTGTCTGAGTTCTCCACAAACGTTTGTCATCACATTAAAATCATACATGCACATTCTGTGTGCTGACATTATAACAGCAGGGAATCTGTCTCACTTCTCTACAAGAGTTTGTTGTCACATAGGAATCATACAGGAAGATTTTGTGTTCTAGTATTATAACACCAACGGATCTGTCTCAGTTCTCCACAAAAGTTTGTCATCACATTAAAATCATACATGCACATTCTGTGTGCTGACATTATAACAGCAGGGAATCTGTCTCACTTCTCTACAAGAGTTTGTTGTCACATAGGAATCATACAGGAAGATTTTGTGTTCTAGTATTATAACACCAACGGATCTGTCTCAGTTCTCCACAAAAGTTTGTCATCACATTAAAATCATACATGCACATTCTGTGTGCTGACATTATAACACAAGCGAATCTGTCTCACATCTCTACAAGAGTTTGTTGTCACATAGGAATCATACATGAAGATTCTGTGTGCTGACATTATAACAGCAGGGAATCTGTCTCACTTCTCTACAAGAGTTTGTATTCACATATGAATCATAAATGAAGATTCTGTGTGTTAGCATTATAACAGCAGGGAATCTGTCTCACTTCTCTACAAGAGTTTGTTGTCACATAGGAATCATACATGAAGATTCTGTGTGCTGGCATTATAACAGCAGGGAATCTGTCTCACGTCTCTACAAGAGTTTGTATTCACATATGAATCATAAATGAAGATTCTGTGTGTTAGCATTATAACAGCAGGGAATCTGTCTCACTTCTCTACAAGAGTGTGTTGTCACATATGAATCATACATGACGATTCTGAGTGTTTACATTATAACAGCAGGGAATCTGTCTCACTTCTCTACAAGAGTTTGTTGTCACATAGGAATCATAAATGAAGATTCTGTGTGCTGTCTTTATAACAACAGGGAATCTGTCTCACTGCTCTACAAGAGTTTGTTGTCACATAGGAATCATAAATGAAGATTCTGCGTGTTAGCATTATAACAGCAGGGAATCTGTCTCACTTCTCTACAAGAGTTTGTTGTCACATAGAAATCATAAATGAAGATTCTGTGTGCTGTCTTTATAACAACAGGGAGTCTGTCGCACTTCTATATAAGAGTTTTTTGTCACATGGGAATCATACATAAAGATTTTGTAGGCTGGCATTATAACAGCAGGGAATCTGTCTCACTTCTCTACAAGAGTTATTTGTCACATAGGAATCATACATGACGATTCTGTGTGCTAGCATTATAACAGCAGGGTATCTGTCTCACTTCTCTACAAGAGTTTGTATTCACATATGAATCATACATGAAGATTCTGTGTGTTAGCATTATAACAGCAGGGAATCTGTCTCACTTCTCTACAAGAGTTTGTTGTCACATATGAATCACACACGACGATTCTGTGTGCTGGCATTATAACGGCAAACAATTTGTCTCACTTCTCTATAAGAGTTTGTTGTCACAGCAGAATCACAAATTAAGATTCTGTGTGCTGTCTTTATAACAACAGGGAATCTGTCTCACTGCTCTACAAGAGTTTGTTGTCACATAGGAATCGTATACAAAGATTCTGTGTGCTGGCAATATAACAGCAGGGAATCTGTGTTATTCTCTACAAGAGTTTGTTGTCACATAGGAATCATATATAAAGATTCTGTGTGCCAGCATTATAACAACAGGGAATCTGTCTCACTTCGCTCCAAGAGTTTGTTGTCACATAGGAATCATATATAAAGATTCTGTGTGCCAGCATTATAACAACAGGGAATCTGTCTCACTTCGCTACAAGAGTTTGTTGTCACATAGGAATCGTATATGAAATTCTGTGCGCCAGAATTATAACAACAGGGAATCTGTCTCACTTCGCTACAAGAGTTTGTTGTCACATAGGAATCGTATATGAAGATTCTGTGTGCCAGCATTATAACACCAGGGAATCTGTCTCACTTCGCTACAAGAGTTAGTTGTCACATAGGAATCATATATGAAGATTCTGTGTGCCAACATTATAACAGCAGGGAATCTGTCTTACTTCGCTACAAGAGTTTTTTGTCACATAGGAATCATACATGGAAATTCTGTGTGTTGACTTTATAGCAACAGGGAATCTGTCTCACTTGGCTACAAGAGTTTGTTGTCACATAGGAATCATACATGGAGATTCTGTGTGTTGACTTTATAACAACAGGGAATCGGTCTCACTTCGCTACAAGAGTTTGTTGTCACATAGGAATCATATATGAAGATTCTGTGTGCTGGTATTATAACAACAGGGAATCTGTCTTACTTCGCTACAAGAGTTTGTTGTCACATAGGAATCATACATGGAGATTCTGTGTGCCAGCATTATAACAACAGGGAATCTGTCTTACTTCTCTACAAGTGTTGGTTTTCACATAGGAATCATACATGGAGATTCTGTGTGCCAGCATTATAACAACAGGGAATCTGTCTTACTTCGCTACAAGAGTTTGTTGTCACATAGGAATCATACATGGAGATTCTGTGTGCCAGCATTATAACAGCAGGGAATCTGTCTTACTTCTCTACAAGTGTTGGTTGTCACATAGGAATCATACAAGAACATTCTGTGTGCTAGTTTTATAACAGCAGGGAATCTGTCTCACTTCGCTACAATACTTTGTTGTTACATAGGAATCATATAAGAAGATTCTGTGTGCTGCCATTATAACAGCAGGTAATCTGTCTCACTTCGCTACAAGAGTTTGTTGTCACATAGGAATCATACATGGAGATTCTGTGTGCCAGCATTATAACACCAGGGAATCTGTCTTACTTCTCTACAAGTGTTGGTTGTCACATAGGAATCATACAAGAAGATTCAGTGTGCTGACATTATAACAGCGGGTAATCTGTCTCACTTCTCTAAAAGAGTTTGTTGTCACATAGGAATCATACATGGAGATTCTGTGTGCCAGCATTATAACACCAGGGAATCTGTCTTACTTCTCTACAAGTGTTGGTTGTCACATAGGAATCATACAAGAAGATTCAGTGTGCTGACATTATAACAGCAGGGAATCTGTCTCACTTCTCTACAAGAGTTTCTTGTCACATAGGAATCATACATGAAGATTCTGTTTGCTGCCAATATAACAGCAGGGAATCTGTCTCACTTCTCTACAAGAGTTTGTTGTCACATAGCAATCATACATGAAGATTCTTTGTGCTGCCAATATAACAGCAGGGAATCTGCCTCACTTCTCTACAAGAGTTTGTTGTCACATAGCAATCATACATGAAGATTCTGTGTGCTGCCAATATAACACCAGGGAATCTGTCTCACTTCTCTACAAGGGTTTGTTGTCACATAGCAATCATACATGAAGATTCTGTGTGCTGCCAATATAACAGCAGGGAATCTGTCTCACTTCTCTACAAGAGTTTGTTGTCACATAGGAATCATACATGAAGATTCTGTGTGCTGGTATTATAACAACAGGGAATCTGTCTCACTTCTCTACAAGAGCTTGTTGTCACATAGAAATCATACATGAAGATTCTGTGTGCTGGTATTATAACAACAGGGAATCTGTCTCACTTCTCTACAAGAGCTTGTTGTCACATAGCAATCATACATAAAGATTCTGTGTGCTTGTATTATAACAACAGGGAATCTGTCTCACTTCTCTACAAGAGCTTGTTGTCACATAGGAATCATAAATGAAGATTCTGTGTGCTGGTATTATAACAACAGGGATTCTGTCTCACTTCTCTACAAGAGTTTGTTGTCACATAGCAATCATACATGAAGATTCTGTGTGCTGGTATTATAACAACAGGGAATCTGTCTCACTTCGCTACAAGAGTTTGTTGTCACATAGCAATTGAGACGGTAATTTGTATCACAAATTACTTTAATGTAAATAATGATAGTAATATGAATATGTATTTTTATGTAACATTGATTTCAGAGGTTTAATAATTGTAATTATTATTGGTAAATAATAATATACGGCTCTACTGAAACTGTCAACCTTAACGCAATAATGCAGCGAGGGGATGAGTTGTTTATCGTTACCGGGAACCAGGAAGTTACGTAATATTTCGCGCCTTTTCGGTAAAAGCTTCTAGAATTTTCCCTAAAAGTAATATGTATTAGTGGTTTTCATTGGATAATAAAATAGACGCTAATGTTGGCACGTTTTATTAGGCAATGGCAGTTCATTTATAATCTTTAGGCGTATCTTTAGGCAAGCCTATAAATAGTGTAGATTCAAGGGAGCGTTCCCCCAGTGCAACAAGATTCTCAACACATTACACATCGTCACCAGTTCTACAAAATTCTCCGTTCATTTATTTCGTCAAGTTACGCGCAGCAGAAGTACGAGAAATCTTATAAAGTATTATACAGTTAAATACACAAAGTTGAAGTATGCGAGTTAAAAGTGATAAGAAGTTATTACAAACAGTTTCAGTATGGCGAGTATCCAAATAAATATGTGAAAGTGTTCGTGAATGTGTTCTGCAATAAAGATTATAAAACCAATTTCTTCGTCAATATCATTTCTAGACAAAAGATTCCTTTCCGCTTCACACCCTGCAAGAGATACAAGTTCTACCAAGAAAAGATGATACCTAGCCGGAGGACAATATACATAACCTTAAATTCTTTCAGAAACTGATTGATGCAAATTGCTACGCCAGATGGAGTTAAACGAACCAAACAAGGAGTGACGTCACAAGGAGGCTTCAACACACGTGATGTAAACAACATTACGTAAAGCAGCAACCGTCGCATATTGGCTTCCAAACGCGGAGATACAATTAATGATCTACAACATTATACCGCATCATATTGGCACCCATACGTGGGGCAGTTAAAGTTATGTAAACAAACATTTATTTGCAACATACAACAAACATTCATATGTAACATTAATACTCTTACACAATCATACAAGAAGATTTTGTGTGCTGCCAATATAACAGCAGGGAATCTGTCTCACTTCTCTACAAGGCTTTGTTGTTACATAGGAATCATACATGAAGATTCTGTGTGCTGGTATTATAACAGCGGGGAATCTGTCTCACTTCTCAACAGGAGTTTGTTGTGACATAGGAATCATACATGAAGATGCTGTGTGCTGGCATTATAACAACAGGGAATCTGTCTCACTTCTCTACAAGAGTTTCTTGTCACATAGGAATCATACACGAAGATTCTGTATGCTGGTATTATAACAGCAGGGAATCTGTCTCACTTCTCTACAAGAGTTAGTTGTCACATAGGAATAATATATGAAGATTCTGTGTGCTGGTATTATATAGCAGCAGGGAATCTATCTCACTTTTCTACAAGAGCTTGTTGTCACATAGGAATCATATATGAAGATTCTGTGTGTTGGAATTATAACAGCAGGGAATCTATCTCACTTCTCTACAAGAGCTTGTTGTCACATAGGAATCATACATGAAGATTCTGTGTGCTGGTATTATAACAGCAGGGAATCTGTCTCACTTCTCTACAAGAGTTTGTCACATAGGAATCATATATGAAGATTCTGTGTGCTGGTATTATAACACCAGGGAATCTGTCTCACTTCTCTACAAGAGTTTGTTGTTACATAGGAATCATACATGAAGATTCTGTGTGCTGGTATTATAACAACAGGGAATCTGTCTCACTTCTCTACAAGAGTTTGTTCTCACATAGGAATCATACATGAAGATTCTGTGTTCTGACATTATAAAAACAGGGAATCTGTTTCATTTCTCTACAAGAGTTTGTTGTCACATAGGAATCATACATGAAGATTGTGTGTGCTGGTATTATAACTGCAGGGAATCTATCTCACTTCTCCACAAGAGCCTGTTGTCACATAGGAATCATATATGAAGATTCTGTGTGCTGGTATTATAACAGCAGGGAATCTGTCTCACTTCTCTACAAGAGTTTGTTGTCACATAGGAATCATAAATGAAGATTCTGTGTGCCAGCATTATAAAAGCAGGGATCTGTCTCACTTCGCTCCAAGAGTTTGTTGTCACATAGGAATCATATATAAAGATTCTGTGTGCCAGCATTATAACAACAGGGAATCTGTCTCACTTCGCTACAAGAGTTTGTTGTCACATAGGAATCGTATATGAAATTCTGTGCGCCAGAATTATAACAACAGGGAATCTGTCTCACTTCGCTACAAGAGTTTGTTGTCACATAGGAATCGTATATGAAGATTCTGTGTGCCAGTATTATAACACCAGGGAATCTGTCTCACTTCGCTACAAGAGTTAGTTGTCACATAGGAATCATATATGAAGATTCTGTGTGCCAACATTATAACAGCAGGGAATCTGTCTCACTTGGCTACAAGAGTTTGTTGTCACATAGGAATCATACATGGAGATTCTGTGTGTTGACTTTATAACAACAGGGAATCGGTCTCACTTCGCTACAAGAGTTTGTTGTCACATAGGAATCATATATGAAGATTCTGTGTGCTGGTATTATAACAACAGGGAATCTGTCTTACTTCGCTACAAGAGTTTGTTGTCACATAGGAATCATACATGGAGATTCTGTGTGTTGACTTTATAACAACAGGGAATCTGTCTCACTTGGCTACTAGAGTTTGTTGTCACATAGGAATCATACATGGAGATTCTGTGTGTTGACTTTATAAAAACAGGGAATCGGTCTCACTTCGCTACAAGAGTTTGTTGTCACATAGGAATCATATATGAAGATTCTGTGTGCTGGTATTATAACAACAGGGAATCTGTCTTACTTCGCTACAAGAGTTTGTTGTCACATAGGAATCATACATGGAGATTCTGTGTGCCAGCATTATAACAACAGGGAATCTGTCTTACTTCTCTGAAAAGTGTTGGTTGTCACATAGGAATCATACATGGAGATTCTGTGTGCCAGGATTATTACAACAGGGAATCTGTCTTACTTCGCTACAAGAGTTTTGTTGTCACATAGGAATCATACATGGAGATTCTGTGTGCCAGCATTATAACAGCAGGGAATCTGTCTTACTTCTCTACAAGTGTTGGTTGTCACATAGGAATCATACAAGAAGATTCTGTGTGCTGACATTATAACAGCAGGGAATCTGTCTCACTTCGCTACAAGAGTTTGTTGTCACATAGGAATCATACATGAAGATTCTGTGTGCTGGTATTATAACAACAGGGAATCTGTCTCACTTCGCTACAATACTTTGTTGTTACATAGAAATCATACAAGAAGATTCTGTGTGCTGCCATTATAACAGCAGGGAATCTGTTTCACTTCTCTACAAGAGTTTGTTGTCACATAGGAATCATACATGAAGATTCTGTGTGTTAGCATTATAACAGCAGGGAATCTGTTTCACTTCTCTACAAGGGTTTGTTGTGACGTAGGAATCATACATGAAGATTCTGTGTGCTGCCATTATAAAAGCAGGGAATCTGTCTTACTTCTCTACAAATGTTGGTTGTCACATAGGAATCATAAATGAAGATTCTATGTGCCAGCATTATAACACCAGGGAATCTGTCTTACTTCTCTACAAGTGTTGGTTGTCACATAGGAATCATACATGAAGATTCCTTGTGCTGACATTATAACAGCAGGGAATCTGTCTCAGTTCCCTACAAGACTTTGTTGTTACATAGGAATCATACATGAAGATTCTGTGTGCTGACATTATATAAGGGAATCTGTCTCACTTCTGTACAAAAGTTTGTTGTCACCTAGGAATCCTACAGGAAGATTTTGTGTTCTAGTATTATAACACCAACGGATCTGTCTCATTTGTCTAAAAAAGTTTGTCGTCACATTTGAATCATACAAGAAGATTCTGTATGCTGACATTATAACAGCGAATCTGTCTCGCTTCTGTACAAAAGTTTGTTGTCACATAGGATTCCTACAGGAAGATTTTGTGTTCTAGTATTATAACACCAACGGATCTGTCTGAGTTCTCCACAAAAGTTTGTCATCACATTAAAATCATACATGCACATTCTGTGTGCTGACATTATAACACTAGCGAATTTGTCTCACTTCTCTACAAGAGTTTGTTGTCACATAGGAATCATACAGGAAGATTTTGTGTTCTAGTATTATAACACCAACGGATCTGTCTGAGTTCTCCACAAAAGTTTGTCATCACACTAAAATCATACATGCACATTCTGTGTGCTGATATTATAACAGCAGGGAATCTGTCTCATTCTCTACAAGAGTTTGTTGTCACATAGGAATCATACAGGAAGATTTTGTGTTCTAGTATTATAACACCAACGGATCTGTCTCAGTTCTCCACAAAAGTTTGTCATCACATTAAAATCATACATGCACATTCTATGTGCTGACATTATAACACAAGCGAATCTGTCTCACATCTCTACAAGAGTTTGTTGTCACATAGGAATCATACATGAAGATTCTGTGTGCTGACATTATAACAGCAGGGAACCTGTCTCACTTCTCTACAAGAGTTTGTTGTCACATAGGACTCATACATGAAGATTCTGTGTGCTGGCATTATAACAGCAGGGAATCTGTCTCACTTCTCTACAAGAGTTTGTATTCACATATGAATCATAAATGAAGATTCTGTGTGTTAGCATTATAACAGCAGGGAATCTGTCTCACTTCTCTACAAGAGTCTGTTGTCACATAGGAATCATACATGAAGATTCTGTGTGCTGGCATTATAACAGCAGGGAATCTGTCTCACTTCTCTACAAGAGTTTGTATTCACATATGAATCATAAATGAAGATTCTGTGTGTTAGCATTATAACAGCAGGGAATCTGTCTCACTTCTCTACAAGAGGTTGTTGTCACATATGAATCATACATGACGATTCTGAGTGTTGACATTATAACAGCAGGGAATCTGTCTCACTTCACTACAAGAGTTTGTTGTCACATAGGAATCATAAATGAAGATTCTGTGTGCTGTCTTTATAAAAACAGGGAATCTGTCTCACTGCTCTACAAGAGTTTGTTGTCACATAGGAATCATAAATGAAGATTCTGTGTGTTAGCACTATAACAGCAGGGAATCTGTCTCACTTCTCTACAAGAGTTTGTTGTCACATAGGAATCATAAATGAAGATTCTGTGTGCTGTCTTTATAACAACAGGAAATCTGTCTCACTGCTCTACAAGAGTTTGTTGTCACATAGGAATCGTATACGAAGATTCTGTGTGCTGGCAATATAACAGCAGGGAATCTGTGTTATTCTCTACAAGAGTTTGTATTCACATATGAATCATAAATGAAGATTCTGTGTGCTGCCATTATAACAGCAGGGAATCTGTCTCACTTCGCTACAAGAGTTTGTTGTCACATAGGAATCATACATTATGATTCTGTGTGCCAGCATTATAACAGCAGGGAATCTGTCTCACTTCTCTACAAGGGTTTGTTGTGACGTAGGAATCATACATGAAGATTCTGTGTGCTGTCATTATAAAAGCAGGGAATCTGTCTTACTTCTCTACAAGTGTTGGTTGTCACATAGGAATCATAAATGAAGATTCTATGTGCCAGCATTATAACACCAGGGAATCTGTCTTACTTCTCTACAAGTGTTGGTTGTCACATAAGAATCATACATGAAGATTCTTTGTGCTGACATTATAACAGCAGGGAATCAATCTCAGTTCCCTACAAGACTCTGTTGTCACATAGGAATCATACATGAAGATTCCTTGTGCTGACATTATAACAGCAAGGAATCTGTCTCAGTTCCCTACAAGACTTTGTTGTTACATAGGAATCATACATGAAGATTCTGTGTGCTGACATTATATCAGGGAATCTGTCTCACTTCTGTACAAAAGTTTGTTGTCACCTAGGAATCCTACAGGAAGATTTTGTGTTCTAGTATTATAACACCAACGGATCTTTCTCATTTCTCTAAAAAAGTTTGTCGTCACAATGAATCATACAAGAAGATTCTGTATGCTGACATTATAACAGCGAATCTGTCTCGCTTCTGTACAAAAGTTTGTTGTCACATAGGATTCCTACAGGAAGATTTTGTGTTCTAGTATTATAACACCAACGGATCTTTCTCATTTCTCTAAAAAAGTTTGTCATCACATTAAAATCATACATGCACATTCTGTGTGCTGACATTATAACAGCAGGGAATCTTTCTCACTTCTCTACAAGAGTTTGTTGTCACATAGGAATCATACAGGAAGATTTTGTGTTCTAGTATTATAACACCAACGGATCTGTCTCAGTTCTCCACAAAAGTTTGTCATCACATTAAAATCATACATGCACATTCTGTGTGCTGACATTATAACAGCAGGGAATCTGTCTCACTTCTCTACAATAGTTTGTTGTCACATAGGAATCATACAGGAAGATTTTGTGTTCTAGTATTATAACACCAACAGATCTGTCTCAGTTCTCCAGAAAAGTTTGTCATCACATTAAAATCATACATGCACATTCTGTGTGCTGACATTATAACACAAGCGAATCTGTCTCACATCTCTACAAGAGTTTGTTGTCACATAGGAATCATACATGAAGATTCTGTGTGCTGGCATTATAACGGCAAACAATCTGTCTCACTTCTCTACAAGAGTTTCTTGTCACATAGGAATCAAATATAAAGATTCTGTGTGCCAGCATTATAACAACAGGGAATCTGTCTCACTTCGCTACAAGAGTTTCTTGTCACATAGGAATCAAATATAAAGATTCTGTGTGCCAGCATTATAACAACAGGGAATCTGTCTCACTTCGCTACAAGAGTTTCTTGTCACATAGGAATCAAATATAAAGATTCTGTGTGCCAGCATTATAACAACAGGGAATCTGTCTCACTTCGCTACAAGAGTTTGTTGTCACATAGGAATCAAATATAAAGATTCTGTGTGCCAACATTATAACAACAGGGAATCTGTCTCACTTCGCTACAAGAGTTTGTTGTCACATAGGAATCGTATATGAAGATTCTGTGCGCCAGAATTATAACAACAGGGAATCTGTCTCACTTCGCTACAAGAGTTTGTTGTCACATAGGAATCATACATAAAGATTCTGTGTGCCAGCATTATAACAGCAGGGAATCTGTCTCACTTCTCTACAAGAGTTTGTTGTCACATAGGAATCATACAAGAAGATTCTGTGTGCCAGCATTATAACAACAGGGAATATGTCTCACTTCGCTACAAGAGTTTGTTGTCACATAGGAATCGTATATGAAATTCTGTGCGCCAGAATTATAACAACAGGGAATCTGTCTCACTTCGCTACAAGAATTTGTTGTCACATAGGAATCGTATATGAAATTCTGTGCGCCAGAATTATAACAACAGGGAATCTGTCTCACTTCGCTACAAGAGTTTGTTGTCACATAGGAATCATACATGAAGATTCTGTGTGCCAGCATTATAACAACAGGGAATCTGTCTCACTTCGCTACAAGAGTTTGTTGTCACATAGGAATCATACATGAAGATTCTGTGTGCCAGCATTATAACAACAGGGAATCTGTCTCACTTCGCTACAAGAGTTTGTTGTCACATAGGAATCATACATGAAGATTCTGTGTGCCAGCATTATAACAACAGGGAATCTGTCTTACTTCGCTACAAGAGTTAGTTGTCACATAGGAATCATACATGAAGATTCTGTGTGCCAGCATTATAACAACAGGGAATCTGTCTCACTTCGCTACAAGAGTTTGTTGTCACATAGGAATCATACATGAAGATTCTGTGTGCCAGCATTATAACAACAGGGAATCTGTCTCACTTCGCTACAAGAGTTTGTTGTCACATAGGAATCGTATATGAAATTCTGTGCGCCAGAATTATAACAACAGGGAATCTGTCTCACTTCGCTACAAGAGTTTGTTGTCACATAGGAATCAAATATAAAGATTCTGTGTGCCAGCATTATAACACCAGGGAATCTGTCTCACTTCTCAACAAGAGTTTGTTGTCACATAGGAATCAAATATAAAGATTCTGTGTGCCAGCATTATAACACCAGGGAATCTGTCTTACTGCGCTACAAGAGTTTGTTGTCACATAGGAATCAAATATAAAGATTCTGTGTGCCAGCATTATAACACCAGGGAATCTGTCTCACTTCGCTACAAGAGTTTGTTGTCACATAGGAATCGTATATGAAATTCTGTGCGCCAGAATTATAACACCAGGGAATCTGTCTCACTTCGCTACAAGAGTTTGTTGTCACATAGGAATCATACATGGAGATTCTGTGCGCCAGAATTATAACACCAGGGAATCTGTCTCACTTCGCTACAAGAGTTTGTTGTCACATAGGAATCATACATGGAGATTCTGTGTGCCAGCATTATAACAACAGGGAATCTGTCTTACTTCTCTACAAGTGTTTCTTGTCACATAGGAATCAAATATAAAGATTCTGTGTGCCAGCATTATAACAACAGGGAATCTGTCTCACTTCGCTACAAGAGTTTCTTGTCACATAGGAATCATACATGGAGATTCTGTGTGCCAGCATTATAACAACAGGGAATCTGTCTCACTTCGCTACAAGGGTTTGTTGTCACATAGGAATCAAATATAAAGATTCTGTGTGCCAGCATTATAAAAACAGGGAATCTGTCTCACTTCGCTACAAGAGTTTCTTGTCACATAGGAATAAAATATAAAGATTTTTGTGCCAGCATTATAACAACAGGGAATCTGTCTCACTTCGCTACAAGAGTTTCTTGTCACATAGGAATCAAATATAAAGATTCTGTGTGCCAGCATTATAACAACAGGGAATCTGTCTCACTCCGCTACAAGAGTTTCTTGTCACATAGGAATCAAATACAAAGATTCTGTGTGCCAGCATTATAACAACAGGGAATCTGTCTTACTTCTCTACAAGAGTTTGTTGTCACATAGGAATCAAATATAAAGATTCTGTGTGCCAGCATTATAACAACAGGGAATCTGTCTTACTTCTCTACAAGAGTTTCTTGTCACATAGGAATCAAATATAAAGATTCTGTGTGCCAGCATTATAACAACAGGGAATCTGTCTTACTTCTCTACAAGAGTTTGTTGTCACATAGGAATCAAACATAAAGATTCTGTGCGCCAGAATTATAACAACAGGGAATCTGTCTCACTTCGCTACAAGAGTTTGTTGTCACATAGGAATCGTATATGCAATTCTGTGCGCCAGAATTATAACAACAGGGAATCTGTCTCACTTCTCTACAAGTGTTGGTTGTCACATAGGAATCATACATGAAGATTCTGTGTGCTGCCAATATAACAGCAGGGAATCTGTCTCACTTCTCTACAAGAGTTTGTTGTCACATAGCAATCATACATGAAGATTCTGTGTGCTGTCTTTATAACAACAGGAAATCTGTCTCACTGCTCTACAAGAGTTTGTTGTCACATAGGAATCGTATACGAAGATTCTGTGTGCTGGCAATATAACAGCAGGGAATCTGTGTCACTTCTCTACAAGAGTTTCTTGTCACATAGGAATCATACATGAAGATTCTGCATGCTGGTATTATAACAGCAGGGAAACTGTCTCACTTCTCTACAAGAGTTTGTTGTCACATAGAAATCATACATGAAGATTCTGTGTGCTGGTATTATAACAACAGGGAATCTGTCTCACTTCTCTACAAGAGCTTGTTGTCACATAGCAATCATACATAAAGATTCTGTGTGCTGGTATTATAACAACAGGGAATCTGTCTCACTTCTCTACAAGAGTTTGTTGTCACATAGCAATCATACATGAAGATTTTGTGTGCTGGTATTATAACAGCAGGGAATCTGTCTCACTTCTCTACAAGACTTTGTTGTTACATAGGAATCATACATGAAGATTCTGTGTGCTGGCATTATAACAGCGGGGAATCTGTCTCACTTCTCAACAGGAGTTTGTTGTGACATAGGAATCATACATGAAGATGCTGTGTGCTGGCATTATAACAACAGGGAATCTGTCTCACTTCTCTACAAGAGTTTCTTGTCACATAGGAATCACACATGAAGATTCTGTATGCTGGTATTATAACAGCAGGGAACCTGTCTCACTTCTCTACAAGAGTTTGTTGTCACATAGGAATAATATATGAAGATTCTGTGTGCTGGTATTATATAGCAGCAGGGAATCTATCTCACTTTTCTACAAGAACTTGTTGTCACATAGGAATCATATATGAAGATTCTGTGTGTTGGTATTATAACAGCAGGGAATCTATCTCACTTCTCTACAAGAGCTTGTTGTCACATAGGAATCATACATGAAGATTCTGTGTGCTGGTATTATAACAGCAGGGAATCTGTCTCACTTCTCTACAAGAGTTTGTCACATAGGAATCATATATGAAGATTCTGTGTGCTGGTATTATAACACCAGGGAATCTGTCTCACTTCTCTACAAGATTTTGTTGTTACATAGGAATCATACATGAAGATTCTGTGTGCTGGTATTATAACAACAGGGAATCTGTCTCACTTCTCTACAAGAGTTTGTTCTCACATAGGAATCATACATGAAGGTTCTGTGTTCTGACATTATAAAAACAGGGAATCTGTCTCATTTCTCTACAAGAGTTTGTTGTCACATAGGAATCATACATGAAAATTGTGTGTGCTGGTATTATAACTGCAGGGAATCTATCTCACTTCTCCACAAGAGCCTGTTGTCACATAGGAATCATATATGAAGACTCTGTGTGCTGGTATTATAACTGCAGGGAATCTGTCTCACTTCTCTACAAGAGTTTGTTGTCACATAGGAATCATATATGAAGATTCTGTGTGCCAGCATTATAAAAGCAGGGATCTGTCTCACTTCGCTCCAAGAGTTTGTTGTCACATAGGAATCATATACAAAGATTCTGTGTGCCAGCATTATAACAACAGGGAATCTGTCTCGCTTCTCTACAAGAGTTTGTTGTCACATAGGAATCATAAATGAAGATTCTGTGTGCTGTCTTTATAACAACAGGAAATCTGTCTCACTGCTCTACAAGAGTTTGTTGTCACATAGGAATAGTATACGAAGATTCTGTGTGCTGGCAATATAACAGCAGGGAATCTGTGTTATTCTCTACAAGAGTTTGTATTCACATATGAATCATAAATGGAGATTCTGTGTGCTGCCATTATAACAGCAGGGAATCTGTCTCACTTCGCTACAAGAGTTTGTTGTCACATAGGAATCATACATGATGATTCTCTGTGCCAGCATTATAACAGCAGGGAATCTGTCTCACTTCTCTACAAGGGTTTGTTGTGACGTAGGAATCATACATGAAGATTCTGTGTGCTGCCATTATAAAAGCAGGGAATCTGTCTTACTTCTCTACAAGTGTTGGTTGTCACATAGGAATCATAAATGAAGATTCTATGTGCCAGCATTATAACACCAGGGAATCTGTCTTACTTCTCTACAAGTGTTGGTTGTCACATAAGAATCATACATGAAGATTCCTTGTGCTGACATTATAACAGCAGGGAATCTGTCTCAGTTCCCTACAAGACTTTGTTGTTACATAGGAATCATACATGAAGATTCTGTGTGCTGACATTATATCAGGGAATCTGTCTCACTTCTGTACAAAAGTTTGTTGTCACCTAGGAATCCTACAGGAAGATTTTGTGTTCTAGTATTATAACACCAACGGATCTTTCTCATTTCTCTAAAAAAGTTTGTCATCACATTTGAATCATACAAGAAGATTCTGTATGCTGACATTATAACAGCGAATCTGTCTCGCTTCTGTACAAAAGTTTGTTGTCACATAGGATTCCTACAGGAAGATTTTGTGTTCTAGTATTATAACACCAACGGATCTGTCTGAGTTCTCCACAAACGCTTGTCATCACATTAAAATCATACATGCACATTCTGTGTGCTGACATTATAACAGCAGGGAATCTGTCTCACTTCTCTACAAGAGTTTGTTGTCACATAGGAATCATACAGGAAGATTTTGTGTTCTAGTATTATAACACCAACGGATCTGTCTCAGTTCTCCACAAAAGTTTGTCATCACATTAAAATCATACATGCACATTCTGTGTGCTGACATTATAACACAAGCGAATCTGTCTCACATCTCTACAAGAGTTTGTTGTCACATAGGAATCATACATGAAGATTCTGTGTGCTGACATTATAACAGCAGGGAACCTGTCTCACTTCTCTACAAGAGTTTGTTGTTACATAGGAATCATACATGAAGATTCTGTGTGCTGGCATTATAACAGCAGGGAATCTGTCTCACTTCTCTGCAAGAGTTTGTATTCACATATGAATCATAAATGAAGATTCTGTGTGTTAGCATTATAACAGCAGGGAATCTGTCTCACTTCTCTACAAGAGTTTGTTGTCACATATGAATCATACATGACGATTCTGAGTGTTGTCATTATAACAGCAGGGAATCTGTCTCACTTCTCTACAAGAGTTTGTTGTCACATAGGAATCATAAATGAAGATTCTGTGTGCTGTCTTTATAACAACAGGGAATCTGTCTCACTGCTCTACAACAGTTTGTTGTCACATAGGAATCATAAATGAAGATTCTGTGTGTTAGCATTATAACAGCAGGGAATCTGTCTCACTTCTCTACAAGAGTTTGTTGTCACATAGGAATCATAAATGAAGATTCTGTGTGCTGTCTTTATAACAACAGGGAATCTGTCTCACTGCTCTACAAGAGTTTGTTGTCACATAGGAATCGTATACGAAGATTCTGTGTGCTGGCAATATAACAGCAGGGAATCTGTGTTATTCTCTACAAGAGTTTGTTGTCACATAGGAATCATACATGAAGATTCTGTGTTGTGGCATTATAACAACAGGGAGTCTGTCGCACTTCTATATAAGAGTTTTTTGTCACATGGGAATCATACATAAAGATTTTGTAGGCTGGCATTATAACAGCAGGGAATCTGTCTCACTTCTCTACAAGAGTTATTTGTCACATAGGAATCATACATGACGATTCTGTGTGCTAGCATTATAACAGCATGGTATCTGTCTCACTTCTCTACAAGAGTTTGTTGTCACATAGCAATCATATATGAAGATTCTGTATGCTGGTATTATAACGGCAAACAATCTGTCTCACTTCTCTACAAGAGTTTCTTGTCACATAGGAATCATACATGAAGATTCTGTATGCTGGTATTATAACAACAGGTAATCTGTCTCACTTCGCTACAAGAGTTTGTTGTCACATAGGAATCATACATGGAGATTCTGTGTGTTGACTTTATAACAACAGGGAATCTGTCTCACTTGGCTACAAGAGTTTGTTGTCACATAGGAATCATACATGGAGATTCTGTGTGTTGACTTTATAACAACAGGGAATCGGTCTCACTTCGCTACAAGAGTTTGTTGTCACATAGGAATCATATATGAAGATTCTGTGTGCTGGTATTATAACAACAGGGAATCTGTCTTACTTCGCTACAAGAGTTTGTTGTCACATAGGAATCATACATGGAGATTCTGTGTGCCAGCATTATAACAACAGGGAATCTGTCTTACTTCTCTACAAGTGTTGGTTGTCACATAGGAATCATACATGGAGATTCTGTGTGCCAGCATTATAACAACAGGGAATCTGTCTTACTTCGCTACAAGAGTTTGTTGTCACATAGGAATCATACATGGAGATTCTGTGTGCCAGCTTTATAACAGCAGGGAATCTGTCTTACTTCTCTACAAGTGTTGGTTGTCACATAGGAATCATACAAGAAGATTCTGTGTGCTGGTATTATAACAGCAGGGAATCTGTCTCACTTCGCTACAATACTTTGTTGTTACATAGGAATCATACAAGAAGATTCTGTGTGCTGCCATTATAACAGCAGGTAATCTGTCTCACTTCGCTACAAGAGTTTGTTGTCACATAGGTATCATACATGGAGATTCTGTGTGCCAGCATTATAACACCAGGGAATCTGTCTTACGTCTCTACAAGTGTTGGTTGTCACATAGGAATCATACAAGAAGATTCAGTGTGCTGACATTATAACAGCAGGTAATCTGTCTCACTTCTCTAAAAGAGTTTGTTGTCACATAGGAATCATACATGGAGATTCTGTGTGCCAGCATTATAACTCTAGGGAATCTGTCTTACTTCTCTACAAGTGTTGGTTGTCACATAGGAATCATACAAGAAGATTCAGTGTGCTGACATTATAACAGCAGGGAATCTGTCTCACTTCTCTACAAGGGTTTGTTGTCACATAGCAATCATACATGAAGATTCTTTGTGCTGCCAATATAACAGCAGGGAATCTGTCTCACTTCTCTACAAGAGTTTGTTGTCACATAGCAATCATACATGAAGATTCTGTGTGCTGCCAATATAACACCAGGGAATCTGTCTCACTTCTCTACAAGAGTTTGTTGTCACATAGCAATCATACATGAAGATTCTGTGTGCTGCCAATATAACAGCAGGGAATGTGTCTCACTTCTCTACAAGAGTTTGTTGTCACATAGGAATCATACATGAAGATTCTGTGTGCTGGTATTATAACAACAGGCAATCTGTCTCACTTCTCTACAAGAGCTTGTTGTCACATAGAAATTATACATGAAGATTCTGTGTGCTGGTATTATAACAACAGGGAATCTGTCTCACTTCTCTACAAGAGCTTGTTGTCACATAGCAATCATACATAAAGATTCTGCGTGCTGGTATTATAACAACAGGGAATCTGTGTCACTTCTCTACAAGAGCTTGATGTCACATAGGAATCATACATGAAGATTCTGTGTGCTGGTATTATAACAACAGGGATTCTGTCTCACTTCTCTACAAGAGTTTGTTGTCACATAGCAATCATACATGAAGATTCTGTATGCTGGTATTATAACAACAGGGAATCTGTCTCACTTCGCTACAAGAGTTTGTTGTCACATAGCAATCATACATGAAGATTTTGTGTGCTGCCAATATAACAGCAGGGAATCTGTCTCACTTCTCTACAAGACTTTGTTGTTACATAGGAATCATACATGAAGATTCTGTGTGCTGGCATTATAACAGCGGGGAATCTGTCTCACTTCTCAACAGGAGTTTGTTGTGACATAGGAATCATACATGAAGATGCTGTGTGCTGGCATTATAACAACAGGGAATCTGTCTCACTTCTCTACAAGAGTTTGTTGTCACATAGGAATAATATATGAAGATTCTGTGTGCTGGTATTATATAGCAGCAGGGAATCTATCTCACTTTTCTACAAGAGCTTGTTGTCACATAGGAATCATATATGAAGATTCTGTGTGTTGGTATTATAACAACAGGGAATCTATCTCACTTCTCTACAAGAGTTTGTTGTCACATAGGAATCATACATGAAGATTCTGTGTGTTGGTATTATAACAACAGGGAATCTATCTCACTTTTCTACAAGAGTTTGTTGTCACATAGGAATCATACATGAAGATTCTGTGTGTTGGTATTATAACAGCAGGGAATCTGTCTCACTTTTCTACAAGAGCTTGTTGTCACATAGGAATCATATATGAAGATTCTGTGTGTTAGCATTATAACAACAGGGAATCTGTCTCACTTCTCTACAAGAGTTTGTTGTCACATAGGAATCATACAGGAAGATTTTGTGTTCTAGTATTATAACACCAACGGATCTGTCCCAGTTCTCCACAAAAGTTTGTCATCACATTAAAATCATACATGCACATTCTCTGTGCTGACATTATAACACAAGCGAATCTGTCTCACATCTCTACAAGAGTTTGTTGTCACATAGGAATCATACATGAAGATTCTGTGTGCTGACATTATAACAGCAGGGAATCTGTCTCACTTCTCTACAAGAGTTTGTATTCACATATGAATCATAAATGAAGATTCTGTGTGTTAGCATTATAACAGCAGGGAATCTGTCTCACTTCTCTACAAGAGTTTGTTGTCACATAGGAATCATACATGAAGATTCTGTGTGCTGGCATTATAACAGCAGGGAATCTGTCTCACTTCTCTACAAGAGTTTGTATTCACATATGAATCATAAATGAAGATTCTGTGTGTTAGCATTATAACAGCAGGGAATCTGTCTCACTTCTCTACAAGAGTGTGTTGTCACATATGAATCATACATGACGATTCTGAGTGTTTACATTATAACAGCAGGGAATCTTTCCCACTTCTCTACAAGAGTTTGTTGTCACATAGGAATCATAAATGAAGATTCTGTGTGCTGTCTTTATAACAACAGGGAATCTGTCTCACTGCCCTACAAGAGTTTGTTGTCACATAGGAATCATAAATGAAGATTCTGTGTGTTAGCATTATAACAGCAGGGAATCTGTCTCACTTCTCTACAAGAGTTTGTTGTCACATAGAAATCATAAATGAAGATTCTGTGTGCTGTCTTTATAACAACAGGGAATCTGTCTCACTGTTCTACAAGAGTTTGTTGTCACATAGGAATCGTTGAAGGTGGATTAATGTTGTATTTGTGTATTTGTAGCCCCACGTTGTGGATAATGTTTCTCACGTAATGTTGTTTACATCACGTGTGTAGCCATCTTGTGTGACGTCATTCGTTGGTCGTTTCATTTGTTCTGATTGTAGTTCTCTCTGGCGTAGCAATTTGTATGAATTAGTTTTAAGGTTATGTATATTATTCTCCGGCTAGCTATTTAGGTAGACATTTAACTCTTGCAGGTTGTGAAGCGGAAAGGAATCTTTTGTCTATAAATGATACTGGCGAAGAAATTGGTTTTATAATCTTTATTGCAGAACACGTTCACGAACACTTTCACAAATTAATTTGGATACTCGCCATACTGAAACTGTTTGTAATAACTTCTCACTTTTAACTCACGTACTTCAACTTTATATATTTAACTGTATAATCCTTTATAAGATTTCTCGTACTTCTGCTGAGCGTAACTTTATGAATTTAGAGACCGACATGAGAATCTTGTTGAACTGGGAGCTGACGTGTTATGTGTTGAGAATCTTGTTGAACACTGGGGGACGATGTGTAATGTTTTGAGAATCTTGCCGAACTGGGTGACGATTACCTCAGACATGGCTTATTTATAGGCTTGCCTTAAGATACGCCTAAAGATTATAAATGAAATGCTATTGGCTAATAAAACGCGCCAACATTAGCGTCTATTTTACTATCCAATGAAAACTACGAATACATATGCTTTAGGAAATGTTCTAGAAGCTTCTAAACGGAAAAAACGCGCGAAACATTACGCAACTTCCTGGTTCCCGGTAACGATAAACAACTCACTCCTTGCTGCATTATTGTGTTATTGTTAACAGTTTCAGTAGAGCCGTATATTATTATTTACCAATAATAATTACAATTATTAAACCTCTGAAATCAATGTTACATAAAAATACATATTCATATTAAAATAGTTATTTACATCTGAGTAATTTGTGATACAAATTACCGTATCATCGTATACGAAGATTCTGTGTGCTGGCAATATAACAGCAGGGAATCTGTGTTATTCTCTACAAGAGTTTGTTGTCACATAGGAATCATACATGAAGATTCTGTGTTGTGGCATTATAACAACAGGGAGTCTGTCGCACTTCTATATAAGAGTTTTTTGTCACATGGGAATCATACATAAAGATTTTGTAGGCTGGCATTATAACAGCAGGGAATCTGTCTCACTTCTCTACAAGAGTTATTTGTCACATAGGAATCATACATGACGATTCTGTGTGCTTGCATTATAACAGCAGGGTATCTGTCTCACTTCTCTACAAGAGTTTGTATTCACATATGAATCATACATGAAGATTCTGTGTGTTAGCATTATAACAGCAGGGAATCTGTCTCACTTCTCTACAAGAGTTTGTTGTCACATATGAATCACACACGACGATTCTGTGTGCTGGCATTATAACGGCAAACAATCTGTCTCACTGCTCTACAAGAGTTTGTTGTCACAGCAGAATCACAAATTAAGATTCTGTGTGCTGTCTTTATAACAACAGGGAATCTGTCTCACTGCTCTACAAGAGTTTGTTGTCACATAGGAATCGTATACGAAGATTCTGTGTGCTGGCAATATAACAGCAGGGAATCTGTGTTATTCTCTACAAGAGTTTGTTGTCACATAGGAATCATATATAAAGATTCTGTGTGCCAGCATTATAACAACAGGGAATCTGTCTCACTTCGCTCCAAGAGTTTGTTGTCACATAGGAATCATATATAAAGATTCTGTGTGCCAGCATTATAACAACAGGGAATCTGTCTCACTTCGCTAGAAGAGTTTGTTGTCACATAGGAATCGTATATGAAATTCTGTGCGCCAGAATTATAACAACAGGGAATCTGTCTCACTTCGCTACAAGAGTTTGTTGTCACATAGGAATCGTATATGAAGATTCTGTGTGCCAGCATTATAACACCAGGGAATCTGTCTCACTTCGCTACAAGAGTTAGTTGTCACATAGGAATCATATATGAAGATTCTGTGTGCCAACATTATAACAGCAGGGAATCTGTCTTACTTCGCTACAAGAGTTTTTTGTCACATAGGAATCATACATGGAAATTCTGTGTGTTGACTTTATAGCAACAGGGAATCTGTCTCACTTGGCTACAAGAGTTTGTTGTCACATAGGAATCATACATGGAGATTCTGTGTGTTGACTTTATAACAACAGGGAATCGGTCTCACTTCGCTACAAGAGTTTGTTGTCACATAGGAATCATATATGAAGATTCTGTGTGCTGGTATTATAACAACAGGGAATCTGTCTTACTTCGCTACAAGAGTTTGTTGTCACATAGGAATCATACATGGAGATTCTGTGTGCCAGCATTATAACAACAGGGAATCTGTCTTACTTCTCTACAAGTGTTGGTTGTCACATAGGAATCATACATGGAGATTCTGTGTGCCAGCATTATAACAACAGGGAATCTGTCTTACTTCGCTACAAGAGTTTGTTGTCACATAGGAATCATACATGGAGATTCTGTGTGCCAGCATTATAACAGCAGGGAATCTGTCTTACTTCTCTACAAGTGTTGGTTGTCACATAGGAATCATACAAGAACATTCTGTGTGCTAGTTTTATAACAGCAGGGAATCTGTCTCACTTCGCTACAATACTTTGTTGTTACATAGGAATCATACAAGAAGATTCTGTGTGCTGCCATTATAACAGCAGGTAATCTGTCTCACTTCGCTACAAGAGTTTGTTGTCACATAGGAATCATACATGGAGATTCGGTGTGCCAGCATTATAACACCAGGGAATCTGTCTTACTTCTCTACAAGTGTTGGTTGTCACATAGGAATCATACAAGAAGATTCAGTGTGCTGACATTATAACAGCGGGTAATCTGTCTCACTTCTCTAAAAGAGTTTGTTGTCACATAGGAATCATACATGGAGATTCTGTGTGCCAGCATTATAACACCAGGGAATCTGTCTTACTTCTCTACAAGTGTTGGTTGTCACATAGGAATCATACAAGAAGATTCAGTGTGCTGACATTATAACAGCAGGGAATCTGTCTCACTTCTCTACAAGAGTTTCTTGTCACATAGGAATCATACATGAAGATTCTGTTTGCTGCCAATATAACAGCAGGGAATCTGTCTCACTTCTCTACAAGAGTTTGTTGTCACATAGCAATCATACATGAAGATTCTTTGTGCTGCCAATATAACAGCAGGGAATCTGTCTCACTTCTCTACAAGAGTTTGTTGTCACATAGCAATCATACATGAAGATTCTGTGTGCTGCCAATATAACACCAGGGAATCTGTCTCACTTCTCTACAAGGGTTTGTTGTCACATAGCAATCATACATGAAGATTCTGTGTGCTGCCAATATAACAGCAGGGAATCTGTCTCACTTCTCTACAAGAGTTTGTTGTCACATAGGAATCATACATGAAGATTCTGTGTGCTGGTATTATAACAACAGGGAATCTGTCTCACTTCTCTACAAGAGCTTGTTGTCACATAGAAATCATACATGAAGATTCTGTGTGCTGGTATTATAACAACAGGGAATCTGTCTCACTTCTCTACAAGAGCTTGTTGTCACATAGCAATCATACATAAAGATTCTGTGTGCTGGTATTATAACAACAGGGAATCTGTCTCACTTCTCTACAAGAGCTTGTTGTCACATAGGAATCATACATGAAGATTCTGTGTGCTGGTATTATAACAACAGGGATTCTGTCTCACTTCTCTACAAGAGTTTGTTGTCACATAGCAATCATACATGAAGATTCTGTGTGCTGGTATTATAACAACAGGGAATCTGTCTCACTTCGCTACAAGAGTTTGTTGTCACATAGCAATTGAGACGGTAATTTGTATCACAAATTACTTTAATGTAAATAATGATAGTAATATGAATATGTATTTTTATGTAACATTGATTTCAGAGGTTTAATAATTGTAATTATTATTGGTAAATAATAATATACGGCTCTACTGAAACTGTCAACCTTAACGCAATAATGCAGCGAGGGGATGAGTTGTTTATCGTTACCGGGAACCAGGAAGTTACGTAATATTTCGCGCCTTTTCGGTAAAAGCTTCTAGAATTTTCCCTAAAAGTAATATGTATTAGTGGTTTTCATTGGATAATAAAATAGACGCTAATGTTGGCACATTTTATTAGGCAATGGCAGTTCATTTATAATCTTTAGGCGTATCTTGAGGCAAGCCTATAAATAGTGTAGATTCAAGGGAGCGTTCCCCCAGTGCAACAAGATTCTCAACACATTACACATCGTCACCAGTTCTACAAAATTCTCCGTTCATTTATTTCGTCAAGTTACGCGCAGCAGAAGTACGAGAAATCTTATAAAGTATTATACAGTTAAATACACAAAGTTGAAGTATGCGAGTTAAAAGTGATAAGAAGTTATTACAAACAGTTTCAGTATGGCGAGTATCCAAATAAATATGTGAAAGTGTTCGTGAACGTGTTCTGCAATAAAGATTATAAAACCAATTTCTTCGTCAATATCATTTCTAGACAAAAGATTCCTTTCCGCTTCACACCCTGCAAGAGATACAAGTTCTACCAAGAAAAGATGATACCTAGCCGGAGGACAATATACATAACCTTAAATTCTTTCAGAAACTGATTGATGCAAATTGCTACGCCAGATGGAGTTAAACGAACCAAACAAGGAGTGACGTCACAAGGAGGCTTCAACACACGTGATGTAAACAACATTACGTAAAGCAGCAACCGTCGCATATTGGCTTCCAAACGCGGAGCTACAATTAATGATCTACAACATTATACCGCATCATATTGGCACCCATACGTGGGGCAGTTAAAGTTATGTAAACAAACATTTATTTGCAACATACAACAAACATTCATATGTAACATTAATACTCTTACACAATCATATATGAAGATTTTGTGTGCTGCCAATATAACAGCAGGGAATCTGTCTCACTTCTCTGCAAGACTTTGTTGTTACATAGGAATCATACATGAAGATTCTGTGTGCTGGTATTATAACAGCGGGGAATCTGTCTCACTTCTCAACAGGAGTTTGTTGTGACATAGGAATCATACATGAAGATGCTGTGTGCTGGCATTATAACAACAGGGAATCTGTCTCACTTCTCTACAAGAGTTTCTTGTCACATAGGAATCATACACGAAGATTCTGTATGCTGGTATTATAACAGCAGGGAATCTGTCTCACTTCTCTACAAGAGTTTGTTGTCACATAGGAATAATATATGAAGATTCTGTGTGCTGGTATTATATAGCAGCAGGGAATCTATCTCACTTTTCTACAAGAGCTTGTTGTCACATAGGAATCATATATGAAGATTCTGTGTGTTGGTATTATAACAGCAGGGAATCTATCTCACTTCTCTACAAGAGCTTGTTGTCACATAGGAATCATACATGAAGATTCTGTGTGCTGGTATTATAACAGCAGGGAATCTGTCTCACTTCTCTACAAGAGTTTGTCACATAGGAATCATATATGAAGATTCTGTGTGCTGGTATTATAACACCAGGGAATCTGTCTCACTTCTCTACAAGAGTTTGTTGTTACATAGGAATCATACATGAAGATTCTGTGTGCTGGTATTATAACAACAGGGAATCTGTCTCACTTCTCTACAAGAGTTTGTTCTCACATAGGAATCATACATGAAGATTCTGTGTTCTGACATTATAAAAACAGGGAATCTGTTTCATTTCTCTACAAGAGTTTGTTGTCACATAGGAATCATACATGAAGATTGTGTGTGCTGGTATTATAACTGCAGGGAATCTATCTCACTTCTCCACAAGAGCCTGTTGTCACATAGGAATCATATATGAAGATTCTGTGTGCTGGTAATATAACAGCAGGGAATCTGTCTCACTTCTCTACAAGAGTTTGTTGTCACATAGGAATCATAAATGAAGATTCTGTGTGCCAGCATTATAAAAGCAGGGATCTGTCTCACTTCGCTCCAAGAGTTTGTTGTCACATAGGAATCATATATAAAGATTCTGTGTGCCAGCATTATAACAACAGGGAATCTGTCTCACTTCGCTACAAGAGTTTGTTGTCACATAGGAATCGTATATGAAGATTCTGTGTGCCAGTATTATAACACCAGGGAATCTGTCTCACTTCGCTACAAGAGTTAGTTGTCACATAGGAATCATATATGAAGATTCTGTGTGCCAGTATTATAACACCAGGGAATCTGTCTCACTTCGCTACAAGAGTTTGTTGTCACATAGGAATCGTATATGAAGATTCTGTGTGCCAGTATTATAACACCAGGGAATCTGTCTCACTTCGCTACAAGAGTTAGTTGTCACATAGGAATCATATATGAAGATTCTGTGTGCCAACATTATAACAGCAGGGAATCTGTCTCACTTCGCTACAAGAGTTTGTTGTCACATAGGAATCATATATGAAGATTATGTGTGCTGGTAATATAACAACAGGGAATCTGTCTCACTTCGCTACAAGAGTTTGTTGTCACATACGAATCATACATGGAGATTCTGTGTGTTGACTTTATAACAACAGGGAATCTGTCTCACTTGGCTACAAGAGTTTGTTGTCACATAGGAATCATACATGGAGATTCTGTGTGTTGACTTTATAACAACAGGGAATCGGTCTCACTTCGCTACAAGAGTTTGTTGTCACATAGGAATCATATATGAAGATTCTGTGTGCTGGTATTATAACAACAGGGAATCTGTCTTACTTCGCTACAAGAGTTTGTTGTCACATAGGAATCATACATGGAGATTCTGTGTGTTGACTTTATAACAACAGGGAATCTGTCTCACTTGGCTACAAGAGTTTGTTGTCACATAGGAATCATACATGGAGATTCTGTGTGTTGACTTTATAACAACAGGGAATCGGTCTCACTTCGCTACAAGAGTTTGTTGTCACATAGGAATCATATATGAAGATTCTGTGTGCTGGTATTATAACAACAGGGAATCTGTCTTACTTCGCTACAAGAGTTTGTTGTCACATAGGAATCATACATGGAGATTCTGTGTGCCAGCATTATAACAACAGGGAATCTGTCTTACTTCTCTGAAAAGTGTTGGTTGTCACATAGGAATCATACATGGAGATTCTGTGTGCCAGGATTATTACAACAGGGAATCTGTCTTACTTCGCTACAAGAGTTTTGTTGTCACATAGGAATCATACATGGAGATTCTGTGTGCCAGCATTATAACAGCAGGGAATCTGTCTTACTTCTCTACAAGTGTTGGTTGTCACATAGGAATCATACAAGAAGATTCTGTGTGCTGACATTATAACAGCAGGGAATCTGTCTCACTTCGCTACAAGAGTTTGTTGTCACATAGGAATCATACATGAAGATTCTGTGTGCTGGTACTATAACAACAGGGAATCTGTCTCACTTCGCTACAATACTTTGTTGTTACATAGAAATCATACAAGAAGATTCTGTGTGCTGCCATTATAACAGCAGGGAATCTGTTTCACTTCTCTACAAGAGTTTGTTGTCACATAGGAATCATACATGAAGATTCTGTGTGTTAGCATTATAACAGCAGGGAATCGGTCTCACTTCTCTACAAGAGTTTGTTGTCACATAGGAATCATACATGATGATTCTCTGTGCCAGCATTATAACAGCAGGGAATCTGTTTCACTTCTCTACAAGGGTTTGTTGTGACGTAGGAATCATACATGAAGATTCTGTGTGCTGCCATTATAAAAGCAGGGAATCTGTCTTACTTCTCTACAAATGTTGGTTGTCACATAGGAATCATAAATGAAGATTCTATGTGCCAGCATTATAACACCAGGGAATCTGTCTTACTTCTCTACAAGTGTTGGTTGTCACATAGGAATCATACATGAAGATTCCTTGTGCTGACATTATAACAGCAGGGAATCTGTCTCAGTTCCCTACAAGACTTTGTTGTTACATAGGAATCATACATTAAGATTCTGTGTGCTGACATTATATAAGGGAATCTGTCTCACTTCTGTACAAAAGTTTGTTGTCACCTAGGAATCCTACAGGAAGATTTTGTGTTCTAGTATTATAACACCAACGGATCTGTCTCATTTGTCTAAAAAAGTTTGTCGTCACATTTGAATCATACAAGAAGATTCTGTATGCTGACATTATAACAGCGAATCTGTCTCGCTTCTGTACAAAAGTTTGTTGTCACATAGGATTCCTACAGGAAGATTTTGTGTTCTAGTATTATAACACCAACGGATCTGTCTGAGTTCTCCACAAAAGTTTGTCATCACATTAAAATCATACATGCACATTCTGTGTGCTGACATTATAACACTAGCGAATTTGTCTCACTTCTCTACAAGAGTTTGTTGTCACATAGGAATCATACAGGAAGATTTTGTGTTCTAGTATTATAACACCAACGGATCTGTCTGAGTTCTCCACAAGATTTTGTCATCACACTAAAATCATACATGCACATTCTGTGTGCTGACATTATAACAGCAGGGAATCTGTCTCATTCTCTACAAGAGTTTGTTGTCACATAGGAATCATACATGAAGATTCTGTGTGCTGACATTATAACAGCAGGGAACCTGTCTCACTTCTCTACAAGAGTTTGTTGTCACATAGGACTCATACATGAAGATTCTGTGTGCTGGCATTATAACAGCAGGAAATCTGTCTCACTTCTCTACAAGAGTTTGTATTCACATATGAATCATAAATGAAGATTCTTTGTGTTAGCATTATAACAGCAGGGAATCTGTCTCACTTCTCTACAAGAGTCTGTTGTCACATAGGAATCATACATGAAGATTCTGTGTGCTGGCATTATAACAGCAGGGAATCTGTCTCACTTCTCTACAAGAGTTTGTATTCACATATGAATCATAAATGAAGATTCTGTGTGTTAGCATTATAACAGCAGGGAATCTGTCTCACTTCGCTACAAGAGTTTGTTGTCACATAGCAATCATACATGAAGATTTTGTGTGCTGCCAATATAACAGCAGGGAATCTGTCTCACTTCTCTACAAGACTTTGTTGTTACATAGGAATCATACATGAAGATTCTGTGTGCTGGCATTATAACAGCGGGGAATCTGTCTCACTTCTCAACAGGAGTTTGTTGTGACATAGGAATCATACATGAAGATGCTGTGTGCTGGCATTATAACAACAGGGAATCTGTCTCACTTCTCTACAAGAGTTTGTTGTCACATAGGAATCATAAATGAAGATTCTGTGTGCTGTCTTTATAACAACAGGAAATCTGTCTCACTGCTCTACAAGAGCTTGTTGTCACATAGGAATCGTATACGAAGATTCTGTGTGCTGGCAATATAACAGCAGGGAATCTGTGTTATTCTCTACAAGAGTTTGTATTCACATATGAATCATAAATGAAGATTCTGTGTGCTGCCATTATAACAGCACGGAATCTGTCTCACTTCGCTACAAGAGTTTGTTGTCACATAGGAATCATACATGATGATTCTGTGTGCCAGCATTATAACAGCAGGGAATCTGTCTCACTTCTCTACAAGTGTTGGTTGTCACATAGGAATCATAAATGAAGATTCTATGTGCCAGCATTATAACACCAGGGAATCTGTCTTACTTCTCTACAAGTGTTGGTTGTCACATAAGAATCATACATGAAGATTCTTTGTGCTGACATTATAACAGCACGGAATCAAATTCAGTTCCCTACAAGACTCTGTTGTCAAATAGGAATCATACATGAAGATTTCTTGTGCTGACATTATAACAGCAGGGAATCTGTCTCAGTTCCCTACAAGACCTTGTTGTGACGTAGGAATCATACATGAAGATTCTGTGTGCTGTCATTATAAAAGCAGGGAATCTGTCTTACTTCTCTACAAGTGTTGGTTGTCACATAGGAATCATAAATGAAGATTCTATGTGCCAGCATTATAACACCAGGGAATCTGTCTTACTTCTCTACAAGTGTTGGTTGTCACATAAGAATCATACATGAAGATTCTTTGTGCTGACATTATAACAGCACGGAATCAATCTCAGTTCCCTACAAGACTCTGTTGTCAAATAGGAATCATACATGAAGATTCCTTGTGCTGACATTATAACAGCAGGGAATCTGTCTCAGTTCCCTACAAGACCTTGTTGTTACATAGGAATCATACATGAAGATTCTGTGTGCTGACATTATATCAGGGAATCTGTCTCACTTCTGTACAAAAGTTTGTTGTCACCTAGGAATCCTACAGGAAGATTTTGTGTTCTAGTATTATAACACCAACGGATCTTTCTCATTTCTCTAAAAAAGTTTGTCGTCACAATGAATCATACAAGAAGATTCTGTATGCTGACATTATAACAGCGAATCTGTCTCGCTTCTGTACAAAAGTTTGTTGTCACATAGGATTCCTACAGGAAGATTTTGTGTTCTAGTATTATAACACCAACGGATCTTTCTCATTTCTCTAAAAAAGTTTGTCATCACATTAAAATCATACATGCACATTCTGTGTGCTGACATTATAACAGCAGGGAATCTGTCTCACTTCTCTACAAGAGTTTGTTGTCACATAGGAATCATACAGGAAGATTTTGTGTTCTAGTATTATAACACCAACGGATCTGTCTCAGTTCTCCACAAAAGTTTGTCATCACATTAAAATCATACATGCACATTCTGTGTGCTGACATTATAACAGCAGGGAATCTGTCTCACTTCTCTACAATAGTTTGTTGTCACATAGCAATCATAAAGGAAGATTTTGTGTTCTAGTATTATAACACCAACAGATCTGTCTCAGTTCTCCACAAAAGTTTGTCATCACATTAAAATCATACATGCACATTCTGTGTGCTGACATTATAACACAAGCGAATCTGTCTCACATCTCTACAAGAGTTTGTTGTCACATAGGAATCATACATGAAGATTCTGTGTGCTGGCATTATAACGGCAAACAATCTGTCTCACTTCTCTACAAGAGTTTCTTGTCACATAGGAATCAAATATAAAGATTCTGTGTGCCAGCATTATAACAACAGGGAATCTGTCTCACTTCGCTACAAGAATTTCTTGTCACATAGGAATCAAATATAAAGATTCTGTGTGCCAGCATTATAACAACAGGGAATCTGTCTCACTTAGCTACAAGAGTTTGTTGTCACATAGGAATCGTATATGAAATTCTGTGCGCCAGAATTATAACAACAGGGAATCTGTCTCACTTCTCTTCAAGTGTTGGTTGTCACATAGGAATCATACATGGAGATTCTGTGTGCCAGCATTATAACAACAGGGAATCTGTCTTACTTCGCTACAAGAGTTTGTTGTCACATAGGAATCATACATGGAGATTCTGTGTGCCAGCATTATAACACCAGGGAATCTGTCTCACTTCGCTACAAGAGTTTGTTGTCACATAGGAATCAAATATAAAGATTCTGTGTGCCAGCATTATAACACCAGGGAATCTGTCTCACTTCGCTACAAGAGTTTGTTGTCACATAGGAATCATACATGGAGATTCTGTGTGCCAGCATTATAACACCAGGGAATCTGTCTTACTTCGCTACAAGAGTTTGTTGTCACATAGGAATCATACATGGAGATTCTGTGTGCCAGCATTATAACAACAGGGAATCTGTCTTACTTCGCTACAAGAGTTTGTTGTCACATAGGAATCATACATGGAGATTCTGTGTGCCAGCATTATAACAACAGGGAATCTGTCTCACTTCGCTACAAGAGTTTGTTGTCACATAGGAATCAAATATAAAGATTCTGTGTGCCAGCATTATAACAACAGGGAATCTGTCTCACTTCGCTACAAGAGTTTCTTGTCACATAGGAATCAAATATAAAGATTCTGTGTGCCAGCATTATAACAACAGGGAATCTGTCTCACTTCGCTACAAGAGTTTGTTGTCACATAGGAATCAAATATAAAGATTCTGTGTGCCAGCATTATAACAACAGGGAATCTGTCTTACTTCTCTACAAGAGTTTGTTGTCACATAGGAATCAAATATAAAGATTCTGTGTGCCAGCATTATAACAACAGGGAATCTGTCTTACTTCTCTACAAGAGTTTCTTGTCACATAGGAATCAAATATAAAGATTCTGTGTGCCAGCATTATAACAACAGGGAATCTGTCTCACTTCTCTACAAGAGTTTGTTGTCACATAGGAATCAAATATAAAGATTCTGTGCGCCAGCATTATAACAACAGGGAATCTGTCTCACTTAGCTACAAGAGTTTGTTGTCACATAGGAATCAAATATGAAATTCTGTGCGCCAGAATTATAACAACAGGGAATCTGTCTCACTTCTCAACAAGAGTTTCTTGTCACATAGGAATCAAATATAAAGATTCTGTGTGCCAGCATTATAACAACAGGGAATCTGTCTCACTTCTCAACAAGAGTTTCTTGTCACATAGCAATCAAATATAAAGATTCTGTGTGCCAGCATTATAACAACAGGGAATCTGTCTTACTTCTCTACAAGAGTTTGTTGTCACATAGGAATCAAATATAAAGATTCTGTGTGCCAGCATTATAACAACAGGGAATCTGTCTTACTTCTCTACAAGAGTTTCTTGTCACATAGGAATCAAATATAAAGATTCTGTGTGCCAGCATTATAACAACAGGGAATCTGTCTTACTTCTCTACAAGAGTTTCTTGTCACATAGGAATCAAATATAAAGATTCTGTGCGCGAGAATTATAACAACAGGGAATCTGTCTTACTTCGCTACAACAGTTTGTTGTCACATAGGAATCATATATGAAGATTCTGTGTGCTGTCTTTATAACAACAGGAAATCTGTCTCACTGCTCTACAAGAGTTTGTTGTCACATAGGAATCGTATATGAAGATTCTGTGTGCTGGCATTATAACAACAGGGAGTCTGTCTCACTTCTCTACAAGACTTTGTTGTCACATAGGAATCATATATGAAGATTCTGTGTGCTGTCTTTATAACAACAGGAAATCTGTCTCACTGCTCTACAAGAGTTTGTTGTCACATAGGAATCGTATATGAAGATTCTGTGTGCTGGCATTATAACAACAGGGAATCTGTATCACTTCGCTACAAGAGTTTGTTGTCACATAGGAATCGTATATGAAATTCTGTGCGCCAGAATTATAACAACAGGGAATCTGTCTCACTTCGCTACAAGAGTTTGTTGTCACATAGGAATCATATATGAAGATTCTGTGTGCTGTCTTTATAACAACAGGAAATCTGTCTCACTGCTCTACAAGAGTTTGTTGTCACATAGGAATCGTATATGAAGATTCTGTGTGCTGGCATTATAACAACAGGGAATCTGTATCACTTCGCTACAAGAGTTTGTTGTCACATAGGAATCGTATATGAAATTCTGTGCGCCAGAATTATAACAACAGGGAATCTGTCTCACTTCTCTACAAGAGTTTGTTGTCACATAGGAATCGTATATGAAGATTCTGTGTGCCAGCATTATAACACCAGGGAATCTGTCTCACTTCTCTACAAGAGTTTGTTGTCACATAGGAATCGTATATGAAATTCTGTGCGCCAGAATTATAACAACAGGGAATCTGTCTCACTTCTCTACAAGAGTTAGTTGTCACATAGGAATCGTATATGAAATTCTGTGTGCCAGCATTATAACAACAGGTAATCTGTCTCACTTCTCTACAAGAGTTTGTTGTCACATAGGAATCATACATGAAGATTCTGTGTGCCAACATTATAACAGCAGGGAATCTGTCTCACTTCGCTACAAGAGTTTGTTGTCACATAGGAATCGTATATGAAATTCTGTGTGCCAACATTATAACAACAGGAAATCTGTCTCACTGCTCTACAAGAGTTTGTTGTCACATAGGAATCGTATATGAAATTCTGTGCGCCAGAATTATAACAACAGGAAATCTGTCTCACTTCTCTACAAGAGCTTGTTGTCACATAGGAATCATACATGAAGATTCTGCATGCTGGTATTATAACAACAGGGAATCTGTCTCACTTCTCTACAAGAGCTTGTTGTCACATAGGAATCATACATGAAGATTCTGCATGCTGGTATTATAACAACAGGGAATCTGTCTCACTTCTCTACAAGAGCTTGTTGTCACATAGCAATCATACATAAAGATTCTGTGTGCTGGTATTATAACAACAGGGAATCTGTCTCACTTCTCTACAAGAGCTTGTTGTCACATAGGAATCATACATGAAGATTCTGCATGCTGGTATTATAACAACAGGGAATCTGTCTCACTTCTCTACAAGAGCTTGTTGTCACATAGCAATCATACATAAAGATTCTGTGTGCTGGTATTATAACAACAGGGAATCTGTCTCACTTCTCTACAAGAGCTTGTTGTCACATAGGAATCATACATGAAGATTCTGCATGCTGGTATTATAACAACAGGGAATCTGTCTCACTTCTCTACAAGAGCTTGTTGTCACATAGCAATCATACATAAAGATTCTGTGTGCTGGTATTATAACAACAGGGAATCTGTCTCACTTCTCTACAAGAGCTTGTTGTCACATAGGAATCATACATGAAGATTCTGTGTGCTGGTATTATAACAACAGGGTTTCTGACTCACTTCTCTACAAGAGTTTGTTGTCACATAGCAATCATACATGAAGATTCTTTGTGCTGGTATTATGACAACAGGGAATCTGTCTCACTTCGCTACAAGAGTTTGTTGTCACATAGCAATCATACATGAAGATTTTGTGTGCTGCCAATATAACAGCAGGGAATCTGTCTCACTTCTCAAAAAGAGTTTGTTGTCACATAGGAATCATATATGAAGATTCTGTGTGTTGGTATTATAACAGCAGGGAATCTATCTCACTTCTCTACAAGAGCTTGTTGTCACATAGGAATCATACATGAAGATTCTGTGTGCTGGTATTATAACAGCAGGGAATCTGTCTCACTTCTCTACAAGAGTTTGTCACATAGGAATCATATATGAAGATTCTGTGTGCTGGTATTATAACACCAGGGAATCTGTCTCACTTCTCTACAAGAGTTTGTTGTTACATAGGAATCATACATGAAGATTCTGTGTGCTGGTATTATAACAACAGGGAATCTGTCTCACTTCTCTACAAGAGTTTGTTCTCACATAGGAATCATACATGAAGGTTCTGTGTTCTGACATTATAAAAACAGGGAATCTGTCTCATTTCTCTACAAGAGTTTGTTGTCACATAGGAATCATACATGAAGATTGTGTGTGCTGGTATTATAACTGCAGGGAATCTATCTCACTTCTCCACAAGAGCCTGTTGTCACATAGGAATCATATATGAAGACTCTGTGTGCTGGTATTATAACAGCAGGGAATCTGTCTCACTTCTCTACAAGAGTTTGTTGTCACATAGGAATCATATATGAAGATTCTGTGTGCCAGCATTATAAAAGCAGGGATCTGTCTCACTTCGCTCCAAGAGTTTGTTGTCACATAGGAATCATATATAAAGATTCTGTGTGCCATAATTATAACAACAGGGAATCTGTCTCACTTCTCTACAAGAGTTTGTTGTCACATAGGAATCATAAATGAAGATTCTGTGTGCTGTCTTTATAACAACAGGAAATCTGTCTCACTGCTCTACAAGAGTTTGTTGTCACATAGGAATCGTATACGAAGATTCTGTGTGCTGGCAATATAACAGCAGGGAATCTGTGTTATTCTCTACAAGAGTTTGTATTCACATATGAATCATAAATGAAGATTCTGTGTGCTGCCATTATAACAGCAGGGAATCTGTCTCACTTCGCTACAAGAGTTTGTTGTCACATAGGAATCATACATGATGATTCTCTGTGCCAGCATTATAACAGCAGGGAATCTGTCTCACTTCTCTACAAGGGTTTGTTGTGACGTAGGAATCATACATGAAGATTCTGTGTGCTGCCATTATAAAAGCAGGGAATCTGTCTCACTTCTCTACAAGAGTTTGATGTCACATAGGAATCATACATGATGATTCTCTGTGCCAGCATTATAACAGCAGGGAATCTGTCTCACTTCTCTACAAGGGTTTGTTGTGACGTAGGAATCATACATGATGATTCTCTGTGCCAGCATTATAACAGCAGGGAATCCGTCTCACTTCTCTACAAGAGTTTGATGTCACATAGGAATCATACATGATGATTCTCTGTGCCAGCATTATAACAGCAGGGAATCTGTCTCACTTCTCTACAAGAGTTTGATGTCACATAGGAATCATACATGATGATTCTCTGTGCCAGCATTATAACAGCAGGGAATCTGTCTCACTTCTCTACAAGAGTTTGATGTCACATAGGAATCATACATGATGATTCTCTGTGCCAGCATTATAACAGCAGGGAATCTGTCTCACTTCTCTACAAGGGTTTGTTGTGACGTAGGAATCATACATGAAGATTCTGTGTGCTGTCATTATAAAAGCAGGGAATCTGTCTTACTTCTCTACAAGTATTGGTTGTCACATAGGAATCATAAATGAAGATTCTATGTGCCAGCATTATAACACCAGGGAATCTGTCTTACTTCTCTACAAGTGTTGGTTGTCACATAAGAATCATACATGAAGATTCTTTGTGCTGACATTATAACAGCAGGGAATCTGTCTCAGTTCCCTACAAGACTCTGTTGTCACATAGGAATCATACATGAAGATTCCTTGTGCTGACATTATAACAGCAGGGAATCTGTCTCAGTTCCCTACAAGACTTTGTTGTTACATAGGAATCATACATGAAGATTCTGTGTGCTGACATTATATCAGGGAATCTGTCTCACTTCTGTACAAAAGTTTGTTGTCACCTAGGAATCCTACAGGAAGATTTTGTGTTCTAGTATTATAACACCAACGGATCTTTCTCATTTCTCTAAAAAAGTTTGTCGTCACATTTGAATCATACAAGAAGATTCTGTATGCTGACATTATAACAGCGAATCTGTCTCGCTTCTGTACAAAAGTTTGTTGTCACATAGGATTCCTACAGGAAGATTTTGTGTTCTAGTATTATAACACCAACGGATCTGTCTGAGTTCTCCACAAACGCTTGTCATCACATTAAAATGATACATGCACATTCTGTGTGCTGACATTATAACAGCAGGGAATCTGTCTCACTTCTCTACAAGAGTTTGTTGTCACATAGGAATCATACAGGAAGATTTTGTGTTCTAGTATTATAACACCAACGGATCTGTCTCAGTTCTCCACAAAAGTTTGTCATCACATTAAAATCATACATACACATTCTGTGTGCTGATATTATAACAGCAGGGAATCTGTCTCACTTCTCTACAAGAGTTTGTTGTCACATAGGAATCATACAGGAAGATTTTGTGTTCTAGTATTATAACACCAACGGATCTGTCTCAGTTCTCCACAAAAGTTTGTCATCACATTAAAATCATACATACACATTCTGTGTGCTGACATTATAACAGCAGGGAATCTGTCTCACTTCTCTACAAGAGTTTGTTGTCACATAGGAATCATTCAGGAAGATTTTGTGTTCTAGTATTATAACACCAACGGATCTGTCTCAGTTCTCCACAAAAGTTTGTCATCACATTAAAATCATACATGCACATTCTGTGTGCTGACATTATAACACAAGCGAATCTGTCTCACATCTCTACAAGCGTTTGTTGTCACATAGGAATCATACATGAAGATTCTGTGTGCTGACATTATAACAGCAGGGAACCTGTCTCACTTCTCTACAAGAGTTTGTTGTTACATAGGAATCATACATGAAGATTCTGTGTGCTGGCATTATAACAGCAGGGAATCTGTCTCACTTCTCTACAAGAGTTTGTATTCACATATGAATCATAAATGAAGATTCTGTGTGTTAGCATTATAACAGCAGGGAATCTGTCTCACTTCTCTACAAGAGTTTGTTGTCACATATGAATCATACATGACGATTCTGAGTGTTGTCATTATAACAGCAGGGAATCTGTCTCACTTCTCTACAAGAGTTTGTTGTCACATAGGAATCATAAATGAAGATTCTGTGTGCTGTCTTTATAACAACAGGGAATCTGTCTCACTGCTCTACAACAGTTTGTTGTCACATAGGAATCATAAATGAAGATTCTGTGTGTTAGCATTATAACAGCAGGGAATCTGTCTCACTTCTCTACAAGAGTTTGTTGTCACATAGGAATCATAAATGAAGATTCTGTGTGCTGTCTTTATAACAACAGGGAATCTGTCTCACTGCTCTACAAGAGTTTGTTGTCACATAGGAATCGTATACGAAGATTCTGTGTGCTGGCAATATAACAGCAGGGAATCTGTGTTATTCTGTACAAGAGTTTGTTGTCACATAGGAATCATACATGAAGATTCTGTGTTGTGGCATTATAACAACAGGGAGTCTGTCGCACTTCTATATAAGAGTTTTTTGTCACATGGGAATCATACATAAAGATTTTGTAGGCTGGCATTATAACAGCAGGGAATCTGACTCACTTCTCTACAAGAGTTATTTGTCACATAGGAATCATACATGACGATTCTGTGTGCTAGCATTATAACAGCAGGGTATCTGTCTCACTTCTCTACAAGAGTTTGTATTCACATATGAATCATACATGAAGATTCTGTGTGCCAGCATTATAATAGCAGGGAATCTGTCTCACTTCTCTACAAGAGTTTGTTGTCACATAGGAATCATATATGAAGATTCTGTATGCTGGTATTATAACGGCAAACAATCTGTCTCACTTCTCTACAAGAGTTTCTTGTCACATAGGAATCATACATGAAGATTCTGTATGCTGGTATTATAACAACAGGAAATCTGTCTCACTTCGCTACAAGAGTTTGTTGTCACATAGGAATCATACATGGAGATTCTGTGTGTTGACTTTATAACAACAGGGAATCTGTCTCACTTGGCTACAAGAGTTTGTTGTCACATAGGAATCATACATGGAGATTCTGTGTGTTGACTTTATAACAACAGGGAATCGGTCTCACTTCGCTACAAGAGTTTGTTGTCACATAGGAATCATATATGAAGATTCTGTGTGCTGGTATTATAACAACAGGGAATCTGTCTTACTTCGCTACAAGAGTTTGTTGTCACATAGGAATCATACATGGAGATTCTGTGTGCCAGCATTATAACAACAGGGAATCTGTCTTACTTCTCTACAAGTGTTGGTTGTCACATAGGAATCATACATGGAGATTCTGTGTGCCAGCATTATAACAACAGGGAATCTGTCTTACTTCGCTACAAGAGTTTGTTGTCACATAGGAATCATACATGGAGATTCTGTGTGCCAGCTTTATAACAGCAGGGAATCTGTCTTACTTCTCTACAAGTGTTGGTTGTCACATAGGAATCATACAAGAAGATTCTGTGTGCTGGTATTATAACAGCAGGGAATCTGTCTCACTTCGCTACAATACTTTGTTGTTACATAGGAATCATACAAGAAGATTCTGTGTGCTGCCATTATAACAGCAGGTAATCTGTCTCACTTCGCTACAAGAGTTTGTTGTCACATAGGTATCATACATGGAGATTCTGTGTGCCAGCATTATAACACCAGGGAATCTGTCTTACGTCTCTACAAGTGTTGGTTGTCACATAGGAATCATACAAGAAGATTCAGTGTGCTGACATTATAACAGCAGGTAATCTGTCTCACTTCTCTAAAAGAGTTTGTTGTCACATAGGAATCATATATGGAGATTCTGTGTGCCAGCATTATAACTCTAGGGAATCTGTCTTACTTCTCTACGAGTGTTGGTTGTCACATAGGAATCATACAAGAAGATTCAGTGTGCTGACATTATAACAGCAGGGAATCTGTCTCACTTCTCTACAAGAGTTTGTTGTCACATAGCATTCATACATGAAGATTCTTTGTGCTGCCAATATAACAGCAGGGAATCTGTCTCACTTCTCTACAAGAGTTTGTTGTCACATAGCAATCATACATGAAGATTCTGTGTGCTGCCAATATAACACCAGGGAATCTGTCTCACTTCTCTACAAGAGTTTGTTGTCACATAGCAATCATACATGAAGATTCTGTGTGCTGCCAATATAACAGCAGGGAATCTGTCTCACTTCTCTACAAGAGTTTGTTGTCACATAGGAATCATACATGAACATTCTGTGTGCTGGTATTATAACAACAGGGAATCTGTCTCACTTCTCTACAAGAGCTTGTTGTCACATAGAAATCATACATGAAGATTCTGTGTGCTGGTATTATAACAACAGGGAATCTGTCTCACTTCTCTACAAGAGCTTGTTGTCACATAGCAATCATACATAAAGATACTGCGTGCTGGTATTATAACAACAGGGAATCTGTCTCACTTCTCTACAAGAGCTTGATGTCACATAGGAATCATACATGAAGATTCTGTGTGCTGGTATTATAACAACAGGGATTCTGTCTCACTTCTCTACAAGAGTTTGTTGTCACATAGCAATCATACATGAAGATTCTGTATGCTGGTATTATAACAACAGGGAATCTGTCTCACTTCGCTACAAGAGTTTGTTGTCACATAGCAATCATACATGAAGATTTTGTGTGCTGCCAATATAACAGCAGGGAATCTGTCTCACTTCTCTACAAGACTTTGTTGTTACATAGGAATCATACATGAAGATTCTGTGTGCTGGCATTATAACAGCGGGGAATCTGTCTCACTTCTCAACAGGAGTTTGTTGTGACATAGGAATCATACATGAAGATGCTGTGTGCTGGCATTATAACAACAGGGAATCTGTCTCACTTCTCTACAAGAGTTTGTTGTCACATAGGAATAATATATGAAGATTCTGTGTGCTGGTATTATATAGCAGCAGGGAATATATCTCACTTTTCTACAAGAGCTTGTTGTCACATAGGAATCATATATGAAGATTCTGTGTGTTGGTATTATAACAGCAGGGAATCTATCTCACTTCTCTACAAGAGCTTGTTGTCACATAGGAATCATATATGAAGATTCTATGTGCTGGTATTATAACAACAGGGAATCTGTCTCACTTCTCTACAAGAGTTTGTTCTCACATAGGAATCATACATGAAGATTCTGTGTTCTGACATTATAAAAACAGGGAATCTGTCTCATTTCTCTACAAGAGTTTGTTGTCCCATAGGAATCATACATGAAGATTGTGTGTGCTGGTATTATAACTGCAGGGAATCTATCTCACTTCTCGACAAGAGCCTGTTGTCACATAGGAATCATATATGAAGATTCTGTGTGCTGGTATTATAACAGCAGGGAATCTGTCTCACTTCTCTACAAGAGTTTGTTGTCACATAGGAATCATATATGAAGATTCTGTGTGCCAGCATTATAACAGCAGGGAATCTGTCTCACTTCGCTACAAGAGTTTGTTGTCACATAGGAATCATATATGAAGATTCTGTGTGCCAGCATTATAACAGCAGGGAATCTGTCTCACTTCTCTACAAGAGTTTGTTGTCACATAGGAATCATACAAGAAGATTCTGTGTGCTGGTATTATAACAACAGGGAATCTGTCTCACTTCTCTACAAGAGTTTGTTGTCACATAGCAATCATATATGAAGATTCTGTGTTCCAGCATTACAACACCAGGGAACCTGTCTCACTTCACTACAAGAGTTAGTTGTCACATAGGATTCATACAAGAAGATTCTGTGTGCCAGCATTATAACACCAGGGAATCTATCTCACTTCTCTACAAGAGTTAGTTGTCACATAGGAATCATACAAGAAGATTCTGTGTGCCAGCATTACAACACCAGGGAACCTGTCTCACTTCACTACAAGAGTTAGTTGTCACATAGGATTCATACAAGAAGATTCTGTGTGCCAGCATTATAACACCAGGGAACCTGTCTCACTTCGCTACAAGAGTTAGTTGTCACATAGGAATCGTATATGAAGATTCTGTGTGCCAGCATTATAACTCCAGGGAATCTGTCTCACTTCGCTACAAGAGTTAGTTGTCACATAGGAATCATATATGAAGATTCTGTGTGCTGGTATTATAACAGCAGGGAATCTGTCTCAGTTCCCTACAAGACTTAGTTGTTACATAGGAATCATACATGAAATTTCTGTGTGCTGACATTATATCAGGGAATCTGTCTCACTTCTGTACAAAAGTTTGTTGTCACCTAGGAATCCTACAGGAAGATTTTGTGTTCTAGTATTATAACACCAACGGATCTGTCTCATTTCTCTAAAAAAGTTTGTCGTCACATTTGAATCATACAAGAAGATTCTGTATGCTGACATTATAACAGCGAATCTGTCTCGCTTCTGTACAAAAGTTTGTTGTCACATAGGATTCCTACAGGAAGATTTTGTGTTCTAGTATTACAACACCAACGGATCTGTCTGAGTTCTCCACAAAAGTTTGTCATCACATTAAAATCATACATGCACATTCTGTGTGCTGACATTATAACAGCAGGGAATCTGTCTCACTTCTCTACAAGAATTTGTTGTCACATAGGAATCATACGTGAAGATTCTGTGTGCTGGCATTATAACAGCAGGGAATCTGTCTCACTTCTCTACAAGAGTTTGTATTCACATATGAATCATAAATGAAGATTCTGTGTGTTAGCATTATAACAGCAGGGAATCTGTCTCACTTCTCTACAAGAGTTTGTTGTCACATATGAATCATACATGACGATTCTGAGTGTTGACATTATAACAGCAGGGAATCTGTCTCACTTCTCTACAAGAGTTTGTTGTCACATAGGAATCATAAATGAAGATTTTTGTGCTGCCAATATAACAGCAGGGAATCTGTCTCACTTCTCTACAAGAGTTTGTTGTCACATAGCAATCATACATGAAGATTCTGTGTGCTGCCAATATAACACCAGGGAATCTGTCTCACTTCTCTACAAGAGTTTGTTGTCACATAGCAATCATACATGAAGATTCTGTGTGCTGCCAATATAACAGCAGGGAATCTGTCTCACATCTCTACAAGAGTTTGTTGTCACATAGGAATCATACATGAAGATTCTGTGTGCTGGTATTATAACAACAGGGAATCTGTCTCACTTCTCTACAAGAGCTTGTTGTCACATAGAAATCATACATGAAGATTCTGTGTGCTGGTATTATAACAACAGGGAATCTGTCTCACTTCTCTACAAGAGCTTGTTGTCACATAGCAATCATACATAAAGATTCTGTGTGCTGGTATTATAACAACAGGGAATCTGTCTCACTTCTCTACAAGAGCTTGTTGTCACATAGGAATCATACATGAAGATTCTGTGTGCTGGTATTATAACAACAGGGATTCTGTCTCACTTCTCTACAAGAGTTTGTTGTCACATAGCAATCATACATGAAGATTCTGTGTGCTGGTATTATAACAACAGGGAATCTGTCTCACTTCGCTACAAGAGTTTGTTGTCACATAGCAATCATACATGAAGATTTTGTGTGCTGCCAATATAACTGCAGGGAATCTGTCTCACTTCTCTACAAGACTATGTTGTTACATAGGAATCGTGCATGAAGATTCTGTGTGCTGGCATTATAACAGCGGGGAATCTGTCTCACTTCTCTACAAGAGTTTCTTGTCACATAGGAATCATACATGAAGATTCTGTATGCTGGTATTATAACAGCAGGGAATCTGTCTCACTTCTCTACAAGAGTTTGTTGTCACATAGGAATAATATATGAAGATTCTGTGTGCTGGTATTATATAGCAGCAGGGAATCTATCTCACTTTTCTACAAGAGCTTGTTGTCACATAGGAATCATATATGAAGATTCTGTGTGTTGGTATTATAACAGCACGGAATCTATCTCACTTCTCTACAAGAGCTTGTTGTCACATAGGATTCATACATGAAGATTCTGTGTGCTGGTATTATAACAGCAGGGAATCTGTCTCACTTCTCTACAACAGTTTGTCACATAGGAATCATATATAAAGATTCTGTGTGCTGGTATTATAACACCAGGGAATCTGTCTCACTTCTCTACAAGAGTTTGTTGTTACATAGGAATCATACATGAAGATTCTGTGTGCTGGTATTATAACAACAGGGAATCTGTCTCACTTCTCTACAAGAGTTTGTTCTCACATAGGAATCATACATGAAGATTCTGTGTTCTGACATTATAAAAACAGGGAATCTGTCTCATTTCTTTACAAGAGTTTGTTGTCACATAGGAATCATACATGAAGATTGTGTGTGCTGGTATTATAACTGCAGGGAATCTATCTCACTTCTTCACAAGAACCTGTTGTCACATAGGAATCATACATGAAGATTCTGTGTGCTGGTATTATAACTGCAGGGAATCTATCTCACTTCTTCACAAGAACCTGTTGTCACATAGGAATCATACATGAAGATTCTGTGTGCTGGTATTATAACTGCAGGGAATCTATCTCACTTCTTCACAAGAACCTGTTGTCACATAGGAATCATACATGAAGATTCTGTGTGCTGGTACTATAACTGCAGGGAATCTATCTCACTTCTTCACAAGAACCTGTTGTCACATAGGAATCATATATGAAGATTCTGTGTGGTGGTGTTATAACAACAGGGAATCTGTCTCACCTCTCTACAAGAGTTTGTTGTCACATAGGAATCATATATGAAGATTCTGTGTGCCAGCATTATAAAAGCAGGGATCTGTCTGACTTCGCTCCAAGAGTTTGTTGTCACATAGGAATCATATATAAAGATTCTGTGTGCCAGCATTATAAAAGCAGGGATCTGTCTCACTTCGCTCCAAGAGTTTGTTGTCACATAGGAATCATATATAAAGATTCTGTGTGCCAGCATTATAACAGCAGGGAATCTGTCTTACTGCGCTACAAGAGTTTGTTGTCACATAGGAATCGTATATGAAATTCTGTGCGCCAGAATTATAACAACAGGGAATCTGTCTCACTTCTCTACAAGAGTTTGTTGTCACATAGGAATCATATATGAAGATTCTGTGTGCCAGCATTATAACACCAGGGAATCTGTCTTACTTCGCTACAAGAGTTTGTTGTCACATAGGAATCATATATGAAGATTCTGTGTGTTGGTATTATAACACCAGGGAATCTGCCTCACTTCGCTACAAAACTTTGTTGTCACATAGGAATCGTATATGAAGATTCTGTGCGCCAGCATTATAACACCAGGGAATCTGTCTTACTTCGCTACAAGGGTTTGTTGTCACATAGGAATCGTATATGAAGATTCTGTGTGCCAGCATTATAACACCAGGGAATCTGTCTCACTTCTCTACAAGAGTTTGTTGTCACATAGGAATCATAAATGAAGATTCTGTGTGCTGTCTTTATAACAACAGGGAATCTGTCTCACTGCTCTACAACAGTTTGTTGTCACATAGGAATCATAAATGAAGATTCTGTGTGTTAGCATTATAACAGCAGGGAATCTGTCTCACTTCTCTACAAGAGTTTGTTGTCACATAGGAATCATAAATGAAGATTCTGTGTGCTGTCTTTATAACAACAGGGAATCTGTCTCACTGCTCTACAAGAGTTTGTTGTCACATAGGAATCGTATACGAAGATTCTGTGTGCTGGCAATATAACAGCAGGGAATCTGTGTTATTCTGTACAAGAGTTTGTTGTCACATAGGAATCATACATGAAGATTCTGTGTTGTGGCATTATAACAACAGGGAGTCTGTCGCACTTCTATATAAGAGTTTTTTGTCACATGGGAATCATACATAAAGATTTTGTAGGCTGGCATTATAACAGCAGGGAATCTGACTCACTTCTCTACAAGAGTTATTTGTCACATAGGAATCATACATGACGATTCTGTGTGCTAGCATTATAACAGCAGGGTATCTGTCTCACTTCTCTACAAGAGTTTGTATTCACATATGAATCATACATGAAGATTCTGTGTGCCAGCATTATAATAGCAGGGAATCTGTCTCACTTCTCTACAAGAGTTTGTTGTCACATAGGAATCATATATGAAGATTCTGTATGCTGGTATTATAACGGCAAACAATCTGTCTCACTTCTCTACAAGAGTTTCTTGTCACATAGGAATCATACATGAAGATTCTGTATGCTGGTATTATAACAACAGGAAATCTGTCTCACTTCGCTACAAGAGTTTGTTGTCACATAGGAATCATACATGGAGATTCTGTGTGTTGACTTTATAACAACAGGGAATCTGTCTCACTTGGCTACAAGAGTTTGTTGTCACATAGGAATCATACATGGAGATTCTGTGTGTTGACTTTATAACAACAGGGAATCGGTCTCACTTCGCTACAAGAGTTTGTTGTCACATAGGAATCATATATGAAGATTCTGTGTGCTGGTATTATAACAACAGGGAATCTGTCTTACTTCGCTACAAGAGTTTGTTGTCACATAGGAATCATACATGGAGATTCTGTGTGCCAGCATTATAACAACAGGGAATCTGTCTTACTTCTCTACAAGTGTTGGTTGTCACATAGGAATCATACATGGAGATTCTGTGTGCCAGCATTATAACAACAGGGAATCTGTCTTACTTCGCTACAAGAGTTTGTTGTCACATAGGAATCATACATGGAGATTCTGTGTGCCAGCTTTATAACAGCAGGGAATCTGTCTTACTTCTCTACAAGTGTTGGTTGTCACATAGGAATCATACAAGAAGATTCTGTGTGCTGGTATTATAACAGCAGGGAATCTGTCTCACTTCGCTACAATACTTTGTTGTTACATAGGAATCATACAAGAAGATTCTGTGTGCTGCCATTATAACAGCAGGTAATCTGTCTCACTTCGCTACAAGAGTTTGTTGTCACATAGGTATCATACATGGAGATTCTGTGTGCCAGCATTATAACACCAGGGAATCTGTCTTACGTCTCTACAAGTGTTGGTTGTCACATAGGAATCATACAAGAAGATTCAGTGTGCTGACATTATAACAGCAGGTAATCTGTCTCACTTCTCTAAAAGAGTTTGTTGTCACATAGGAATCATATATGGAGATTCTGTGTGCCAGCATTATAACTCTAGGGAATCTGTCTTACTTCTCTACGAGTGTTGGTTGTCACATAGGAATCATACAAGAAGATTCAGTGTGCTGACATTATAACAGCAGGGAATCTGTCTCACTTCTCTACAAGAGTTTGTTGTCACATAGCATTCATACATGAAGATTCTTTGTGCTGCCAATATAACAGCAGGGAATCTGTCTCACTTCTCTACAAGAGTTTGTTGTCACATAGCAATCATACATGAAGATTCTGTGTGCTGCCAATATAACACCAGGGAATCTGTCTCACTTCTCTACAAGAGTTTGTTGTCACATAGCAATCATACATGAAGATTCTGTGTGCTGCCAATATAACAGCAGGGAATCTGTCTCACTTCTCTACAAGAGTTTGTTGTCACATAGGAATCATACATGAACATTCTGTGTGCTGGTATTATAACAACAGGGAATCTGTCTCACTTCTCTACAAGAGCTTGTTGTCACATAGAAATCATACATGAAGATTCTGTGTGCTGGTATTATAACAACAGGGAATCTGTCTCACTTCTCTACAAGAGCTTGTTGTCACATAGCAATCATACATAAAGATACTGCGTGCTGGTATTATAACAACAGGGAATCTGTCTCACTTCTCTACAAGAGCTTGATGTCACATAGGAATCATACATGAAGATTCTGTGTGCTGGTATTATAACAACAGGGATTCTGTCTCACTTCTCTACAAGAGTTTGTTGTCACATAGCAATCATACATGAAGATTCTGTATGCTGGTATTATAACAACAGGGAATCTGTCTCACTTCGCTACAAGAGTTTGTTGTCACATAGCAATCATACATGAAGATTTTGTGTGCTGCCAATATAACAGCAGGGAATCTGTCTCACTTCTCTACAAGACTTTGTTGTTACATAGGAATCATACATGAAGATTCTGTGTGCTGGCATTATAACAGCGGGGAATCTGTCTCACTTCTCAACAGGAGTTTGTTGTGACATAGGAATCATACATGAAGATGCTGTGTGCTGGCATTATAACAACAGGGAATCTGTCTCACTTCTCTACAAGAGTTTGTTGTCACATAGGAATAATATATGAAGATTCTGTGTGCTGGTATTATATAGCAGCAGGGAATATATCTCACTTTTCTACAAGAGCTTGTTGTCACATAGGAATCATATATGAAGATTCTGTGTGTTGGTATTATAACAGCAGGGAATCTATCTCACTTCTCTACAAGAGCTTGTTGTCACATAGGAATCATATATGAAGATTCTATGTGCTGGTATTATAACAACAGGGAATCTGTCTCACTTCTCTACAAGAGTTTGTTCTCACATAGGAATCATACATGAAGATTCTGTGTTCTGACATTATAAAAACAGGGAATCTGTCTCATTTCTCTACAAGAGTTTGTTGTCCCATAGGAATCATACATGAAGATTGTGTGTGCTGGTATTATAACTGCAGGGAATCTATCTCACTTCTCGACAAGAGCCTGTTGTCACATAGGAATCATATATGAAGATTCTGTGTGCTGGTATTATAACAGCAGGGAATCTGTCTCACTTCTCTACAAGAGTTTGTTGTCACATAGGAATCATATATGAAGATTCTGTGTGCCAGCATTATAACAGCAGGGAATCTGTCTCACTTCGCTACAAGAGTTTGTTGTCACATAGGAATCATATATGAAGATTCTGTGTGCCAGCATTATAACAGCAGGGAATCTGTCTCACTTCTCTACAAGAGTTTGTTGTCACATAGGAATCATACAAGAAGATTCTGTGTGCTGGTATTATAACAACAGGGAATCTGTCTCACTTCTCTACAAGAGTTTGTTGTCACATAGCAATCATATATGAAGATTCTGTGTTCCAGCATTACAACACCAGGGAACCTGTCTCACTTCACTACAAGAGTTAGTTGTCACATAGGATTCATACAAGAAGATTCTGTGTGCCAGCATTATAACACCAGGGAATCTATCTCACTTCTCTACAAGAGTTAGTTGTCACATAGGAATCATACAAGAAGATTCTGTGTGCCAGCATTACAACACCAGGGAACCTGTCTCACTTCACTACAAGAGTTAGTTGTCACATAGGATTCATACAAGAAGATTCTGTGTGCCAGCATTATAACACCAGGGAACCTGTCTCACTTCGCTACAAGAGTTAGTTGTCACATAGGAATCGTATATGAAGATTCTGTGTGCCAGCATTATAACTCCAGGGAATCTGTCTCACTTCGCTACAAGAGTTAGTTGTCACATAGGAATCATATATGAAGATTCTGTGTGCTGGTATTATAACAGCAGGGAATCTGTCTCAGTTCCCTACAAGACTTAGTTGTTACATAGGAATCATACATGAAATTTCTGTGTGCTGACATTATATCAGGGAATCTGTCTCACTTCTGTACAAAAGTTTGTTGTCACCTAGGAATCCTACAGGAAGATTTTGTGTTCTAGTATTATAACACCAACGGATCTGTCTCATTTCTCTAAAAAAGTTTGTCGTCACATTTGAATCATACAAGAAGATTCTGTATGCTGACATTATAACAGCGAATCTGTCTCGCTTCTGTACAAAAGTTTGTTGTCACATAGGATTCCTACAGGAAGATTTTGTGTTCTAGTATTACAACACCAACGGATCTGTCTGAGTTCTCCACAAAAGTTTGTCATCACATTAAAATCATACATGCACATTCTGTGTGCTGACATTATAACAGCAGGGAATCTGTCTCACTTCTCTACAAGAATTTGTTGTCACATAGGAATCATACGTGAAGATTCTGTGTGCTGGCATTATAACAGCAGGGAATCTGTCTCACTTCTCTACAAGAGTTTGTATTCACATATGAATCATAAATGAAGATTCTGTGTGTTAGCATTATAACAGCAGGGAATCTGTCTCACTTCTCTACAAGAGTTTGTTGTCACATATGAATCATACATGACGATTCTGAGTGTTGACATTATAACAGCAGGGAATCTGTCTCACTTCTCTACAAGAGTTTGTTGTCACATAGGAATCATAAATGAAGATTTTTGTGCTGCCAATATAACAGCAGGGAATCTGTCTCACTTCTCTACAAGAGTTTGTTGTCACATAGCAATCATACATGAAGATTCTGTGTGCTGCCAATATAACACCAGGGAATCTGTCTCACTTCTCTACAAGAGTTTGTTGTCACATAGCAATCATACATGAAGATTCTGTGTGCTGCCAATATAACAGCAGGGAATCTGTCTCACATCTCTACAAGAGTTTGTTGTCACATAGGAATCATACATGAAGATTCTGTGTGCTGGTATTATAACAACAGGGAATCTGTCTCACTTCTCTACAAGAGCTTGTTGTCACATAGAAATCATACATGAAGATTCTGTGTGCTGGTATTATAACAACAGGGAATCTGTCTCACTTCTCTACAAGAGCTTGTTGTCACATAGCAATCATACATAAAGATTCTGTGTGCTGGTATTATAACAACAGGGAATCTGTCTCACTTCTCTACAAGAGCTTGTTGTCACATAGGAATCATACATGAAGATTCTGTGTGCTGGTATTATAACAACAGGGATTCTGTCTCACTTCTCTACAAGAGTTTGTTGTCACATAGCAATCATACATGAAGATTCTGTGTGCTGGTATTATAACAACAGGGAATCTGTCTCACTTCGCTACAAGAGTTTGTTGTCACATAGCAATCATACATGAAGATTTTGTGTGCTGCCAATATAACTGCAGGGAATCTGTCTCACTTCTCTACAAGACTATGTTGTTACATAGGAATCGTGCATGAAGATTCTGTGTGCTGGCATTATAACAGCGGGGAATCTGTCTCACTTCTCTACAAGAGTTTCTTGTCACATAGGAATCATACATGAAGATTCTGTATGCTGGTATTATAACAGCAGGGAATCTGTCTCACTTCTCTACAAGAGTTTGTTGTCACATAGGAATAATATATGAAGATTCTGTGTGCTGGTATTATATAGCAGCAGGGAATCTATCTCACTTTTCTACAAGAGCTTGTTGTCACATAGGAATCATATATGAAGATTCTGTGTGTTGGTATTATAACAGCACGGAATCTATCTCACTTCTCTACAAGAGCTTGTTGTCACATAGGATTCATACATGAAGATTCTGTGTGCTGGTATTATAACAGCAGGGAATCTGTCTCACTTCTCTACAACAGTTTGTCACATAGGAATCATATATAAAGATTCTGTGTGCTGGTATTATAACACCAGGGAATCTGTCTCACTTCTCTACAAGAGTTTGTTGTTACATAGGAATCATACATGAAGATTCTGTGTGCTGGTATTATAACAACAGGGAATCTGTCTCACTTCTCTACAAGAGTTTGTTCTCACATAGGAATCATACATGAAGATTCTGTGTTCTGACATTATAAAAACAGGGAATCTGTCTCATTTCTTTACAAGAGTTTGTTGTCACATAGGAATCATACATGAAGATTGTGTGTGCTGGTATTATAACTGCAGGGAATCTATCTCACTTCTTCACAAGAACCTGTTGTCACATAGGAATCATACATGAAGATTCTGTGTGCTGGTATTATAACTGCAGGGAATCTATCTCACTTCTTCACAAGAACCTGTTGTCACATAGGAATCATACATGAAGATTCTGTGTGCTGGTATTATAACTGCAGGGAATCTATCTCACTTCTTCACAAGAACCTGTTGTCACATAGGAATCATACATGAAGATTCTGTGTGCTGGTACTATAACTGCAGGGAATCTATCTCACTTCTTCACAAGAACCTGTTGTCACATAGGAATCATATATGAAGATTCTGTGTGGTGGTGTTATAACAACAGGGAATCTGTCTCACCTCTCTACAAGAGTTTGTTGTCACATAGGAATCATATATGAAGATTCTGTGTGCCAGCATTATAAAAGCAGGGATCTGTCTGACTTCGCTCCAAGAGTTTGTTGTCACATAGGAATCATATATAAAGATTCTGTGTGCCAGCATTATAAAAGCAGGGATCTGTCTCACTTCGCTCCAAGAGTTTGTTGTCACATAGGAATCATATATAAAGATTCTGTGTGCCAGCATTATAACAGCAGGGAATCTGTCTTACTGCGCTACAAGAGTTTGTTGTCACATAGGAATCGTATATGAAATTCTGTGCGCCAGAATTATAACAACAGGGAATCTGTCTCACTTCTCTACAAGAGTTTGTTGTCACATAGGAATCATATATGAAGATTCTGTGTGCCAGCATTATAACACCAGGGAATCTGTCTTACTTCGCTACAAGAGTTTGTTGTCACATAGGAATCATATATGAAGATTCTGTGTGTTGGTATTATAACACCAGGGAATCTGCCTCACTTCGCTACAAAACTTTGTTGTCACATAGGAATCGTATATGAAGATTCTGTGCGCCAGCATTATAACACCAGGGAATCTGTCTTACTTCGCTACAAGGGTTTGTTGTCACATAGGAATCGTATATGAAGATTCTGTGTGCCAGCATTATAACACCAGGGAATCTGTCTCACTTCGCTACAAGAGTTTGTTGTCACATAGGAATCATATATGAAGATACTGTGTGCTCGTATTATAACAGCAGAGAATCTGACTCACTTCGCTACAAGAGTTTGTTGTCACATAGGAATCATATATGAAGATACTGTGTGCTGGTATTATAACAACAGGGAATCTGACTCACTTCGCTACAAGAGTTTGTTGTCACATAGGAATCATATATGAAGATACTGTGTGCTGGTATTATAACAACAGGGAATCTGACTCACTTCGCTACAAGAGTTTGTTGTCACATAGGAATCATATATGAAGATACTGTGTGCTGGTATTATAACAACAGGGAATCTGACTCACTTCGCTACAAGAGTTTGTTGTCACATAGGAATCATATATGAAGATACTGTGTGCTGGTATTATAACAACAGGGAATCTGACTCACTTCGCTACAAGAGTTTGTTGTCACATAGGAATCATACATGGAGATTCTGTGTGTTGACTTTATAACAACAGGGATCTGTCTCACTTGGCTACAAGAGTTTGTTGTCACATAGGAATCATACATGGAGATTCTGTGTGTTGACTTTATAACAACAGGGAATCTGTCTCACTTGGCTACAAGAGTTTGTTGTCACATAGGAATCATATATGGAGATTCTGTGTGTTGACTTTATAACAACAGGGAATCTGTCTCACTTGGCTACAAGAGTTTGTTGTCACATAGGAATCATACATGGAGATTCTGTGTGTTGACTTTATAACAACAGGGAATCTGTCTCACTTGGCTACAAGGGTTTGTTGTCACATAGGAAGCGTATATCAAGATTCTGTGTGCCAACATTATAACAGCAGGGAATCTGTCTCACTTCGCTACAAGAGTTTGTTGTCACATAGGAATCATATATGAAGATACTGTGTGCTGGTAATATAACAACAGGGAATCTGACTCACTTCGCTACAAGAGTTTGTTGTCACATAGGAATCATACATGGAGATTCTGTGTGTTGACTTTATAAAAACAGGGAATCTGTCTCACTTGGCTACAAGAGTTTGTTGTCACATAGGAATCATACATGGAGATTCTGTGTGTTGACTTTATAACAACAGGGAATCGGTCTCACTTCGCTACAAGAGTTTGTTGTCACATAGGAATCATATATGAAGATTCTGTGTGCTGGTATTATAACAACAGGGAATCTGTCTTACTTCGCTACAAGAGTTTGTTGTCACATAGGAATCATACATGTAGATTCTGTGTGTTGACTTTATAACAACAGGGAATCGGTCTGACTTCGCTACAAGAGTTTGTTGTCACATAGAAATCATACATGAAGATTCTGTGTGTTAGCATTATAACAGCAGGGAATCTGTCTCACTTCTCTACAAGAGTTTGTTGTCACATAGGAATCATACATGAAGATTCTGTGTGCTGGTATTATAACAACAGGGAATCGGTCTCACTTCTCTACAAGAGTTTGTTGTCACATAGGAATTATACATGAAGATTCTGTGTGCTGGTATTATAACAACAGGGAATCTGTCTCACTTCGCTACAAGAGTTTGTTGTCACATAGCAATCATACATGAAGATTTTGTGTGCTGCCATTGTAACAGCAGGTAATCTGTCTCACTTCGCTACAAGAGTTTGTTGTCACATAGGAATCATACGTGGAGATTCTGTGTGCCAGCATTATAACACCAGGGAACCTGTCTCGCTTCGCCACAAGAGTTTGTTGTCACATAGGAATCATACATGATGATTCTCTGTGCCAGCATTATAACAGCAGGGAATCTGTCTCACTTCTCTACAAGGGTTTGTTGTGACGTAGGAATCATACATGAAGATTCTGTGTACTGCCATTATAAAAGCAGGGAATCTGTCTTACTTCTCTACAAGTGTTGGTTGTCACATAGGAATCATAAATGAAGATTCTATGTGCCAGCATTATAACACCAGGGAATCTGTCTTACTTCTCTACTAGTGTTGGTTGTCACATAAGAATCATACATGAAGATTCTTTGTGCTGACATTATAACAGCAGGGAATCTGTCTCAGTTCCCTACAAGACTCTGTTGTCACATAGGAATCATACATGAAGATTCCTTGTGCTGACATTATAACAGCAGGGAATCTGTCTCAGTTCCCTACAAGACTTTGTTGTTACATAGGAATCATACATGAAGATTCTGTGTGCTGACATTATATCAGGGAATCTGTCTCACTTTTGTACAAAAGTTTGTTGTCACCTAGGAATCCTACACAAAGATTTTGTGTTCTAGTATTATAACACCAACGGATCTGTCTCATTTCTCTAAAAAATTTGGTCGTCACATTTGAATCATACAAGAAGATTCTGTATGCTGACATTATAACAGCGAATCTGTCTCGCTTCTGTACAAACGTTTGTTGTCACATAGGATTCCTACAGGAAGATTTTGTGTTCTAGTATTATAACACCAACGGATCTGTCTGAGTTCTCCACAAAAGTTTGTCATCACATTAAAATCATACATGCACATTCTGTGTGCTGACATTATAACAGCAGGGAATCTGTCTCACTTCTCTACAAGAGTTTGTTGTCACATAGGAATCATACAGGAAGATTTTGTGTTCTAGTATTATAACACCAACGGATCTGTCTCAGTTCTCCACAAAAGTTTGTCATCACATTAAAATCATACATACACATTCTGTGTGCTGACATTATAACAGCAGGGAATCTGTCTCACTTCTCTACAACAGTTTGTTGTCACATAGGAATCATACAGGAAGATTTTGTGTTCTAGTATTATAACACCAACGGATCTGTCTCAGTTCTCCACAAAAGTTTGTCATCACATTAAAATCATACATGCACATTCTGTGTGCTGACATTATAACACAAGCGAATCTGTCTCACATTTCTACAAGAGTTTGTTGTCACATAGGAATCATACATGAAGATTCTGTGTGCTGACATTATAACAGCAGGGACTCTGTCACACTTCTCTACAAAAGTTTGTTGTCACATAGGAATCATACATGAAGATTCTGTGTGCTGGCATTATAACAGCAGGGAATCTGTCTCACTTCTCTACAAGAGTTTGTATTCACATATGAATCATAAATGAAGATTCTGTGTGTTAGCATTATAACAGCAGGGAATCTGTCTCACTTGTGTACAAGAGTCTGTTGTCACATAGGACTCATACATGAAGATTCTGTGTGCTGGCATTATAACAGCAGGGAATCTGTCTCACTTCTCTACAAGAGTTTGTATTCACATATGAATCATAAATGAAGATTCTGTGTGTTAGCATTATAACAGCAGGGAATCTGTCTCACTTCTCTACAAGAGTCTGTTGTCACATAGGAATCATACATGAAGATTCTGTGTGCTGGCATTATAACAGCAGGGAATCTGTCTCACTTCTCTACAAGAGTTTGTATTCACATATGAATCATAAATGAAGATTCTGTGTGTTAGCATTATAACAGCAGGGAATCTGTCTCACTTCTCTACAAGAGTTTGTTGTCACATATGAATCATACATGACGATGCTGAGTGTTGACATTATAACAGCAGGGAATCTGTCTCACTTCACTACAAGAGTTTGTTGTCACATAGGAATCATAAATGAAGATTCTGTGTGCTGTCTTTATAAAAACAGGGAATCTGTCTCACTGCTCTACAAGAGTTTGTTGTCACATAGGAATCATAAATGAAGATTCTGTGTGTTAGCATTATAACAACAGGAAATCTGTCTCACTGCTCTACAAGAGTTTGTTGTCACATAGGAATCGTATACGAAGATTCTGTGTGCTGGCAATATAACAGCAGGGAATCTGTGTTATTCTCTACAAGAGTTTGTATTCACATATGAATCATAAATGAAGATTCTGTGTGCTGCCATTATAACAGCAGGGAATCTGTCTCACTTCGCTACAAGAGTTTGTTGTCACATAGGAATCATACATGATGATTCTGTGTGCCAGCATTATAACAGCAGGGAATCTGTCTCACTTCTCTACAAGGGTTTGTTGTGACGTAGGAATCATACATGAAGATTCTGTGTGCTGTCATTATAAAAGCAGGGAATCTGTCTTACTTCTCTACAAGTGTTGGTTGTCACATAGGAATCATAAATGAAGATTCTATGTGCCAGCATTATAACACCAGGGAATCTGTCTTACCTCTCTACAAGTGTTGGTTGTCACATAAGAATCATACATGAAGATTCTTTGTGCTGACATTATAACAGCAGGGAATCAATCTCAGTTCCCTACAAGACTCTGTTGTCACATAGGAATCATACATGAAGATTCCTTGTGCTGACATTATAACAGCAGGGAATCTGTCTCAGTTCCCTACAAGACTTTGTTGTTACATAGGAATCATACATGAAGATTCTGTGTGCTGACATTATATCAGGGAATCTGTCTCACTTCTGTACAAAAGTTTGTTGTCACCTAGGAATCCTACAGGAAGATTTTGTGTTCTAGTATTATAACACCAACGGATCTTTCTCATTTCTCTAAAAACGTTTGTCGTCACATTTGAATCATACAAGAAGATTCTGTATGCTGACATTATAACAGCGAATCTGTCTCGCTTCTGTACAAAAGTTTGTTGTCACATAGGATTCCTACAGGAAGATTTTGTGTTCTAGTATTATAAAACCAACGGATCTTTCTCATTTCTCTAAAAAGTTTGTCATCACATTAAAATCATACATGCACATTCTGTGTGCTGACATTATAACAGCAGGGAATCTGTCTCACTTCTCTACAAGAGTTTGTTGTCACATAGGAATCATACAGGAAGATTTTGTGTTCTAGTATTATAACACCAACGGATCTGTCTCAGTTCTCCACAAAAGTTTGTCATCACATTAAAATCATACATGCACATTCTGTGTGCTGACATTTTAACAGCAGGGAATCTGTCTCACTTCTCTACAATAGTTTGTTGTCACATAGGAATCATACAGGAAGATTTTGTGTTCTAGTATTATAACACCAACAGATCTGTCTCAGTTCTCCACAAAAGTTTGTCATCACATTAAAATCATACATGCACATTCTGTGTGCTGACATTATAACACAAGCGAATCTGTCTCACATCTCTACAAGAGTTTGTTGTCACATAGGAATCATACATGAAGATTCTGTGTGCTGGCATTATAACGGCAAACAATCTGTCTCACTTCTCTACAAGAGTTTCTTGTCACATAGGAATCAAATATAAAGATTCTGTGCGCCAGTATTATAACAGCAGGGAATCTGTCTCACTTCTCTACAAGAGTTTGTTGTCACATAGCAATCATACATGAAGATTCTGCATGCTGGTATTATAACAGCAGGGAAACTGTCTCACTTCTCTACAAGAGTTTGTTGTCACATAGCAATCATACATGAAGATTCTGTGTGCTGGTATTATAACAGCAGGGAATCTGTCTCACTTCTCTACAAGAGTTTGTTGTCACATAGCAATCATACATGAAGATTCTGTGTGCTGCCAATATAACAGCAGGGAATCTGTCTCACTTCTCTACAAGAGTTTGTTGTCACATAGCAATCATACATGAAGATTCTGTGTGCTGGTATTATAACAGCAGGGAAACTGTCTCACTTCTCTACAAGAGTTTGTTGTCACATAGAAATCATACATGAAGATTCTGTGTGCTGGTATTATAACAACAGGTAATCTGTCTCACTTCTCTACAAGAGCTTGTTGTCACATAGCAATCATACATAAAGATTCTGTGTGCTGGTATTATAACAGCAGGGAATCTGTCTCACTTCTCTACAAGACTTTGTTGTTACATAGGAATCATACATGAAGATTCTGTGTGCTGGCATTATAACAGCGGGGAATCTGTCTCACTTCTCAACAGGAGTTTGTTGTGACATAGGAATCATACATGAAGATGCTGTGTGCTGGCATTATAACAACAGGGAATCTGTCTATCTTCTCTACAAGAGTTTCTTGTCACATAGGAATCATACATGAAGATTCTGTATGCTGGTATTATAACAGCAGGTAATCTGTCTCACTTCTCTACAAGAGTTTGTTGTCACATAGGAATAATATATGAAGATTCTGTGTGCTGGTATTATATAGCAGCAGGGAATCTATCTCACTTTTCTACAAGAACTTGTTGTCACATAGGAATCATATATGAAGATTCTGTGTGTTGGTATTATAACAGCAGGGAATCTATCTCACTTCTCTACAAGAGCTTGTTGTCACATAGGAATCATACATGAAGATTCTGTGTGCTGGTATTATAACAGCAGGGAATCTGTCTCACTTCTCTACAAGAGTTTGTCACATAGGAATCATATATGAAGATTCTGTGTGCTGGTATTATAACACCAGGGAATCTGTCTCACTTCTCTACAAGAGTTTGTTGTTACATAGGAATCATACATGAAGATTCTGTGTGCTGGTATTATAACAACAGGGAATCTGTCTCACTTCTCTACAAGAGTTTGTTCTCACATAGGAATCATACATGAAGGTTCTGTGTTCTGACATTATAAAAACAGGGAATCTGTCTCATTTCTCTACAAGAGTTTGTTGTCACATAGGAATCAGACATGAAGATTGTGTGTGCTGGTATTATAACTGCAGGGAATCTATCTCACTTCTCCACAAGAGCCTGTTGTCACATAGGAATCATATATGAAGATTCTGTGTGCTGGTATTATAACAGCAGGGCATCTGTCTCACTTCTCTACAAGAGTTTGTTGTCACATAGGAATCATATATGAAGATTCTGTGTGCCAGCATTATAAAAGCAGGGATCTGTCTCACTTCGCTCCAAGAGTTTGTTGTCACATAGGAATCATATATAAAGATTCTGTGTGCCAGCATTATAACAACAGGGAATCTGTCTCACTTCTCTACAAGAGTTTGTTGTCACATAGGAATCATAAATGAAGATTCTGTGTGCTGTCTTTATAACAACAGGAAATCTGTCTCACTGCTCTACAAGAGTTTGTTGTCACATAGGAATCGTATACGAAGATTCTGTGTGCTGGCAATATAACAGCAGGGAATCTGTGTTATTCTCTACAAGAGTTTGTATTCACATATGAATCATAAATGAAGATTCTGTGTGCTGCCATTATAAAAGCAGGGAATCTGTCTCACTTCGCTACAAGAGTTTGTTGTCACATAGGAATCATACATGATGATTCTCTGTGCCAGCATTATAACAGCAGGGAATCTGTCTCACTTCTCTACAAGGGTTTGTTGTGACGTAGGAATCATACATGAAGATTCTGTGTGCTGCCATTATAAAAGCAGGGAATCTGTCTTACTTCTCTACAAGTGTTGGTTGTCACATAGGAATCATAAATGAAGATTCTATGTGCCAGCATTATAACACCAGGGAATCTGTCTTACTTCTCTACAAGTGTTGGTTGTCGCATAAGAATCATACATGAAGATTCTTTGTGCTGACATTATAACAGCAGGGAAGCTGTCTCAGTTCCCTACAAGACTCTGTTGTCACATAGGAATCATACATGAAGATTCCTTGTGCTGACATTATAACAGCAGGGAATCTGTCTCAGTTCCCTACAAGACTTTGTTGTTACATAGGAATCATACAAGAAGATTCTGTGTGCTGACATTATATCAGGGAATCTGTCTCACTTCTGTACAAAAGTTTGTTGTCACCTAGGAATCCTACAGGAAGATTTTGTGTTCTAGTATTATAACACCAACGGATCTTTCTCATTTCTCTAAAAAAGTTTGTCGTCACATTTGAATCATACAAGAAGATTCTGTATGCTGACATTATAACAGTGAATCTGTCTCGCTTCTGTACAAAAGTTTGTTGTCACATAGGATTCCTACAGGAAGATTTTGTGTTCTAGTATTATAACACCAACGGATCTGTCTGAGTTCTCCACAAACGCTTGTCATCACATTAAAATCATACATGCACATTCTGTGTGCTGACATTATAACAGCAGGGAATCTGTCTCACTTCTCTACAAGAGTTTGTTGTCACATAGGAATCATACATGAAGATTCTGTGTGCTGGTATTATAACAACAGGGAATCGGTCTCACTTCTCTACAAGAGTTTGTTGTCACATAGGAATTATACATGAAGATTCTGTGTGCTGGTATTATAACAACAGGGAATCTGTCTCACTTCGCTACAAGAGTTTGTTGTCACATAGCAATCATACATGAAGATTTTGTGTGCTGCCATTGTAACAGCAGGTAATCTGTCTCACTTCGCTACAAGAGTTTGTTGTCACATAGGAATCATACGTGGAGATTCTGTGTGCCAGCATTATAACACCAGGGAACCTGTCTCACTTCGCCACAAGAGTTTGTTGTCACATAGGAATCATACATGATGATTCTCTGTGCCAGCATTATAACAGCAGGGAATCTGTCTCACTTCTCTACAAGGGTTTGTTGTGACGTAGGAATCATACATGAAGATTCTGTGTACTGCCATTATAAAAGCAGGGAATCTGTCTTACTTCTCTACAAGTGTTGGTTGTCACATAGGAATCATAAATGAAGATTCTATGTGCCAGCATTATAACACCAGGGAATCTGTCTTACTTCTCTACTAGTGTTGGTTGTCACATAAGAATCATACATGAAGATTCTTTGTGCTGACATTATAACAGCAGGCAATCTGTCTCAGTTCCCTACAAGACTCTGTTGTCACATAGGAATCATACATGAAGATTCCTTGTGCTGACATTATAACAGCAGGGAATCTGTCTCAGTTCCCTACAAGACTTTGTTGTTACATAGGAATCATACATGAAGATTCTGTGTGCTGACATTATATCAGGGAATCTGTCTCACTTTTGTACAAAAGTTTGTTGTCACCTAGGAATCCTACACGAAGATTTTGTGTTCTAGTATTATAACACCAACGGATCTGTCTCATTTCTCTAAAAAATTTTGTCGTCACATTTGAATCATACAAGAAGATTCTGTATGCTGACATTATAACAGCGAATCTGTCTCGCTTCTGTACAAACGTTTGTTGTCACATAGGATTCCTACAGGAAGATTTTGTGTTCTAGTATTATAACACCAACGGATCTGTCTGAGTTCTCCACAAAAGTTTGTCATCACATTAAAATCATACATGCACATTCTGTGTGCTGACATTATAACAGCAGGGAATCTGTCTCACTTCTCTACAAGAGTTTGTTGTCACATAGGAATCATACAGGAAGATTTTGTGTTCTAGTATTATAACACCAACGGATCTGTCTCAGTTCTCCACAAAAGTTTGTCATCACATTAAAATCATACATACACATTCTGTGTGCTGACATTATAACAGCAGGGAATCTGTCTCACTTCTCTACAACAGTTTGTTGTCACATAGGAATCATACAGGAAGATTTTGTGTTCTAGTATTATAACACCAACGGATCTGTCTCAGTTCTCCACAAAAGTTTGTCATCACATTAAAATCATACATGCACATTCTGTGTGCTGACATTATAACACAAGCGAATCTGTCTCACATTTCTACAAGAGTTTGTTGTCACATAGGAATCATACATGAAGATTCTGTGTGCTGACATTATAACAGCAGGGACTCTGTCACACTTCTCTACAAAAGTTTGTTGTCACATAGGAATCATACATGAAGATTCTGTGTGCTGGCATTATAACAGCAGGGAATCTGTCTCACTTCTCTACAAGAGTTTGTATTCACATATGAATCATAAATGAAGATTCTGTGTGTTAGCATTATAACAGCAGGGAATCTGTCTCACTTGTGTACAAGAGTCTGTTGTCACATAGGACTCATACATGAAGATTCTGTGTGCTGGCATTATAACAGCAGGGAATCTGTCTCACTTCTCTACAAGAGTTTGTATTCACATATGAATCATAAATGAAGATTCTGTGTGTTAGTATTATAACAGCAGGGAATCTGTCTCACTTCTCTACAAGAGTCTGTTGTCACATAGGAATCATACATGAAGATTCTGTGTGCTGGCATTATAACAGCAGGGAATCTGTCTCACTTCTCTACAAGAGTTTGTATTCACATATGAATCATAAATGAAGATTCTGTGTGTTAGCATTATAACAGCAGGGAATCTGTCTCACTTCTCTACAAGAGTTTGTTGTCACATATGAATCATACATGACGATGCTGAGTGTTGACATTATAACAGCAGGGAATCTGTCTCACTTCACTACAAGAGTTTGTTGTCACATAGGAATCATAAATGAAGATTCTGTGTGCTGTCTTTATAAAAACAGGGAATCTGTCTCACTGCTCTACAAGAGTTTGTTGTCACATAGGAATCATAAATGAAGATTCTGTGTGTTAGCATTATAACAACAGGAAATCTGTCTCACTGCTCTACAAGAGTTTGTTGTCACATAGGAATCGTATACGAAGATTCTGTGTGCTGGCAATATAACAGCAGGGAATCTGTGTTATTCTCTACAAGAGTTTGTATTCACATATGAATCATAAATGAAGATTCTGTGTGCTGCCATTATAACAGCAGGGAATCTGTCTCACTTCGCTACAAGAGTTTGTTGTCACATAGGAATCATACATGATGATTCTGTGTGCCAGCATTATAACAGCAGGGAATCTGTCTCACTTCTTTACAAGGGTTTGTTGTGACGTAGGAATCATACATGAAGATTCTGTGTGCTGTCATTATAAAAGCAGGGAATCTGTCTTACTTCTCTACAAGTGTTGGTTGTCACATAGGAATCATAAATGAAGATTCTATGTGCCAGCATTATAACACCAGGGAATCTGTCTTACTTCTCTACAAGTGTTGGTTGTCACATAAGAATCATACATGAAGATTCTTTGTGCTGACATTATAACAGCAGGGAATCAATCTCAGTTCCCTACAAGACTCTGTTGTCACATAGGAATCATACATGAAGATTCCTTGTGCTGACATTATAACAGCAGGGAATCTGTCTCAGTTCCCTACAAGACTTTGTTGTTACATAGGAATCATACATGAAGATTCTGTGTGCTGACATTATATCAGGGAATCTGTCTCACTTCTGTACAAAAGTTTGTTGTCACCTAGGAATCCTACAGGAAGATTTTGTGTTCTAGTATTATAACACCAACGGATCTTTCTCATTTCTCTAAAAAAGTTTGTCGTCACATTTGAATCATACAAGAAGATTCTGTATGCTGACATTATAACAGCGAATCTGTCTCGCTTCTGTACAAAAGTTTGTTGTCACATAGGATTCCTACAGGAAGATTTTGTGTTCTAGTATTATAAAACCAACGGATCTTTCTCATTTCTCTAAAAAGTTTGTCATCACATTAAAATCATACATGCACATTCTGTGTGCTGACATTATAACAGCAGGGAATCTGTCTCACTTCTCTACAAGAGTTTGTTGTCACATAGGAATCATACAGGAAGATTTTGTGTTCTAGTATTATAACACCAACGGATCTGTCTCAGTTCTCCACAAAAGTTTGTCATCACATTAAAATCATACATGCACATTCTGTGTGCTGACATTTTAACAGCAGGGAATCTGTCTCACTTCTCTACAATAGTTTGTTGTCACATAGGAATCATACAGGAAGATTTTGTGTTCTAGTATTATAACACCAACAGATCTGTCTCAGTTCTCCACAAAAGTTTGTCATCACATTAAAATCATACATGCACATTCTGTGTGCTGACATTATAACACAAGCGAATCTGTCTCACATCTCTACAAGAGTTTGTTGTCACATAGGAATCATACATGAAGATTCTGTGTGCTGGCATTATAACGGCAAACAATCTGTCTCACTTCTCTACAAGAGTTTCTTGTCACATAGGAATCAAATATAAAGATTCTGTGCGCCAGCATTATAACAGCAGGGAATCTGTCTCACTTCTCTACAAGAGTTTGTTGTCACATAGCAATCATACATGAAGATTCTGCATGCTGGTATTATAACAGCAGGGAAACTGTCTCACTTCTCTACAAGAGTTTGTTGTCACATAGCAATCATACATGAAGATTCTGTGTGCTGGTATTATAACAGCAGGGAATCTGTCTCACTTCTCTACAAGAGTTTGTTGTCACATAGCAATCATACATGAAGATTCTGTGTGCTGCCAATATAACAGCAGGGAATCTGTCTCACTTCTCTACAAGAGTTTGTTGTCACATAGCAATCATACATGAAGATTCTGTGTGCTGGTATTATAACAGCAGGGAAACTGTCTCACTTCTCTACAAGAGTTTGTTGTCACATAGAAATCATACATGAAGATTCTGTGTGCTGGTATTATAACAACAGGGAATCTGTCTCACTTCTCTACAAGAGCTTGTTGTCACATAGCAATCATACATAAAGATTCTGTGTGCTGGTATTATAACAGCAGGGAATCTGTCTCACTTCTCTACAAGACTTTGTTGTTACATAGGAATCATACATGAAGATTCTGTGTGCTGGCATTATAACAGCGGGGAATCTGTCTCACTTCTCAACAGGAGTTTGTTGTGACATAGGAATCATACATGAAGATGCTGTGTGCTGGCATTATAACAACAGGGAATCTGTCTATCTTCTCTACAAGAGTTTCTTGTCACATAGGAATCATACATGAAGATTCTGTATGCTGGTATTATAACAGCAGGTAATCTGTCTCACTTCTCTACAAGAGTTTGTTGTCACATAGGAATAATATATGAAGATTCTGTGTGCTGGTATTATATAGCAGCAGGGAATCTATCTCACTTTTCTACAAGAACTTGTTGTCACATAGGAATCATATATGAAGATTCTGTGTGTTGGTATTATAACAGCAGGGAATCTATCTCACTTCTCTACAAGAGCTTGTTGTCACATAGGAATCATACATGAAGATTCTGTGTGCTGGTATTATAACAGCAGGGAATCTGTCTCACTTCTCTACAAGAGTTTGTCACATAGGAATCATATATGAAGATTCTGTGTGCTGGTATTATAACACCAGGGAATCTGTCTCACTTCTCTACAAGAGTTTGTTGTTACATAGGAATCATACATGAAGATTCTGTGTGCTGGTATTATAACAACAGGGAATCTGTCTCACTTCTCTACAAGAGTTTGTTCTCACATAGGAATCATACATGAAGGTTCTGTGTTCTGACATTATAAAAACAGGGAATCTGTCTCATTTCTCTACAAGAGTTTGTTGTCACATAGGAATCAGACATGAAGATTGTGTGTGCTGGTATTATAACTGCAGGGAATCTATCTCACTTCTCCACAAGAGCCTGTTGTCACATAGGAATCATATATGAAGATTCTGTGTGCTGGTATTATAACAGCAGGGCATCTGTCTCACTTCTCTACAAGAGTTTGTTGTCACATAGGAATCATATATGAAGATTCTGTGTGCCAGCATTATAAAAGCAGGGATCTGTCTCACTTCGCTCCAAGAGTTTGTTGTCACATAGGAATCATATATAAAGATTCTGTGTGCCAGCATTATAACAACAGGGAATCTGTCTCACTTCTCTACAAGAGTTTGTTGTCACATAGGAATCATAAATGAAGATTCTGTGTGCTGTCTTTATAACAACAGGAAATCTGTCTCACTGCTCTACAAGAGTTTGTTGTCACATAGGAATCGTATACGAAGATTCTGTGTGCTGGCAATATAACAGCAGGGAATCTGTGTTATTCTCTACAAGAGTTTGTATTCACATATGAATCATAAATGAAGATTCTGTGTGCTGCCATTATAACAGCAGGGAATCTGTCTCACTTCGCTACAAGAGTTTGTTGTCACATAGGAATCATACATGATGATTCTCTGTGCCAGCATTATAACAGCAGGGAATCTGTCTCACTTCTCTACAAGGGTTTGTTGTGACGTAGGAATCATACATGAAGATTCTGTGTGCTGCCATTATAAAAGCAGGGAATCTGTCTTACTTCTCTACAAGTGTTGGTTGTCACATAGGAATCATAAATGAAGATTCTATGTGCCAGCATTATAACACCAGGGAATCTGTCTTACTTCTCTACAAGTGTTGGTTGTCGCATAAGAATCATACATGAAGATTCTTTGTGCTGACATTATAACAGCAGGGAAGCTGTCTCAGTTCCCTACAAGACTCTGTTGTCACATAGGAATCATACATGAAGATTCCTTGTGCTGACATTATAACAGCAGGGAATCTGTCTCAGTTCCCTACAAGACTTTGTTGTTACATAGGAATCATACATGAAGATTCTGTGTGCTGACATTATATCAGGGAATCTGTCTCACTTCTGTACAAAAGTTTGTTGTCACCTAGGAATCCTACAGGAAGATTTTGTGTTCTAGTATTATAACACCAACGGATCTTTCTCATTTCTCTAAAAAAGTTTGTCGTCACATTTGAATCATACAAGAAGATTCTGTATGCTGACATTATAACAGTGAATCTGTCTCGCTTCTGTACAAAAGTTTGTTGTCACATAGGATTCCTACAGGAAGATTTTGTGTTCTAGTATTATAACACCAACGGATCTGTCTGAGTTCTCCACAAACGCTTGTCATCACATTAAAATCATACATGCACATTCTGTGTGCTGACATTATAACAGCAGGGAATCTGTCTCACTTCTCTACAAGAGTTTGTTGTCACATAGGAATCATACATGAAGATTCTGTGTGCTGGTATTATAACAACAGGGAATCGGTCTCACTTCTCTACAAGAGTTTGTTGTCACATAGGAATTATACATGAAGATTCTGTGTGCTGGTATTATAACAACAGGGAATCTGTCTCACTTCGCTACAAGAGTTTGTTGTCACATAGCAATCATACATGAAGATTTTGTGTGCTGCCATTGTAACAGCAGGTAATCTGTCTCACTTCGCTACAAGAGTTTGTTGTCACATAGGAATCATACGTGGAGATTCTGTGTGCCAGCATTATAACACCAGGGAACCTGTCTCACTTCGCCACAAGAGTTTGTTGTCACATAGGAATCATACATGATGATTCTCTGTGCCAGCATTATAACAGCAGGGAATCTGTCTCACTTCTCTACAAGGGTTTGTTGTGACGTAGGAATCATACATGAAGATTCTGTGTACTGCCATTATAAAAGCAGGGAATCTGTCTTACTTCTCTACAAGTGTTGGTTGTCACATAGGAATCATAAATGAAGATTCTATGTGCCAGCATTATAACACCAGGGAATCTGTCTTACTTCTCTACTAGTGTTGGTTGTCACATAAGAATCATACATGAAGATTCTTTGTGCTGACATTATAACAGCAGGGAATCTGTCTCAGTTCCCTACAAGACTCTGTTGTCACATAGGAATCATACATGAAGATTCCTTGTGCTGACATTATAACAGCAGGGAATCTGTCTCAGTTCCCTACAAGACTTTGTTGTTACATAGGAATCATACATGAAGATTCTGTGTGCTGACATTATATCAGGGAATCTGTCTCACTTTTGTACAAAAGTTTGTTGTCACCTAGGAATCCTACACGAAGATTTTGTGTTCTAGTATTATAACACCAACGGATCTGTCTCATTTCTCTAAAAAATTTTGTCGTCACATTTGAATCATACAAGAAGATTCTGTATGCTGACATTATAACAGCGAATCTGTCTCGCTTCTGTACAAACGTTTGTTGTCACATAGGATTCCTACAGGAAGATTTTGTGTTCTAGTATTATAACACCAACGGATCTGTCTGAGTTCTCCACAAAAGTTTGTCATCACATTAAAATCATACATGCACATTCTGTGTGCTGACATTATAACAGCAGGGAATCTGTCTCACTTCTCTACAAGAGTTTGTTGTCACATAGGAATCATACAGGAAGATTTTGTGTTCTAGTATTATAACACCAACGGATCTGTCTCAGTTCTCCACAAAAGTTTGTCATCACATTAAAATCATACATACACATTCTGTGTGCTGACATTATAACAGCAGGGAATCTGTCTCACTTCTCTACAACAGTTTGTTGTCACATAGGAATCATACAGGAAGATTTTGTGTTCTAGTATTATAACACCAACGGATCTGTCTCAGTTCTCCACAAAAGTTTGTCATCACATTAAAATCATACATGCACATTCTGTGTGCTGACATTATAACACAAGCGAATCTGTCTCACATTTCTACAAGAGTTTGTTGTCACATAGGAATCATACATGAAGATTCTGTGTGCTGACATTATAACAGCAGGGACTCTGTCACACTTCTCTACAAAAGTTTGTTGTCACATAGGAATCATACATGAAGATTCTGTGTGCTGGCATTATAACAGCAGGGAATCTGTCTCACTTCTCTACAAGAGTTTGTATTCACATATGAATCATAAATGAAGATTCTGTGTGTTAGCATTATAACAGCAGGGAATCTGTCTCACTTGTGTACAAGAGTCTGTTGTCACATAGGACTCATACATGAAGATTCTGTGTGCTGGCATTATAACAGCAGGGAATCTGTCTCACTTCTCTACAAGAGTTTGTATTCACATATGAATCATAAATGAAGATTCTGTGTGTTAGTATTATAACAGCAGGGAATCTGTCTCACTTCTCTACAAGAGTCTGTTGTCACATAGGAATCATACATGAAGATTCTGTGTGCTGGCATTATAACAGCAGGGAATCTGTCTCACTTCTCTACAAGAGTTTGTATTCACATATGAATCATAAATGAAGATTCTGTGTGTTAGCATTATAACAGCAGGGAATCTGTCTCACTTCTCTACAAGAGTTTGTTGTCACATATGAATCATACATGACGATGCTGAGTGTTGACATTATAACAGCAGGGAATCTGTCTCACTTCACTACAAGAGTTTGTTGTCACATAGGAATCATAAATGAAGATTCTGTGTGCTGTCTATATAAAAACAGGGAATCTGTCTCACTGCTCTACAAGAGTTTGTTGTCACATAGGAATCATAAATGAAGATTCTGTGTGTTAGCATTATAACAACAGGAAATCTGTCTCACTGCTCTACAAGAGTTTGTTGTCACATAGGAATCGTATACGAAGATTCTGTGTGCTGGCAATATAACAGCAGGGAATCTGTGTTATTCTCTACAAGAGTTTGTATTCACATATGAATCATAAATGAAGATTCTGTGTGCTGCCATTATAACAGCAGGGAATCTGTCTCACTTCGCTACAAGAGTTTGTTGTCACATAGGAATCATACATGATGATTCTGTGTGCCAGCATTATAACAGCAGGGAATCTGTCTCACTTCTCTACAAGGGTTTGTTGTGACGTAGGAATCATACATGAAGATTCTGTGTGCTGTCATTATAAAAGCAGGGAATCTGTCTTACTTCTCTACAAGTGTTGGTTGTCACATAGGAATCATAAATGAAGATTCTATGTGCCAGCATTATAACACCAGGGAATCTGTCTTATTTCTCTACAAGTGTTGGTTGTCACATAAGAATCATACATGAAGATTCTTTGTGCTGACATTATAACAGCAGGGAATCAATCTCAGTTCCCTACAAGACTCTGTTGTCACATAGGAATCATACATGAAGATTCCTTGTGCTGACATTATAACAGCAGGGAATCTGTCTCAGTTCCCTACAAGACTTTGTTGTTACATAGGAATCATACATGAAGATTCTGTGTGCTGACATTATATCAGGGAATCTGTCTCACTTCTGTACAAAAGTTTGTTGTCACCTAGGAATCCTACAGGAAGATTTTGTGTTCTAGTATTATAACACCAACGGATCTTTCTCATTTCTCTAAAAAAGTTTGTCGTCACATTTGAATCATACAAGAAGATTCTGTATGCTGACATTATAACAGCGAATCTGTCTCGCTTCTGTACAAAAGTTTGTTGTCACATAGGATTCCTACAGGAAGATTTTGTGTTCTAGTATTATAAAACCAACGGATCTTTCTCATTTCTCTAAAAAGTTTGTCATCACATTAAAATCATACATGCACATTCTGTGTGCTGACATTATAACAGCAGGGAATCTGTCTCACTTCTCTACAAGAGTTTGTTGTCACATAGGAATCATACAGGAAGATTTTGTGTTCTAGTATTATAACACCAACGGATCTGTCTCAGTTCTCCACAAAAGTTTGTCATCACATTAAAATCATACATGCACATTCTGTGTGCTGACATTTTAACAGCAGGGAATCTGTCTCACTTCTCTACAATAGTTTGTTGTCACATAGGAATCATACAGGAAGATTTTGTGTTCTAGTATTATAACACCAACAGATCTGTCTCAGTTCTCCACAAAAGTTTGTCATCACATTAAAATCATACATGCACATTCTGTGTGCTGACATTATAACACAAGCGAATCTGTCTCACATCTCTACAAGAGTTTGTTGTCACATAGGAATCATACATGAAGATTCTGTGTGCTGGCATTATAACGGCAAACAATCTGTCTCACTTCTCTACAAGAGTTTCTTGTCACATAGGAATCAAATATAAAGATTCTGTGCGCCAGCATTATAACAGCAGGGAATCTGTCTCACTTCTCTACAAGAGTTTGTTGTCACATAGCAATCATACATGAAGATTCTGCATGCTGGTATTATAACAGCAGGGAAACTGTCTCACTTCTCTACAAGAGTTTGTTGTCACATAGCAATCATACATGAAGATTCTGTGTGCTGGTATTATAACAGCAGGGAATCTGTCTCACTTCTCTACAAGAGTTTGTTGTCACATAGCAATCATACATGAAGATTCTGTGTGCTGCCAATATAACAGCAGGGAATCTGTCTCACTTCTCTACAAGAGTTTGTTGTCACATAGCAATCATACATGAAGATTCTGTGTGCTGGTATTATAACAGCAGGGAAACTGTCTCACTTCTCTACAAGAGTTTGTTGTCACATAGAAATCATACATGAAGATTCTGTGTGCTGGTATTATAACAACAGGGAATCTGTCTCACTTCTCTACAAGAGCTTGTTGTCACATAGCAATCATACATAAAGATTCTGTGTGCTGGTATTATAACAGCAGGGAATCTGTCTCACTTCTCTACAAGACTTTGTTGTTACATAGGAATCATACATGAAGATTCTGTGTGCTGGCATTATAACAGCGGGGAATCTGTCTCACTTCTCAACAGGAGTTTGTTGTGACATAGGAATCATACATGAAGATGCTGTGTGCTGGCATTATAACAACAGGGAATCTGTCTATCTTCTCTACAAGAGTTTCTTGTCACATAGGAATAATATATGAAGATTCTGTGTGCTGGTATTATATAGCAGCAGGGAATCTATCTCACTTTTCTACAAGAACTTGTTGTCACATAGGAATCATATATGAAGATTCTGTGTGTTGGTATTATAACAGCAGGGAATCTATCTCACTTCTCTACAAGAGCTTGTTGTCACATAGGAATCATACATGAAGATTCTGTGTGCTGGTATTATAACAGCAGGGAATCTGTCTCACTTCTCTACAAGAGTTTGTCACATAGGAATCATATATGAAGATTCTGTGTGCTGGCATTATAACACCAGGGAATCTGTCTCACTTCTCTACAAGAGTTTGTTGTTACATAGGAATCATACATGAAGATTCTGTGTGCTGGTATTATAACAACAGGGAATCTGTCTCACTTCTCTACAAGAGTTTGTTCTCACATAGGAATCATACATGAAGGTTCTGTGTTCTGTCTTTATAACAACAGGAAATCTGTCTCACTGCTCTACAAGAGTTTGTTGTCACATAGGAATCGTATACGAAGATTCTGTGTGCTGGCAATATAACAGCAGGGAATCTGTGTTATTCTCTACAAGAGTTTGTATTCACATATGAATCATAAATGAAGATTCTGTGTGCTGCCATTATAACAGCAGGGAATCTGTCTCACTTCGCTACAAGAGTTTGTTGTCACATAGGAATCATACATGATGATTCTCTGTGCCAGCATTATAACAGCAGGGAATCTGTCTCACTTCTCTACAAGGGTTTGTTGTGACGTAGGAATCATACATGAAGATTCTGTGTGCTGCCATTATAAAAGCAGGGAATCTGTCTTACTTCTCTACAAGTGTTGGTTGTCACATAGGAATCATAAATGAAGATTCTATGTGCCAGCATTATAACACCAGGGAATCTGTCTTACTTCTCTACAAGTGTTGGTTGTCGCATAAGAATCATACATGAAGATTCTTTGTGCTGACATTATAACAGCAGGGAAGCTGTCTCAGTTCCCTACAAGACTCTGTTGTCACATAGGAATCATACATGAAGATTCCTTGTGCTGACATTATAACAGCAGGGAATCTGTCTCAGTTCCCTACAAGACTTTGTTGTTACATAGGAATCATACATGAAGATTCTGTGTGCTGACATTATATCAGGGAATCTGTCTCACTTCTGTACAAAAGTTTGTTGTCACCTAGGAATCCTACAGGAAGATTTTGTGTTCTAGTATTATAACACCAACGGATCTTTCTCATTTCTCTAAAAAAGTTTGTCGTCACATTTGAATCATACAAGAAGATTCTGTATGCTGACATTATAACAGTGAATCTGTCTCGCTTCTGTACAAAAGTTTGTTGTCACATAGGATTCCTACAGGAAGATTTTGTGTTCTAGTATTATAACACCAACGGATCTGTCTGAGTTCTCCACAAACGCTTGTCATCACATTAAAATCATACATGCACATTCTGTGTGCTGACATTATAACAGCAGGGAATCTGTCTCACTTCTCTACAAGAGTTTGTTGTCACATAGGAATCATACAGGAAGATTTTGTGTTCTAGTATTATAACACCAACGGATCTGTCTCAGTTCTCCACAAAAGTTTGTCATCACATTAAAATCATACATGCACATTCTGTGTGCTGACATTATAACACAAGCGAATCTGTCTCACATCTCTAAAAGAGTTTGTTGTCACATAGGAATCATACATGAAGATTCTGTGTGCTGACATTATAACAGCAGGGAACCTGTCTCACTTCTCTACAAGAGTTTGTTGTTACATAGGAATCATACATGAAGATTCTGTGTGCTGGCATTATAACAGCAGGGAATCTGTCTCACTTCTCTACAAGAGTTTGTATTCACATATGAATCATAAATGAAGATTCTGTGTGTTAGCATTATAACAGCAGGGAATCTGTCTCACTTCTCTACAAGAGTTTGTTGTCACATATGAATCATACATGACGATTCTGAGTGTTTTCATTATAACAGCAGGGAATCTGTCTCACTTCTCTACAAGAGTTTGTTGTCACATAGGAATCATAAATGAAGATTCTGTGTGCTGTCTTTATAACAACAGGGAATCTGTCTCACTGCTCTACAACAGTTTGTTGTCACATAGGAATCATAAATGAAGATTCTGTGTGTTAGCATTATAACAGCAGGGAATCTGTCTCACTTCTCTACAAGAGTTTGTTGTCACATAGGAATCATAAATGAAGATTCTGTGTGCTGTCTTTATAACAACAGGGAATCTGTCTCACTGCTCTACAAGAGTTTGTTGTCACATAGGAATCGTATATGAAGATTCTGTGTGCTGGCAATATAACAGCAGGGAATCTGTGTTATTCTCTACAAGAGTTTGTTGTCACATAGGAATCATACATGAAGATTCTGTGTTGTGGCATTATAACAACAGGGAGTCTGTCGCACTTCTATATAAGAGTTTTTTGTCACATGGGAATCATACATAAAGATTTTGTAGGCTGGCATTATAACAGCAGGGAATCTGTCTCACTTCTCTACAAGAGTTATTTGTCACATAGGAATCATACATGACGATTCTGTGTGCTAGCATTATAAAAGCAGGGTATCTGTCTCACTTCTCTACAAGAGTTTGTATTCACATATGAATCATATATGAAGATTCTTTGTGCTGGTATTATAACAACAGGGGATCTGTCTCACTTCTCTACAAGAGTATGTTGTCACATAGGAATCATACATGGAGATTCTGTGTGCCAGCGTTATAACACCAGGGAATCTGTCTTACTTCTCTACAACTGTTGGTTGTCACATAGGAATCATACAAGAAGATTCTGTGTGCTGACATTATAACAGCAGGGAATCAGTCTCACTTCGCTACAAGAGTTTGTTGTCACATAAGAATCATACATGAAGATTCTGTGTGCCAGCATTATAACAGCAGGGAATCTGTCTCACTTCTCTACAAGAGTTTGTTGTCACATAGCAATCATACATGAAGATTCTGTGTGCTGCCATTATAACAGCAGGAAATCTGTCTCACTTCGCTACAAGAGTATGTTGTCACATAGGAATCATACATGGAGATTCTGTGTGCCAGCATTATAACACCAGGGAACCTGTCTCACTTCGCTACAAGAGTTTGTTGTCACATAGGAATCATACATGAAGATTCTGTGTGCTGCCATTATAACAGCAGGGAATCTGTCTCACTTCGCTACAAGAGTTTGTTGTCACATAGGAATCATACATGAAGATTCTGTGTGCCAGCATTATAACAGCAGGGAATCTGTCTCACTTCTCAACAGGAGTTTGTTGTGACATAGGAATCATACATGAAGATTCTGTGTGCTGGCATTATAACAACAGGGAATCGGTCTCACTTCTCTACAAGAGTTTCTTGTCACATAGGAATCATACATGACGATTCTGTGTGCTGGCATTATAATAGCAAACAATCTGTCTCACTTCTCTACAAGAGTTTGTTGTCACAGCAGAATCATAAATGAAGATTCTGTGTGCTAACTTTATAACAACAGGGAATCTGTCCCACTGCTCTACAAGAGTTTGTTGTCACATAGGAATCATACATGAAGATTCTGTGTGCTGCCATTATAACAGCAGGGAATCTGTGTAATTCTCTACAAGAGTTTGTTGTCACATAGGAATCATACATGAAGATTCAGTGTGCTGGCAATATAACAGCAGGGAATCTGTCTCACTGCTCTACAAGAGTTTGTTGTCACATAGGAATCATACATGAAGATTCAGTGTGCTGGCAATATAACAACAGGGAATCTGTCTCACTGCTCTACAAGAGTTTGTTGTCACCTAGGAATCGTATACGAAGATTCTGTGTGCTGGCAATATAACAACAGGGAATCTGTCTCACTGCTCTACAAGAGTTTGTTGTCACATAGGAATCATACATGAAGATTCAGTGTGCTGGCAATATAACAAAAGGGAATCTGTCTCACTGCTCTACAAGAGTTTGTTGTCACATAGGAATCGTATACGAAGATTCTGTGTTGTGGCATTATAACAACAGGGAATCTGTGTAATTCTCTACAAGAGTTTGTTGTCACATAGAATTCATACATGAAGATTCAGTGTGCTGGCAATATAACAACAGGGAATCTGTCTCACTTCTCTACAAGAGTTTGTTGTCACATAGGAATCGTATACGAAGGTTCTGTGTTGTGGCATTATAACAACAGGGAATCTGTCTCACTGCTCTACAAGAGTTTGTTGTCACATAGGAATCGTACATGAAGATTCTGTGTTGTGGCATTATAACAGCAGGGAATCTGTGTAATTCTCTACAAGAGTTTGTTGTCACATAGGAATCGTACATGAAGATTCTGTGTGCTGCCAATATAACAACAGGGAATCTGTCTCACTGCTCTACAAGAGTTTGTTGTCACATAGGAATCGTACATGAAGATTCTGTGTGCTGGCATTATAACAGCAGGGAATCTGTGTAATTCTCTACAAGAGTTTGTTGTCACATAGGAATCATACATGAAGATTCTGTGTGCTGGCAATATAACAACAGGGAATCTGTCTCACTGCTCTACAAGAGTTTGTTGTCACATAGGAATCGTACATGAAGATTCTGTGTTGTGGCATTATAACAGCAGGGAATCTGTGTAATTCTCTACAAGAGTTTGTTGTCACATAGGAATCGTACATGAAGATTCTGTGTTGTGGCATTATAACAGCAGGGAATCTGTGTAATTCTCTACAAGAGTTTGTTGTCACATAGGAATCATACATGAAGATTCTGTGTGCTGGCAATATAACAACAGGGAATCTGTCTCACTGCTCTACAAGAGTTTGTTGTCACATAGCAATCGTACATGAAGATTCTGTGTTGTGGCATTATAACAGCAGGGAATCTGTGTAATTCTCTACAAGAGTTTGTTGTCACATAGGAATCGTACATGAAGATTCTGTGTTGTGGCATTATAACAACAGGGAGTCTGTCGCACTTCTCTACAAGAGTTTTTTGTCACATAGGAATCGTACATGAAGATTCTGTGTTGTGGCATTATAACAACAGGGAGTCTGTCGCACTTCTCTACAAGAGTTTGTTGTCACATAGGAATCGTACATGAAGATTCTGTGTTGTGGCATTATAACAGCAGGGAATCTGTGTAATTCTCTACCAGAGTTTGTTGTCACATAGGAATCGTATACGAAGATTCTGTGTTGTGGCATTATAACAGCAGGGAATCTGTGTAATTCTCTACAAGAGTTTGTTGTCACATAGGAATCGTACATGAAGATTCTGTGTTGTGGCATTATAACTACAGGGAGTCTGTCGCACATCTCTACAAGAGTTTTTTGTCACATAGGAATCATACATGAAGATTTTGTATGCTGGCATTATAACAGCAGGGAATTTGTCTGACTTCTCTACAACAGTTTGTTGTCACATAGGAATCATATATGAAGATTCTTTGTGCTGGTATTATAACAGGGGATCTGTCTCACTTCTCTACAAGAGTATGTTGTCACATAGGAATCATACATGAAGATTCTGTGTGCCAGCATTATAACAGCAGGGAATCTGTCTCACTTCTCTACAAGAGTTTGTGGTCACATAGCAATCATACATGAAGTTTCTGTGTGCTGCCATTATAACAGCAGGAAATCTGTCTCACTTCGCTACAAGAGTATGTTGTCACATAGGAATCATACATGGAGATTCTGTGTGCCAGCATTATAACACCAGGGAACCTGTCTCACTTCGCTACAAGAGTTAGTTGTCACATAGGAATCATACATGAAGATTCTGTGTGCCGCCATTATAACAGCAGGGAATCTGTCTCACTTCGCTACAAGAGTTTGTTGTCACATAGGAATCATACATGAAGATTCTGTGTGCCAGCATTATAACAGCAGGGAATCTGTCTCACTTCTCTACAAGAGTTTGTTGTCAGATAGCAATCATACATGAAGATTCTGTGTGCTGCCATTATAACAGCAGGGAATCTGTCTCACTTCTCTACAAGAGTTTGTTGTGACGTAGCAATCATACATGAAGATTCTGTGTGCTGCCATTATAACAGCAGGGAATCTGTCTCACTTCTCTACAAGAGTTTGTTGTGACGTAGCAATCATACATGAAGATTCCGTGTGCTGCCATTATAACAGCAGGGAATCTGTCTCACTTCTCAACAAGAGTTTGTTGTGACGTAGCAATCATACAAGAAGATTTTGTGTGCTGCCATTATAACAGCAGGGAATCTGTCTCACTTCTCTACAAGAGTTTGTTGTGACGTAGCAATCATACATGAAGATTCTGTGTGCTGCCATTATAACAGCAGGGAATCTGTCTCAGTTTTCTACAAGAGTTTGTTGTCACATAGGAATCATACATGAAGATTCTGTGTGCTGCCATTATAACAGCAGGGAATCTGTCTCACTTCTCTACAAGGGTTTGTTGTGACGTAGGAATCATATATGAAGATTCTGTTCCAGGATTATAACAGCAGAGAATCTGTCTCACTTCGCTACAAGAGTTTGTTGTCACATAGCAATCATACATGAAGATTCTGTGTGCTGCCATTATAAAAGCAGGGAATCTGTCTTACTTCTCTACAAGTGTTGGTTGTCACCTAGGAATCATACATGAAGATTCTATGTGCCAGCATTATAACACCAGGGAATCTGTCTTACTTCTCTACAAGTGTTGGTTGTCACATAGGAATCATACATGAAGATTCTGTGTGCTGACATTATAACAGCAGGGAATCTGTCTCAGTTCCCTAAAAGACTCTGTTGTCACATAGGAATCATACATGAAGATTCTGTGTGCTGACATTATAACAGCAGGGAATCTGTCTCAGTTCGCTACAAGACTTTGTTTTCACATAGGAATCATACATGAAGATTCTGTATGCTGGCATTATAACAGCACGAAATCTGGCCCACTTCTCTACAAGAGTTTGTTGTCACATAGGAATCATACATGGCGATTTTGTGTGCTAGCGATATAACCGAAGGGAAATTTTCTCACATCTCTACTTGAGTGTGTTGTCACATAGGAATCATACCTGAAGATTTTGTGTGCTAGGATTATAACAGCAGGAAATCTGTCCCACTTCTCTACAAGAGTTTGTTGTCACATAGGAATCATACATGGAGGTTCTGTGTGTTAGCATTATAACAGCAGGGAATCTGTTTCACTTTTCCACAAGAGTTTGTTGTCACATAGGAGTCATACATGAAGATTCTGTGTGCTGGCATTATAACAGTGAGGAATGTGTCTCACTTCTCAACAGGAGTTTGTTGTGACATAGGAATCATACATGAAGATTCTATGTGCTTGCATTATAACAACAGGGAATCTGTCTCACTTCTCTACAAGAGTTTCTTGTCACATAGGAATCATACATGAAGATTCTGTATGCTGGTATTATAACAGCAGGGAATCTGTCTCACTTCTCTACAAGAGTTTGTTGTCACATAGGAATAATATATGAAGATTCTGTGTCCTGGTATTATAACAGCAGGGAATCTATCTCACTTTTCTACAAGAGCTTGTTGTCACATAGGAATAATATATGAAGATTCTGTGTGTTGGTATTATAACAGCAGGGAATCTGTCTCACTTCTCTACAAGAGTTTGTTGTCACATAGGAATCATATATGAAGATTCTGTGTGCTGGTATTATAACAGCAGGGAATCTGTCTCACTTCTCTACAAGCGTTTGTTCTCACATAGGAATCATACATGAAGATTCAGTGTTCTACATTATAAAAACAGGGAAAATGTCTCATTTCTCTACAAGAGTTTGTTGTCATATAGGAATCATACATGAAGATTGTGTGTGCTGGTATTATAACTGCAGGGAATCTATCTCACTTCTCTACAAGAGCCTGTTGTCACATAGGAATCATATATGAAGATTCTGTGTGCTGGTATTATAACTGCAGGGAATCTGTCTCACTTCTCTACAAGAGTTTGTTGTCACATAGGAATCATATATGAAGATTCTGTGTGCCAGCATTATAACAGCAGGGAATCTGTCTCACTTCGCTCCAAGAGTTTGTTGTCACATAGGAATCGTACATGAAGATTCTGTGTTGTGGTATTATAACAACAGGGGATCTGTCTCACTTCTCTACAAGAGTATGTTGTCACATAGGAATCATACATGGAGATTCTGTGTGCCAGCGTTATAACACCAGGGAATCTGTCTTACTTCTCTACAACTGTTGGTTGTCACATAGGAATCATACAAGAAGATTCTGTGTGCTGACATTATAACAGCAGGGAATCAGTCTCACTTCGCTACAAGAGTTTGTTGTCACATAAGAATCATACATGAAGATTCTGTGTGCCAGCATTATAACAGCAGGGAATCTGTCTCACTTCTCTACAAGAGTTTGTTGTCACATAGCAATCATACATGAAGATTCTGTGTGCTGCCATTATAACAGCAGAAAATCTGTCTCACTTCGCTACAAGAGTATGTTGTCACATAGGAATCATACATGGAGATTCTGTGTGCCAGCATTATAACACCAGGGAACCTGTCTCACTTCGCTACAAGAGTTTGTTGTCACATAGGAATCATACATGAAGATTCTGTGTGCTGCCATTATAACAGCAGGGAATCTGTCTCACTTCGCTACAAGAGTTTGTTGTCACATAGGAATCATACATGAAGATTCTGTGTGCCAGCATTATAACAGCAGGGAATCTGTCTCACTTCTCTACAAGAGTTTGTTGTCAGATAGCAATCATACATGAAGATTCTGTGTGCTGCCATTATAACAGCAGGGAATCTGTCTCACTTGTCTACAAGAGTTTGTTGTGACGTAGCAATTATACATGAAGATTCTGTGTGCTGCCATTATAACAGCAGGGAATCTGTCTCACTTCTCTACAAGAGTTTGTTGTGACGTAGCAATCATACATGAAGATTCCGTGTGCTGCCATTATAACAGCAGGGAATCTGTCTCACTTCTCTACAAGAGTTTGTTGTGACGTAGCAATCATACATGAAGATTTTGTGTGCTGCCATTATAACAGCAGGGAATCTGTCTCACTTCTCTACAAGAGTTTGTTGTGACGTAGCAATCATACATGAAGATTCTGTGTGCTGCCATTATAACAGCAGGGAATCTGTCTCAGTTTTCTACAAGAGTTTGTTGTCACATAGGAATCATACATGAAGATTCTGTGTGCTGCCATTATAACAGCAGGGAATCTGTCTCACTTCTCTACAAGGGTTTGTTGTGACGTAGGAGTCATATATGAAGATTCTGTTCCAGGATTATAACAGCAGAGAATCTGTCTCACTTCGCTACAAGAGTTTGTTGTCACATAGCAATCATACATGAAGATTCTGTGTGCTGCCATTATAAAAGCAGGGAATCTGTCTTACTTCTCTACAAGTGTTGGTTGTCACATAGGAATCATACATGAAGATTCTATGTGCCAGCATTATAACACCAGGGAATCTGTCTTACTTCTCTACAAGTGTTGGTTGTCACATAGGAATCATACATGAAGATTCTGTGTGCTGACGTTATAACAGCAGGGAATCTGTCTCAGTTCCCTAAAAGACTCTGTTGTCACATAGGAATCATACATGAAGATTCTGTGTGCTGACATTATAACAGTAGGGAATCTGTCTCAGTTCGCTACAAGACTTTGTTGTCACATAGGAATCATACATGAAGATTCTGTGTTGTGGCATTATAACAGCAGGGAATCTGTCTCACTTCTCTACAAGAGTTTGTTGTCACATAGGAATCGTATACGAAGGTTCTGTGTTGTGGCATTATAACAACAGGGAATCTGTCTCACTTCTCTACAAGAGTTTGTTGTCACATAGGAATCGTATACGAAGGTTCTGTGTTGTGGCATTATAACAACAGGGAATCTGTTTCACTGCTCTACAAGAGTTTGTTGTCACATAGGAACCATACATGAAGATTCTGTGTTGTGGCATTATAACAGCAGGGAATCTGTGTAATTCTCTACAAGAGTTTGTTGTCACATAGGAATCATACATGAAGATTCTGTGTTGTGGCATTATAACAACAGGGAATCTGTCTCACTGCTCTACAAGAGTTTGTTGTCACATAGGAATCATACATGAAGTTTCTGTGTTGTGGCATTATAACAGCAGGGAATCTGTGTAATTCTCTACAAGAGTTTGTTGTCACATAGGAATCGTACATGAAGATTCTGTGTTGTGGCATTATAACAACAGGGAGTCTGTCGCACTTCTCTACAAGAGTTTGTTGTCACATAGGAATCATACATGAAGATTCTGTGTGCTGATAATATAACAACAGGGAATCTGTCTCACTGCTCTACAAGAGTTTGTTGTCACATAGGAATCGTACATGAAGATTCTGTGTTGTGGCATTATAACAGCAGGGAATCTGTGTAATTCTCTACAAGAGTTTGTTGTCACATAGGAATCGTACATGAAGATTCTGTGTTGTGGCATTATAACAGCTGGGAATCTGTGTAATTCTCTACAAGAGTTTGTTGTCACATAGGAATCGTACATGAAGATTCTGTGTTGTGGCATTATAACAACAGGGAGTCTGTCGCACTTCTCTACAAGAGTTTTTTGTCACATAGGAATCATACATGAAGATTTTGTATGCTGGCATTATAACAGCAGGTAATCTGTCTGATTTCTCTAAAACAGTTTGTTGTCACATAGGAATCATATATGAAGATTCTTTGTCCTGGTATTATAACAACAGGGGATCTGTCTCACTTCTCTACAAGAGTATGTTGTCACATAGGAATCATACATGGAGATTCTGTGTGCCAGCGTTATAACACCAGGGAATCTGTCTTACTTCTCTACAACTGTTGGTTGTCACATAGGAATCATACAAGAAGATTCTGTGTGCTGACATTATAACAGCAGGGAATCAGTCTCACTTCGCTACAAGAGTTTGTTGTCACATAAGAATCATACATGAAGATTCTGTGTGCCAGCATTATAACAGCAGGGAATCTGTCTCACTTCTCTACAAGAGTTTGTTGTCACATAGCAATCATACATGAAGATTCTGTGTGCTGCCATTATAACAGCAGGAAATCTGTCTCACTTCGCTACAAGAGTACGTTGTCACATAGGAATCATACATGGAGATTCTGTGTGCCAGCATTATAACAGCAGGGAATCTGTCTCACTTCTCTACAAGCGTTTGTTGTCAGATAGCAATCATACATGAAGATTCTGTGTGCTGCCATTATAACAGCAGGGAATCTGTCTCACTTCTCTTACAAGGGTTTGTTGTGACGTAGGAGTCATATATGAAGATTCTGTTCCAGGATTATAACAGCAGAGAATCTGTCTCACTTCGCTACAAGAGTTTGTTGTCACATAGCAATCATACATGAAGATTCTGTGTGCTGCCATTATAACAGCAGGGAATCTGTCTCACTTCTCTACAAGAGTTTGTTGTGACGTAGCAATCATACATGAAGATTCTGTGTGCTGCCATTATAACAGCAGGGAATCTGTCTCACTTCTCTACAAGAGTTTGTTGTGACGTAGCAATCATACATGAAGATTCCGTGTGCTGCCATTATAACAGCAGGGAATCTGTCTCACTTCTCAACAAGAGTTTGTTGTGACGTAGCAATCATACAAGAAGATTTTGTGTGCTGCCATTATAACAGCAGGGAATCTGTCTCACTTCTCTACAAGAGTTTGTTGTGACGTAGCAATCATACATGAAGATTCTGTGTGCTGCCATTATAACAGCAGGGAATCTGTCTCAGTTTTCTACAAGAGTTTGTTGTCACATAGGAATCATACATGAAGATTCTGTGTGCTGCCATTATAACAGCAGGGAATCTGTCTCACTTCTCTACAAGGGTTTGTTGTGACGTAGGAATCATATATGAAGATTCTGTTCCAGGATTATAACAGCAGAGAATCTGTCTCACTTCGCTACAAGAGTTTGTTGTCACATAGCAATCATACATGAAGATTCTGTGTGCTGCCATTATAAAAGCAGGGAATCTGTCTTACTTCTCTACAAGTGTTGGTTGTCACCTAGGAATCATACATGAAGATTCTATGTGCCAGCATTATAACACCAGGGAATCTGTCTTACTTCTCTACAAGTGTTGGTTGTCACATAGGAATCATACATGAAGATTCTGTGTGCTGACATTATAACAGCAGGGAATCTGTCTCAGTTCCCTAAAAGACTCTGTTGTCACATAGGAATCATACATGAAGATTCTGTGTGCTGACATTATAACAGCAGGGAATCTGTCTCAGTTCGCTACAAGACTTTGTTTTCACATAGGAATCATACATGAAGATTCTGTATGCTGGCATTATAACAGCACGAAATCTGGCCCACTTCTCTACAAGAGTTTGTTGTCACATAGGAATCATACATGGCGATTTTGTGTGCTAGCGATATAACCGTAGGGAAATTTTCTCACATCTCTACTTGAGTGTGTTGTCACATAGGAATCATACCTGAAGATTTTGTGTGCTAGGATTATAACAGCAGGAAATCTGTCCCACTTCTCTACAAGAGTTTGTTGTCACATAGGAATCATACATGGAGGTTCTGTGTGTTAGCATTATAACAGCAGGGAATCTGTTTCACTTTTCCACAAGAGTTTGTTGTCACATAGGAGTCATACATGAAGATTCTGTGTGCTGGCATTATAACAGTGAGGAATGTGTCTCACTTCTCAACAGGAGTTTGTTGTGACATAGGAATCATACATGAAGATTCTATGTGCTTGCATTATAACAACAGGGAATCTGTCTCACTTCTCTACAAGAGTTTCTTGTCACATAGGAATCATACATGAAGATTCTGTATGCTGGTATTATAACAGCAGGGAATCTGTCTCACTTCTCTACAAGAGTTTGTTGTCACATAGGAATAATATATGAAGATTCTGTGTCCTGGTATTATAACAGCAGGGAATCTATCTCACTTTTCTACAAGAGCTTGTTGTCACATAGGAATAATATATGAAGATTCTGTGTGTTGGTATTATAACAGCAGGGAATCTGTCTCACTTCTCTACAAGAGTTTGTTGTCACATAGGAATCATATATGAAGATTCTGTGTGCTGGTATTATAACAGCAGGGAATCTGTCTCACTTCTCTACAAGCGTTTGTTCTCACATAGGAATCATACATGAAGATTCAGTGTTCTACATTATAAAAACAGGGAAAATGTCTCATTTCTCTACAAGAGTTTGTTGTCATATAGGAATCATACATGAAGATTGTGTGTGCTGGTATTATAACTGCAGGGAATCTATCTCACTTCTCTACAAGAGCCTGTTGTCACATAGGAATCATATATGAAGATTCTGTGTGCTGGTATTATAACTGCAGGGAATCTGTCTCACTTCTCTACAAGAGTTTGTTGTCACATAGGAATCATATATGAAGATTCTGTGTGCCAGCATTATAACAGCAGGGAATCTGTCTCACTTCCTCCAAGAGTTTGTTGTCACATAGGAATCGTACATGAAGATTCTGTGTTGTGGTATTATAACAACAGGGGATCTGTCTCACTTCTCTACAAGAGTATGTTGTCACATAGGAATCATACATGGAGATTCTGTGTGCCAGCGTTATAACACCAGGGAATCTGTCTTACTTCTCTACAACTGTTGGTTGTCACATAGGAATCATACAAGAAGATTCTGTGTGCTGACATTATAACAGCAGGGAATCAGTCTCACTTCGCTACAAGAGTTTGTTGTCACATAAGAATCATACATGAAGATTCTGTGTGCCAGCATTATAACAGCAGGGAATCTGTCTCACTTCTCTACAAGAGTTTGTTGTCACATAGCAATCATACATGAAGATTCTGTGTGCTGCCATTATAACAGCAGAAAATCTGTCTCACTTCGCTACAAGAGTATGTTGTCACATAGGAATCATACATGGAGATTCTGTGTGCCAGCATTATAACACCAGGGAACCTGTCTCACTTCGCTACAAGAGTTTGTTGTCACATAGGAATCATACATGAAGATTCTGTGTGCTGCCATTATAACAGCAGGGAATCTGTCTCACTTCGCTACAAGAGTTTGTTGTCACATAGGAATCATACATGAAGATTCTGTGTGCCAGCATTATAACAGCAGGGAATCTGTCTCACTTCTCTACAAGAGTTTGTTGTCAGATAGCAATCATACATGAAGATTCTGTGTGCTGCCATTATAACAGCAGGGAATCTGTCTCACTTGTCTACAAGAGTTTGTTGTGACGTAGCAATTATACATGAAGATTCTGTGTGCTGCCATTATAACAGCAGGGAATCTGTCTCACTTCTCTACAAGAGTTTGTTGTGACGTAGCAATCATACATGAAGATTCCGTGTGCTGCCATTATAACAGCAGGGAATCTGTCTCACTTCTCTACAAGAGTTTGTTGTGACGTAGCAATCATACATGAAGATTTTGTGTGCTGCCATTATAACAGCAGGGAATCTGTCTCACTTCTCTACAAGAGTTTGTTGTGACGTAGCAATCATACATGAAGATTCTGTGTGCTGCCATTATAACAGCAGGGAATCTGTCTCAGTTTTCTACAAGAGTTTGTTGTCACATAGGAATCATACATGAAGATTCTGTGTGCTGCCATTATAACAGCAGGGAATCTGTCTCACTTCTCTACAAGGGTTTGTTGTGACGTAGGAGTCATATATGAAGATTCTGTTCCAGGATTATAACAGCAGAGAATCTGTCTCACTTCGCTACAAGAGTTTGTTGTCACATAGCAATCATACATGAAGATTCTGTGTGCTGCCATTATAAAAGCAGGGAATCTGTCTTACTTCTCTACAAGTGTTGGTTGTCACATAGGAATCATACATGAAGATTCTATGTGCCAGCATTATAACACCAGGGAATCTGTCTTACTTCTCTACAAGTGTTGGTTGTCACATAGGAATCATACATGAAGATTCTGTGTGCTGACGTTATAACAGCAGGGAATCTGTCTCAGTTCCCTAAAAGACTCTGTTGTCACATAGGAATCATACATGAAGATTCTGTGTGCTGACATTATAACAGTAGGGAATCTGTCTCAGTTCGCTACAAGACTTTGTTGTCACATAGGAATCATACATGAAGATTCTGTGTTGTGGCATTATAACAGCAGGGAATCTGTCTCACTTCTCTACAAGAGTTTGTTGTCACATAGGAATCGTATACGAAGGTTCTGTGTTGTGGCATTATAACAACAGGGAATCTGTCTCACTTCTCTACAAGAGTTTGTTGTCACATAGGAATCGTATACGAAGGTTCTGTGTTGTGGCATTATAACAACAGGGAATCTGTTTCACTGCTCTACAAGAGTTTGTTGTCACATAGGAGCCATACATGAAGATTCTGTGTTGTGGCATTATAACAGCAGGGAATCTGTGTAATTCTCTACAAGAGTTTGTTGTCACATAGGAATCATACATGAAGATTCTGTGTTGTGGCATTATAACAACAGGGAATCTGTCTCACTGCTCTACAAGAGTTTGTTGTCACATAGGAATCATACATGAAGTTTCTGTGTTGTGGCATTATAACAGCAGGGAATCTGTGTAATTCTCTACAAGAGTTTGTTGTCACATAGGAATCGTACATGAAGATTCTGTGTTGTGGCATTATAACAACAGGGAGTCTGTCGCACTTCTCTACAAGAGTTTGTTGTCACATAGGAATCATACATGAAGATTCTGTGTGCTGATAATATAACAACAGGGAATCTGTCTCACTGCTCTACAAGAGTTTGTTGTCACATAGGAATCGTACATGAAGATTCTGTGTTGTGGCATTATAACAGCAGGGAATCTGTGTAATTCTCTACAAGAGTTTGTTGTCACATAGGAATCGTACATGAAGATTCTGTGTTGTGGCATTATAACAGCTGGGAATCTGTGTAATTCTCTACAAGAGTTTGTTGTCACATAGGAATCGTACATGAAGATTCTGTGTTGTGGCATTATAACAACAGGGAGTCTGTCGCACTTCTCTACAAGAGTTTTTTGTCACATAGGAATCATACATGAAGATTTTGTATGCTGGCATTATAACAGCAGGTAATCTGTCTGATTTCTCTAAAACAGTTTGTTGTCACATAGGAATCATATATGAAGATTCTTTGTCCTGGTATTATAACAACAGGGGATCTGTCTCACTTCTCTACAAGAGTATGTTGTCACATAGGAATCATACATGGAGATTCTGTGTGCCAGCGTTATAACACCAGGGAATCTGTCTTACTTCTCTACAACTGTTGGTTGTCACATAGGAATCATACAAGAAGATTCTGTGTGCTGACATTATAACAGCAGGGAATCAGTCTCACTTCGCTACAAGAGTTTGTTGTCACATAAGAATCATACATGAAGATTCTGTGTGCCAGCATTATAACAGCAGGGAATCTGTCTCACTTCTCTACAAGAGTTTGTTGTCACATAGCAATCATACATGAAGATTCTGTGTGCTGCCATTATAACAGCAGGAAATCTGTCTCACTTCGCTACAAGAGTACGTTGTCACATAGGAATCATACATGGAGATTCTGTGTGCCAGCATTATAACAGCAGGGAATCTGTCTCACTTCTCTACAAGCGTTTGTTGTCAGATAGCAATCATACATGAAGATTCTGTGTGCTGCCATTATAACAGCAGGGAATCTGTCTCACTTCTCTTACAAGGGTTTGTTGTGACGTAGGAGTCATATATGAAGATTCTGTTCCAGGATTATAACAGCAGAGAATCTGTCTCACTTCGCTACAAGAGTTTGTTGTCACATAGCAATCATACATGAAGATTCTGTGTGCTGCCATTATAAAAGCAGGGAATCTGTCTTACTTCTCTACAAGTGTTGGTTGTCACATAGGAATCATACATGAAGATTCTATGTGCCAGCATTATAACACCAGGGAATCTGTCTTACTTCTCTACAAGTGTTGGTTGTCACATAGGAATCATACATGAAGATTCTGTGTGCTGACATTATAACAGCAGGGAATCTGTCTCAGTTCCCAAAAAAACTCTGTTGTCACATAGGAATCATACATGAAGATTCTGTGTGCTGACATTATAACAGTAGGGAATCTGTCTCAGTTCGCTACAAGACTTTGTTGTCACATAGGAATCATACATGAAGATTCTGTGTTGTGGCATTATAGCAGCAGGGAATCTGTCTGACTTCTCTACAAGAGTTTGTTGTCACATAGGAATCGTATACGAAGGTTCTGTGTTGTGGCATTATAACAACAGGGAATCTGTCTCACTGCTCTACAAGAGTTTGTTGTCACATAGGATCCGTATACGAAGATTCTGTGTTGTGGCATTATAACAACAGGGAATCTGTGTAATTCTCTACAAGAGTTTGTTGTCACATAGGAATCATACATGAAGATTCAGTGTGCTGGCAATATAACAACAGGGAATCTGTCTCACTTCTCTACAAGAGTTTGTTGTCACATAGGAATCGTATACGAAGGTTCTGTGTTGTGGCATTATAACAACAGGGAATCTGTCTCACTGCTCTACAAGAGTTTGTTGTCACATAGGAACCATACATGAAGATTCTGTGTTGTGGCATTATAACAGCAGGGAATCTGTGTAATTCTCTACAAGAGTTTGTTGTCACATAGGAATCATACATGAAGATTCAGTGTGCTGGCAATATAACAACAGGGAATCTGTCTCACTGCTCTACAAGAGTTTGTTGTCACATAGGAATCATACATGAAGATTCTGTGTTGTGGCATTATAACAGCAGGGAATCTGTGTAATTCTCTACAAGAGTTTGTTGTCACATAGGAATCATACATGAAGATTCTGTGTTGTGGCATTATAACAACAGGGAATCTGTCTCACTGCTCTACAAGAGTTTGTTGTCACATAGGAATCATACATGAAGTTTCTGTGTTGTGGCATTATAACAGCAGGGAATCTGTGTAATTCTCTACAAGAGTTTGTTGTCACATAGGAATCGTACATGAAGATTCTGTGTTGTGGCATTATAACAACAGGGAGTCTGTCGCACTTCTCTACAAGAGTTTTTTGTCACATAGGAATCATACATGAAGATTTTGTATGCTGGCATTATAACAGCAGGGAATCTGTCTGACTTCTCTACAACAGTTTGTTGTCACATAGGAATCATATATGAAGATTCTTTGTGCTGGTATTATAACAACAGGGGATCTGTCTCACTTCTCTACAAGAGTATGTTGTCACATAGGAATCATACATGGAGATTCTGTGTGCCAGCGTTATAACACCAGGGAATTTGTCTTACTTCTCTACAACTGCTGGTTGTCACATAGGAATCATACAAGAAGATTCTGTGTGCTGACATTATAACAGCAGGGAATCAGTCTCACTTCGCTACAAGAGTTTGTTGTCACTTAAGAATCATACATGAAGATTCTGTGTGCCAGCATTATAACAGCAGGGAATCTGTCTCACTTCTCTACAAGAGTTTGTGGTCACATAGCAATCATACATGAAGATTCTGTGTGCTGCCATTATAACAACAGGAAATCTGTCTCACTTCGCTACAAGAGTATGTTGTCACATAGGAATCATACATGGAGATTCTGTGTGCCAGCATTATAACACCAGGGAACCTGTCTCTCTTCGCTACAAGAGTTTGTTGTCACATAGGAATCATACATGAAGATTCTGTGTGCTGCCATTATAACAGCAGGGAATCTGTCTCACTTCGCTACAAGAGTTTGTTTTCACATAGGAATCATACATGAAGATTCTGTGTGCCAGCATTATAACAGCAGGGAATCTGTCTCACTTCTCAACAGGAGTTTGTTGTGACATAGGAATCATACATGAAGATTCTGTGTGCTGGCATTATAACAACAGGGAACCGGTCTCACTTCTCTACAAGAGTTTCTTGTCACATAGGAATCATACATGACGATTCTGTGTGCTGGCATTATAATAGCAAACAATCTGTCTCACTTCTCTACAACAGTTTGTTGTCACAGCAGAATCATAAATGAAGATTCTGTGTGCTAACTTTATAACAACAGGGCATCTGTCCCACTGCTCTACAAGAGTTTGTTGTCACATAGGAATCATACATGAAGATTCTGTGTGCTGCCATTATAACAGCAGGGAATCTGTGTAATTCTCTACAAGAGTTTGTTGTCACATAGGAATCATACATGAAGATTCAGTGTGCTGGCAATATAACAGCAGGGAATCTGTCTCACTGCTCTACAAGAGTTTGTTGTCACATAGGAATCATACATGAAGATTCAGTGTGCTGGCAATATAACAACAGGGAATCTGTCTCACTGCTCTACAAGAGTTTGTTGTCACATAGGAATCGTATACGAAGATTCTGTGTGCTGGCAATATAACAACAGGCAATCTGTCTCACTGCTCTACAAGAGTTTGTTGTCACATAGGAATCATACATGAAGATTCAGTGTGCTGGCAATATAACAAAAGGGAATCTGTCTCACTGCTCTACAAGAGTTTGTTGTCACATAGGAATCGTATACGAAGATTCTGTGTTGTGGCATTATAACAACAGGGAATCTGTGTAATTCTCTACAAGAGTTTGTTGTCACATAGGAATCATACATGAAGATTCAGTGTGCTGGCAATATAACAACAGGGAATCTGTCTCACTTCTCTACAAGAGTTTGTTGTCACATAGGAATCGTATACGAAGGTTCTGTGTTGTGGCATTATAACAACAGGGAATCTGTCTCACTGCTCTACAAGAGTTTGTTGTCACATAGGAATCGTACATGAAGATTCTGTGTTGTGGCATTATAACAGCAGGGAATCTGTGTAATTCTCTACAAGAGTTTGTTGTCACATAGGAATCATACATGAAGATTCTGTGTGCTGGCAATATAACAACAGGGAATCTGTCTCACTGCTCTACAAGAGTTTGTTGTCACATAGGAATCGTACATGAAGATTCTGTGTTGTGGCATTATAACAGCAGGGAATCTGTGTAATTCTCTACAAGAGTTTGTTGTCACATAGGAATCGTACATGAAGATTCTGTGTTGTGGCATTATAACAGCAGGGAATCTGTGTAATTCTCTACAAGAGTTTGTTGTCACATAGGAATCGTACATGAAGATTCTGTGTTGTGGCATTATAACAACAGGGAGTCTGTCGCACTTCTCTACAAGAGTTTTTTGTCACATAGGAATCATACATGAAGATTTTGTATGCTGGCATTATAACAGCAGGGAATCTGTCTGACTTCTCTACAACAGTTTGTTGTCACATAGGAATCATATATGAAGATTCTTTGTCCTGGTATTATAACAACAGGGGATCTGGCTCACTTCTCTACAAGAGTATGTTGTCACATAGGAATCATACATGGAGATTCTGTGTGCCAGCATTATAACAGCAGGGAATCTGTCTCACTTCTCTACAAGAGTTTGTTGTCACATAGCAATCATACATGAAGATTCTGTGTGCTGCCATTTCAACAGCAGGAAATCTGTCTCACTTCGCTACAAGAGTATGTTGTCACATAGGAATCATACATTGAGATTCTGTGTGCCAGTATTATAACACCAGGGAACCTGTCTCACTTCGCTACAAGAGTTTGTTGTCACATAGGAATCATACATGAAGATTCTGTGTGCTGCCATTATAACAGCAGGGAATCTGTCTCACTTCGCTACAAGAGTTTGTTGTCACATAGGAATCATACATGAAGATTCTGTGTGCCAGCATTATAACAGCAGGGAATCTGTCTCACTTCTCTACAAGAGTTTGTTGTCAGATAGCAATCATACATGAAGATTCTGTGTGCTGCCATTATAACAGCAGGGAATCTGTCTCACTTGTCTACAAGAGTTTGTTGTGACGTAGCAATCATACATGAAGATTCTGTGTGCTGCCATTATAACAGCAGGGAATCTGTCTCACTTCTCTACAAGAGTTTGTTGTGACGTAGCAATCATACATGAAGATTCCGTGTGCTGCCATTATAACAGCAGGGAATCTGTCTCACTTCTCTACAAGAGTTTGTTGTGACGTAGCAATCATACATGAAGATTTTGTGTGCTGCCATTATAACAGCAGGGAATCTGTCTCACTTCTCTACAAGAGTTTGTTGTGACGTAGCAATCATACATGAAGATTCTGTGTGCTGCCATTATAACAGCAGGGAATCTGTCTCAGTTTTCTACAAGAGTTTGTTGTCACATAGGAATCATACATGAAGATTCTGTGTGCTGCCATTATAACAGCAGGGAATCTGTCTCACTTCTCTACAAGGGTTTGTTGTGACGTAGGAGTCATATATGAAGATTCTGTTCCAGGATTATAAATGCAGAGAATCTGTCTCACTTCGCTACAAGAGTTTGTTGTCACATAGCAATCATACATGAAGATTCTGTGTGCTGCCATTATAAAAGCAGGGAATCTGTCTTACTTCTCTACAAGTGTTGGTTGTCACATAGGAATCATACATGAAGATTCTATGTGCCAGCATTATAACACTAGGGAATCTGTCTTACTTCTCTACAAGTGTTTGTTGTCACATAGGAATCATACATGAAGATTCTGTGTGCTGACATTATAACAGCAGGGAATCTGTCTCAGTTCCCTAAAAGACTCTGTTGTCACATAGGAATCATACATGAAGATTCTGTGTGCTGACATTATAACAGTAGGGAATCTGTCTCAGTTCGCTACAAGACTTTGTTGTCACATAGGAATCATACATGAAGATTTTGTGTTGTGGCATTATAACAGCAGGGAATCTGTCTCACTTCTCTACAAGAGTTTGTTGTCACATAGGAATCGTATACGAAGGTTCTGTGTTGTGGCATTATAACAACAGGGAATCTGTCTCACTGCTCTACAAGAGTTTGTTGTCACATAGGATCCGTATACGAAGATTCTGTGTTGTGGCATTATAACAACAGGGAATCTGTGTAATTCTCTACAAGAGTTTGTTGTCACATAGGAATCATACATGAAGATTCAGTGTGCTGGCAATATAACAACAGGGAATCTGTCTCACTTCTCTACAAGAGTTTGTTGTCACATAGGAATCGTATACGAAGGTTCTGTGTTGTGGCATTATAACAACAGGGAATCTGTCTCACTGCTCTACAAGAGTTTGTTGTCACATAGGAACCATACATGAAGATTCTGTGTTGTGGCATTATAACAGCAGGGAATCTGTGTAATTCTCTACAAGAGTTTGTTGTCACATAGGAATCATACATGAAGATTCAGTGTGCTGGCAATATAACAACAGGGAATCTGTCTCACTGCTCTACAAGAGTTTGTTGTCACATAGGAATCATACATGAAGATTCTGTGTTGTGGCATTATAACAGCAGGGAATCTGTGTAATTCTCTACAAGAGTTTGTTGTCACCTAGGAATCATACATGAAGATTCTGTGTTGTGGCATTATAACAACAGGGAATCTGTCTCACTGCTCTACAAGAGTTTGTTGTCACATAGGAATCATACATGAAGTTTCTGTGTTGTGGCATTATAACAGCAGGGAATCTGTGTAATTCTCTACAAGAGTTTGTTGTCACATAGGAATCGTACATGAAGATTCTGTGTTGTGGCATTATAACAACAGGGAGTCTGTCGCACTTCTCTACAAGAGTTTTTTGTCACATAGGAATCATACATGAAGATTTTGTATGCTGGCATTATAACAGCAGGGAATCTGTCTGACTTCTCTACAACAGTTTGTTGTCACATAGGAATCATATATGAAGATTCTTTGTGCTGGTATTATAACAACAGGGGATCTGTCTCACTTCTCTACAAGAGTATGTTGTCACATAGGAATCATACATGGAGATTCTGTGTGCCAGCATTATAACACCAGGGAACCTGTCTCTCTTCGCTACAAGAGTTTGTTGTCACATAGGAATCATACATGAAGATTCTGTGTGCTGCCATTATAACAGCAGGGAATCTGTCTCACTTCGCTACAAGAGTTTGTTTTCACATAGGAATCATACATGAAGATTCTGTGTGCCAGCATTATAACAGCAGGGAATCTGTCTCACTTCTCAACAGGAGTTTGTTGTGACATAGGAATCATACATGAAGATTCTGTGTGCTGGCATTATAACAACAGGGAACCGGTCTCACTTCTCTACAAGAGTTTCTTGTCACATAGGAATCATACATGACGATTCTGTGTGCTGGCATTATAATAGCAAACAATCTGTCTCACTTCTCTACAACAGTTTGTTGTCACAGCAGAATCATAAATGAAGATTCTGTGTGCTAACTTTATAACAACAGGGCATCTGTCCCACTGCTCTACAAGAGTTTGTTGTCACATAGGAATCATACATGAAGATTCAGTGTGCTGGCAATATAACAGCAGGGAATCTGTCTCACTGCTCTACAAGAGTTTGTTGTCACATAGGAATCATACATGAAGATTCAGTGTGCTGGCAATATAACAACAGGGAATCTGTCTCACTGCTCTACAAGAGTTTGTTGTCACATAGGAATCGTATACGAAGATTCTGTGTGCTGGCAATATAACAACAGGGAATCTGTCTCACTGCTCTACAAGAGTTTGTTGTCACATAGGAATCATACATGAAGATTCAGTGTGCTGGCAATATAACAAAAAAGAATCTGTCTCACTGCTCTACAAGAGTTTGTTGTCACATAGGAATCGTATACGAAGATTCTGTGTCGTGGCATTATAACAACAGGGAATCTGTGTAATTCTCTACAAGAGTTTGTTGTCACATAGGAATCATACATGAAGATTCAGTGTGCTGGCAATATAACAACAGGGAATCTGTCTCACTTCTCTACAAGAATTTGTTGTCACATAGGAATCGTATACGAAGGTTCTGTGTTGTGGCATTATAACAACAGGGAATCTGTCTCACTGCTCTACAAGAGTTTGTTGTCACATAGGAATCGTACATGAAGATTCTGTGTTGTGGCATTATAACAGCAGGGAATCTGTGTAATTCTCTACAAGAGTTTGTTGTCACATAGGAATCATACATGAAGATTCTGTGTGCTGGCAATATAACAACAGGGAATCTGTCTCACTGCTCTACAAGAGTTTGTTGTCACATAGGAATCGTACATGAAGATTCTGTGTTGTGGCATTATAACAGCAGGGAATCTGTGTAATTCTCTACAAGAGTTTGTTGTCACATAGGAATCGTACATGAAGATTCTGTGTTGTGGCATTATAACAGCAGGGAATCTGTGTAATTCTCTACAAGAGTTTGTTGTCACATAGGAATCGTACATGAAGATTCTGTGTTGTGGCATTATAACAACAGGGAGTCTGTCGCACTTCTCTACAAGAGTTTTTTGTCACATAGGAATCATACATGAAGATTTTGTATGCTGGCATTATAACAGCAGGGAATCTGTCTGACTTCTCTACAACAGTTTGTTGTCACATAGGAATCATATATGAAGATTCTTTGTCCTGGTATTATAACAACAGGGGATCTGTCTCACTTCTCTACAAGAGTATGTTGTCACATAGGAATCATACATGGAGATTCTGTGTGCCAGCATTATAACAGCAGGGAATCTGTCTCACTTCTCTACAAGAGTTTGTTGTCACATAGCAATCATACATGAAGATTCTGTGTGCTGCCATTATAACAGCAGGAAATCTGTCTCACTTCGCTAGAAGAGTATGTTGTCACATAGGAATCATACATGGAGATTCTGTGTGCCAGTATTATAACACCAGGGAACCTGTCTCACTTCGCTACAAGAGTTTGTTGTCACATAGGAATCATACATGAAGATTCTGTGTGCTGCCATTATAACAGCAGGGAATCTGTCTCACTTCGCTACAAGAGTTTGTTGTCACATAGGAATCATACATGAAGATTCTGTGTGCCAGCATTATAACAGCAAGGAATCTGTCTCACTTCTCTACAAGAGTTTGTTGTCAGATAGCAATCATACATGAAGATTCTGTGTGCTGCCATTATAACAGCAGGGAATCTGTCTCACTTGTCTACAAGAGTTTGTTGTGACGTAGCAATCATACATGAAGATTCTGTGTGCTGCCATTATAACAGCAGGGAATCTGTCTCACTTCTCTACAAGAGTTTGTTGTGACGTAGCAATCATACATGAAGATTCCGTGTGCTGCCATTATAACAGCAGGGAATCTGTCTCACTTCTCTACAAGAGTTTGTTGTGACGTAGCAATCATACATGAAGATTTTGTGTGCTGCCATTATAACAGCAGGGAATCTGTCTCACTTCTCTACAAGAGTTTGTTGTGACGTAGCAATCATACATGAAGATTCTGTGTGCTGCCATTATAACAGCAGGGAATCTGTCTCAGTTTTCTACAAGAGTTTGTTGTCACATAGGAATCATACATGAAGATTCTGTGTGCTGCCATTATAACAGCAGGGAATCTGTCTCACTTCTCTACAAGGGTTTGTTGTGACGTAGGAGTCATATATGAAGATTCTGTTCCAGGATTATAAATGCAGAGAATCTGTCTCACTTCGCTACAAGAGTTTGTTGTCACATAGCAATCATACATGAAGATTCTGTGTGCTGCCATTATAAAAGCAGGGAATCTGTCTTACTTCTCTACAAGTGTTGGTTGTCACATAGGAATCATACATGAAGATTCTATGTGCCAGCATTATAACACTAGGGAATCTGTCTTACTTCTCTACAAGTGTTGGTTGTCACATAGGAATCATACATGAAGATTCTGTGTGCTGACATTATAACAGCAGGGAATCTGTCTCAGTTCCCTAAAAGACTCTGTTGTCACATAGGAATCATACATGAAGATTCTGTGTGCTGACATTATAACAGTAGGGAATCTGTCTCAGTTCGCTACAAGACTTTGTTGTCACATAGGAATCATACATGAAGATTCTGTGTTGTGGCATTATAACAGCAGGGAATCTGTCTCACTTCTCTACAAGAGTTTGTTGTCACATAGGAATCGTATACGAAGGTTCTGTGTTGTGGCATTATAACAACAGGGAATCTGTCTCACTGCTCTACAAGAGTTTGTTGTCACATAGGATCCGTATACGAAGATTCTGTGTTGTGGCATTATAACAACAGGGAATCTGTGTAATTCTCTACAAGAGTTTGTTGTCACATAGGAATCATACATGAAGATTCAGTGTGCTGGCAATATAACAACAGGGAATCTGTCTCACTTCTCTACAAGAGTTTGTTGTCACATAGGAATCGTATACGAAGGTTCTGTGTTGTGGCATTATAACAACAGGGAATCTGTCTCACTGCTCTACAAGAGTTTGTTGTCACATAGGAACCATACATGAAGATTCTGTGTTGTGGCATTATAACAGCAGGGAATCTGTGTAATTCTCTACAAGAGTTTGTTGTCACATAGGAATCATACATGAAGATTCAGTGTGCTGGCAATATAACAACAGGGAATCTGTCTCACTGCTCTACAAGAGTTTGTTGTCACATAGGAATCATACATGAAGATTCTGTGTTGTGGCATTATAACAGCAGGGAATCTGTGTAATTCTCTACAAGAGTTTGTTGTCACCTAGGAATCATACATGAAGATTCTGTGTTGTGGCATTATAACAACAGGGAATCTGTCTCACTGCTCTACAAGAGTTTGTTGTCACATAGGAATCATACATGAAGTTTCTGTGTTGTGGCATTATAACAGCAGGGAATCTGTGTAATTCTCTACAAGAGTTTGTTGTCACATAGGAATCGTACATGAAGATTCTGTGTTGTGGCATTATAACAACAGGGAGTCTGTCGCACTTCTCTACAAGAGTTTTTTGTCACATAGGAATCATACATGAAGATTTTGTATGCTGGCATTATAACAGCAGGGAATCTGTCTGACTTCTCTACAACAGTTTGTTGTCACATAGGAATCATATATGAAGATTCTTTGTGCTGGTATTATAACAACAGGGGATCTGTCTCACTTCTCTACAAGAGTATGTTGTCACATAGGAATCATACATGGAGATTCTGTGTGCCAGCGTTATAACACCAGGGAATTTGTCTTACTTCTCTACAACTGCTGGTTGTCACATAGGAATCATACAAGAAGATTCTGTGTGCTGACATTATAACAGCAGGGAATCAGTCTCACTTCGCTACAAGAGTTTGTTGTCACATAAGAATCATACATGAAGATTCTTTGTGCCAGCATTATAACAGCAGGGAATCTGTCTCACTTCTCTACAAGAGTTTGTTGTCACATAGCAATCATACATGAAGATTCTGTGTGCTGCCATTATAACAACAGGAAATCTGTCTCACTTCGCTACAAGAGTATGTTGTCACATAGGAATCATACATGGAGATTCTGTGTGCCAGCATTATAACACCAGGGAACCTGTCTCACTTCGCTACAAGAGTTTGTTGTCACATAGGAATCATACATGAAGATTCTGTGTGCTGCCATTATAACAGAAGGGAATCTGTCTCACTTCGCTACAAGAGTTTGTTTTCACATAGGAATCATACATGAAGATTCTGTGTGCCAGCATTATAACAGCAGGGAATCTGTCTCACTTCTCAACAGGAGTTTGTTGTGACATAGGAATCATACATGAAGATTCTGTGTGCTGGCATTATAACAACAGGGAATCGGTCTCACTTCTCTACAAGAGTTTCTTGTCACATAGGAATCATACATGACGATTCTGTGTGCTGGCATTATAATAGCAAACAATCTGTCTCACTTCTCTACAAGAGTTTGTTGTCACAGCAGAATCATAAATGAAGATTCTGTGTGCTAACTTTATAACAACAGGGAATCTGTCCCACTGCTCTACAAGAGTTTGTTGTCACATAGGAATAATACATGAAGATTCTGTGTGCTGCCATTATAACAGCAGGGAATCTGTGTAATTCTCTACAAGAGTTTGTTGACACATAGGAATCATACATGAAGATTCAGTGTGCTGGCAATATAACAGCAGGGAATCTGTCTCACTGCTCTACAAGAGTTTGTTGTCACATAGGAATCATACATGAAGATTCAGTGTGCTGGCAATATAACAACAGGGAATCTGTCTCACTGCTCTACAAGAGTTTGTTGTCACATAGGAATCGTATACGAAGATTCTGTGTGCTGGCAATATAACAACAGGGAATCTGTCTCACTGCTCTACAAGAGTTTGTTGTCACATAGGAATCATACATGAAGATTCAGTGTGCTGGCAATATAACAAAAGGGAATCTGTCTCACTGCTCTACAAGAGTTTGTTGTCACATAGGAATCGTATACGAAGATTCTGTGTTGTGGCATTATAACAACAGGGAATCTGTGTAATTCTCTACAAGAGTTTGTTGTCACATAGGAATCATACATGAAGATTCAGTGTGCTGGCAATATAACAACAGGGAATCTGTCTCACTTCTCTGCAAGAGTTTGTTGTCACATAGGAATCGTATACGAAGGTTCTGTGTTGTGGCATTATAACAACAGGGAATCTGTCTCACTGCTCTACAAGAGTTTGTTGACACATAGGAATCGTACATGAAGATTCTGTGTTGTGGCATTATAACAGCAGGGAAACTGTGTAAATCTCTACAAGAGTTTGTTGTCACATAGGAATCATACATGAAGATTCTGTGTGCTGGCAATATAACAACAGGGAATCTGTCTCACTGCTCTACAAGAGTTTGTTGTCACATAGGAATCGTACATGAAGATTCTGTGTTGTGGCATTATAACAGCAGGGAATCTGTGTAATTCTCTACAAGAGTTTGTTGTCACATAGGAATCGTACATGAAGATTCTGTGTTGTGGCATTATAACAGCAGGGAATCTGTGTAATTCTCGACAAGAGTTTGCTGTCACATAGGAATCATACATGAAGATTCTGTGTGCTGGCAATATAACAACAGGGAATCTGTCTCACTGCTCTACAAGAGTTTGTTGTCACATAGGAATCGTACATGAAGATTCTGTGTTGTGGCATTATAACAGCAGGGAATCTGTGTAATTCTCTACAAGAGTTTGTTGTCACATAGGAATCGTACATGAAGATTCTGTGTTGTGGCATTATAACAACAGGGAGTCTGTCGCACTTCTCTACAAGATTTTTTTGTCACATAGGAATCGTACATGAAGATTCTGTGTTGTGGCATTATAACAACAGGGAGTCTGTCGCACTTCTCTACAAGAGTTTGTTGTCACATAGGAATCGTACATGAAGATTCTGTGTTGTGGCATTATAACAGCAGGGAATCTGTGTAATTCTCTACAAGAGTTTGTTGTCACATAGGAATCGTATACGAAGATTCTGTGTTGTGGCATTATAACAGCAGGGAATCTGTGTAATTCTCTACAAGAGTTTTTTGTCACATAGGAATCATACATGAAGATTTTGTATGCTGGCATTATAACAGCAGGGAATTTGTCTGACTTCTCTACAACAGTTTGTTGTCACATAGGAATCATATATGAAGATTCTTTGTGCTGGTATTATAACAACAGGGGATCTGTCTCACTTCTCTACAAGAGTATGTTGTCACATAGGAATCATACATGAAGATTCTGTGTGCCAGCATTATAACAGCAGGGAATCTGTCTCACTTCTCTACAAGAGTTTGTTGTCACATAGCAATCATACATGAAGATTCTGTGTGCTGCCATTATAACAGCAGGAAATCTGTCTCACTTCGCTACAAGAGTATGTTGTCACATAGGAATCATACATGGAGATTCTGTGTGCCAGCATTATAACACCAGGGAACCTGTCTCACTTCGCTACAAGAGTTTGTTGTCACATAGGAATCATACATGAAGATTCTGTGTGCTGCCATTATAACAGCAGGGAATCTGTCTCACTTCGCTACAAGAGTTTGTTGTCACATAGGAATCATACATGAAGATTCTGTGTGCCAGCATTATAACAGCAGGGAATCTGTCTCACTTCTCTACAAGAGTTTGTTGTCAGATAGCAATCATACATGAAGATTCTGTGTGCTGCCATTATAACAGCAGGGAATCTGTCTCACTTCTCTACAAGAGTTTGTTGTGACGTAGCAATCATACATGAAGATTCTGTGTGCTGCCATTATAACAGCAGGGAATCTGTCTCACTTCTCTACAAGAGTTTGTTGTGACGTAGCAATCATACATGAAGATTCCGTGTGCTGCCATTATAACAGCAGGGAATCTGTCTCACTTCTCTACAAGAGTTTGTTGTGACGTAGCAATCATACATGAAGATTTTGTGTGCTGCCATTATAACAGCAGGGAATCTGTCTCACTTCTCTACAAGAGTTTGTTGTGACGTAGCAATCATACATGAAGATTCTGTGTGCTGCAATTATAACAGCAGGGAATCTGTCTCAGTTTTCTACAAGAGTTTGTTGTCACATAGGAATCATACATGAAGATTCTGTGTGCTGCCATTATAACAGCAGGGAATCTGTCTCACTTCTCTACAAGGGTTTGTTGTGACGTAGGAATCATATATGAAGATTCTGTTCCAGGATTATAACAGCAGAGAATCTGTCTCACTTCGCTACAAGAGTTTGTTGTCACATAGCAATCATACATGAAGATTCTGTGTGCTGCCATTATAAAAGCAGGGAATCTGTCTTACTTCTCTACAAGTGTTGGTTGTCACATAGGAATCATACATGAAGATTCTATGTGCCAGCATTATAACACCAGGGAATCTGTCTTACTTCTCTACAAGTGTTGGTTGTCACATAGGAATCATACATGAAGATTCTGTGTGCTGACATTATAACAGCAGGGAATCTGTCTCAGTTCCCTAAAAGACTCTGTTGTCACATAGGAATCATACATGAAGATTCTGTGTGCTGACATTATAACAGCAGGGAATCTGTCTCAGTTCGCTACAAGACTTTGTTGTCACATAGGAATCATACATGAAGATTCTGTATGCTGGCATTATAACAGCACGAAATCTGTCCCACTTCTCTACAAGAGTTTGTTGTCACATAGGAATCATACATGGCGATTCTGTGTGCTAGCGATATAACCGAAGGGAAATTTTTTCACATCTCTACTTGAGTGTGTTGTCACATAGGAATCATACATGAAGATTTTGTGTGCTAGGATTATAACAGCAGGAAATCTGTCCCACTTCTCTACAAGAGTTTGTTGTCACATAGGAATCATACATGGAGGTTCTGTGTGTTAGCATTATAACAGCAGGGAATCTGTTTCACTTTTCCACAAGAGTTTGTTGTCACATAGGAGTCATACATGAAGATTCTGTGTTGTGGCATTATAACAACAGGGAGTCTGTCGCACTTCTCTACAAGAGTTTTTTGTCACATAGGAATCATACATGAAGATTTTGTATGCTGGCATTATAACAGCAGGGAATCTGTCTGACTTCTCTACAACAGTTTGTTGTCACATAGGAATCATATATGAAGATTCTTTGTGCTGGTATTATAACAACAGGGGATCTGTCTCACTTCTCTACAAGAGTATGTTGTCACATAGGAATCATACATGGAGATTCTGTGTGCCAGCGTTATAACACCAAGGAATTTGTCTTACTTCTCTACAACTGCTGGTTGTCACATAGGAATCATACAAGAAGATTCTGTGTGCTGACATTATAACAGCAGGGAATCAGTCTCACTTCGCTACAAGAGTTTGTTGTCACATAAGAATCATACATGAAGATTCTTTGTGCCAGCATTATAACAGCAGGGAATCTGTCTCACTTCTCTACAAGAGTTTGTTGTCACATAGCAATCATACATGAAGATTCTGTGTGCTGCCATTATAACAACAGGAAATCTGTCTCACTTCGCTACAAGAGTATGTTGTCACATAGGAATCATACATGGAGATTCTGTGTGCCAGCATTATAACACCAGGGAACCTGTCTCACTTCGCTACAAGAGTTTGTTGTCACATAGGAATCATACATGAAGATTCTGTGTGCTGCCATTATAACAGCAGGGAATCTGTCTCACTTCGCTACAAGAGTTTGTTTTCACATAGGAATCATACATGAAGATTCTGTGTGCCAGCATTATAACAGCAGGGAATCTGTCTCACTTCTCAACAGGAGTTTGTTGTGACATAGGAATCATACATGAAGATTCTGTGTGCTGGCATTATAACAACAGGGAATCGGTCTCACTTCTCTACAAGAGTTTCTTGTCACATAGGAATCATACATGACCATTCTGTGTGCTGGCATTATAATAGCAAACAATCTGTCTCACTTCTCTACAAGAGTTTGTTGTCACAGCAGAATCATAAATGAAGATTCTGTGTGCTAACTTTATAACAACAGGGAATCTGTCCCACTGCTCTACAAGAGTTTGTTGTCACATAGGAATCATACATGAAGATTCTGTGTGCTGCCATTATAACAGCAGGGAATCTGTGTAATTCTCTACAAGAGTTTGTTGTCACATAGGAATCATACATGAAGATTCAGTGTGCTGGCAATATAACAGCAGGGAATCTGTCTCACTGCTCTACAAGAGTTTGTTGTCACATAGGAATCATACATGAAGATTCAGTGTGCTGGCAATATAACAACAGGGAATCTGTCTCACTGCTCTACAAGAGTTTGTTGTCACATAGGAATCGTATACGAAGATTCTGTGTGCTGGCAATATAACAACAGGCAATCTGTCTCACTGCTCTACAAGAGTTTGTTGTCACATAGGAATCATACATGAAGATTCAGTGTGCTGGCAATATAACAAAAGGGAATCTGTCTCACTGCTCTACAAGAGTTTGTTGTCACATAGGAATCGTATACGAAGATTCTGTGTTGTGGCATTATAACAACAGGGAATCTGTGTAATTCTCTAATAGAGTTTGTTGTCACATAGGAATCATACATGAAGATTCAGTGTGCTGGCAATATAACAACAGGGAATCTGTCTCACTTCTCTACAAGAGTTTGTTGTCACATAGGAATCGTATACGAAGGTTCTGTGTTGTGGCATTATAACAACAGGGAATCTGTCTCACTGCTCTACAAGAGTTTGTTGTCACATAGGAATCGTACATGAAGATTCTGTGTTGTGGCATTATAACAGCAGGGAAACTGTGTAATTCTCTACAAGAGTTTGTTGTCACATAGGAATCATACATGAAGATTCTGTGTGCTGGCAATATAACAACAGGGAATCTGTCTCACTGCTCTACAAGAGTTTTTTGTCACATAGGAATCGTACATGAAGATTCTGTGTTGTGGCATTATAACAGCAGGGAATCTGTGTAATTCTCTACAAGAGTTTGTTGTCACATAGGAATCGTATACGAAGATTCTGTGTTGTGGCATTATAACAGCAGGGAATCTGTGTAATTCTCTACAAGAGTTTTTTGTCACATAGGAATCATACATGAAGATTTTGTATGCTGGCATTATAACAGCAGGGAATTTGTCTGACTTCTCTACAACAGTTTGTTGTCACATAGGAATCATATATGAAGATTCTTTGTGCTCGTATTATAACAACAGGGGATCTGTCTCACTTCTCTACAAGAGTATGTTGTCACATAGGAATCATACATGAAGATTCTGTGTGCCAGCATTATAACAGCAGGGAATCTGTCTCACTTCTCTACAAGAGTTTGTTGTCACATAGCAATCATACATGAAGATTCTGTGTGCTGCCATTATAACAGCAGGAAATCTGTCTCACTTCGCTACAAGAGTATGTTGTCACATAGGAATCATACATGGAGATTCTGTGTGCCAGCATTATAACACCAGGGAACCTGTCTCACTTCGCTACAAGAGTTTGTTGTCACATAGGAATCATACATGAAGATTCTGTGTGCTGCCATTATAACAACAGGGAATCTGTCTCACTTCGCTACAAGAGTTTGTTGTCACATAGGAATCATACATGAAGATTCTGTGTGCCAGCATTATAACAGCAGGGAATCTGTCTCACTTCTCTACAAGAGTTTGTTGTCAGATAGCAATCATACATGAAGATTCTGTGTGCTGCCATTATAACAGCAGGGAATCTGTCTCACTTCTCTACAAGAGTTTGTTGTGACGTAGCAATCATACATGAAGATTCTGTGTGCTGCCATTATAACAGCAGGGAATCTGTCTCACTTCTCTACAAGAGTTTGTTGTGACGTAGCAATCATACATGAAGATTCCGTGTGCTGCCATTATAACAGCAGGGAATCTGTCTCACTTCTCTACAAGAGTTTGTTGTGACGTAGCAATCATACATGAAGATTTTGTGTGCTGCCATTATAACAGCAGGGAATCTGTCTCACTTCTCTACAAGAGTTTGTTGTGACGTAGCAATCATACATGAAGATTCTGTGTGCTGCCATTATAACAGCAGGGAATCTGTCTCAGTTTTCTACAAGAGTTTGTTGTCACATACGAATCATACATAAAGATTCTGTGTGCTGCCATTATAACAGCAGGGAATCTGTCTCACTTCTCTACAAGGGTTTGTTGTGACGTAGGAATCATATATGAAGATTCTGTTCCAGGATTATAACAGCAGAGAATCTGTCTCACTTCGCTACAAGAGTTTGTTGTCACATAGCAATCATACATGAAGATTCTGTGTGCTGCCATTATAAAAGCAGGGAATCTGTCTTACTTCTCTACAAGTGTTGGTTGTCACATAGGAATCATACATGAAGATTCTATGTGCCAGCATTATAACACCAGGGAATCTGTCTTACTTCTCTACAAGTGTTGGTTGTCACATAGGAATCATACATGAAGATTCTGTGTGCTGACATTATAACAGCAGGGAATCTGTCTCAGTTCCCTAAAAGACTCTGTTGTCACATAGGAATCATACATGAAGATTCTGTGTGCTGACATTATAACAGCAGGGAATCTGTCTCAGTTCGCTACAAGACTTTGTTGTCACATAGGAATCATACATGAAGATTCTGTATGCTGGCATTATAACAGCACGAAATCTGTCCCACTTCTCTACAAGAGTTTGTTGTCACATAGGAATCATACATGGCGATTCTGTGTGCTAGCGATATAACCGAAGGGAAATTTTTTCACATCTCTACTTGAGTGTGTTGTCACATAGGAATCATACATGAAGATTTTGTGTGCTAGGATTATAACAGCAGGAAATCTGTCCCACTTCTCTACAAGAGTTTGTTGTCACATAGGAATCATACATGGAGGTTCTGTGTGTTAGCATTATAACAGCAGGGAATCTGTTTCACTTTTCCACAAGAGTTTGTTGTCACATAGGAGTCATACATGAAGATTCTGTGTTGTGGCATTATAACAACAGGGAGTCTGTCGCACTTCTCTACAAGAGTTTTTTGTCACATAGGAATCATACATGAAGATTTTGTATGCTGGCATTATAACAGCAGGGAATCTGTCTGACTTCTCTACAACAGTTTGTTGTCACTTAGGAATCATATATGAAGATTCTTTGTGCTGGTATTATAACAACAGGGGATCTGTCTCACTGCTCTACAAGAGTTTGTTGTCACATAGGATCCGTATACGAAGATTCTGTGTTGTGGCATTATAACAACAGGGAATCTGTGTAATTCTCTACAAGAGTTTGTTGTCACATAGGAATCATACATGAAGATTCAGTGTGCTGGCAATATAACAACAGGGAATCTGTCGCACTTCTCTACAAGAGTTTGTTGTCACATAGGAATCGTATACGAAGGTTCTGTGTTGTGGCATTATAACAACAGGGAATCTGTCTCACTGCTCTACAAGAGTTTGTTGTCACATAGGAACCATACATGAAGATTCTGTGTTGTGGCATTATAACAGCAGGGAATCTGTGTAATTCTCTACAAGAGTTTGTTGTCACATAGGAATCATACATGAAGATTCAGTGTGCTGGCAATATAACAACAGGGAATCTGTCTCACTGCTCTACAAGAGTTTGTTGTCACATAGGAATCATACATGAAGATTCTGTGTTGTGGCATTATAACAGCAGGGAATCTGTGTAATTCTCTACAAGAGTTTGTTGTCACCTAGGAATCATACATGAAGATTCTGTGTTGTGGCATTATACCAACAGGGAATCTGTCTCACTGCTCTACAAGAGTTTGTTGTCACATAGGAATCATACATGAAGTTTCTGTGTTGTGGCATTATAACAGCAGGGAATCTGTGTAATTCTCTACAAGAGTTTGTTGTCACATAGGAATCGTACATGAAGATTCTGTGTTGTGGCATTATAACAACAGGGAGTCTGTCGCACTTCTCTACAAGAGTTTTTTGTCACATAGGAATCATACATGAAGATTTTGTATGCTGGCATTATAACAGCAGGGAAACTGTCTGACTTCTCTACAACAGTTTGTTGTCACATAGGAATCATATATGAAGATTCTTTGTGCTGGTATTATAACAACAGGGGATCTGTCTCACTTCTCTACAAGAGTATGTTGTCACATAGGAATCATACATGGAGATTCTGTGTGCCAGCGTTATAACACCAGGGAATTTGTCTTACTTCTCTACAACTGCTGGTTGTCACATAGGAATCATACAAGAAGATTCTGTGTGCTGACATTATAACAGCAGGGAATCAGTCTCACTTCGCTACAAGAGTTTGTTGTCACATAAGAATCATACATGAAGGTTCTTTGTGCCAGCATTATAACAGCAGGGAATCTGTCTCACTTCTCTACAAGAGTTTGTTGTCACATAGCAATCATACATGAAGATTCTGTGTGCTGCCATTATAACAACAGGAAATCTGTCTCACTTCGCTACAAGAGTATGTTGTCACATAGGAATCATACATGGAGATTCTGTGTGCCAGCATTATAACACCAGGGAACCTGTCTCACTTCGCTACAAGAGTTTGTTGTCACATAGGAATCATACATGAAGATTCTGTGTGCTGCCATTATAACAGCAGGGAATCTGTCTCACTTCGCTACAAGAGTTTGTTTTCACATAGGAATCATACATGAAGATTCTGTGTGCCAGCATTATAACAGCAGGGAATCTGTCTCACTTCTCAACAGGAGTTTGTTGTGACATAGGAATCATACATGAAGATTCTGTGTGCTGGCATTATAACAACAGGGAATCGGTCTCACTTCTCTACAAGAGTTTCTTGTCACATAGGAATCATACATGACGATTCTGTGTGCTGGCATTATAATAGCAAACAATCTGTCTCACTTCTCTACAAGAGTTTGTTGTCACAGCAGAATCATAAATGAAGATTCTGTGTGCTAACTTTATAACAACAGGGAATCTGTCCCACTGCTCTACAAGAGTTTGTTGTCACATAGGAATCATACATGAAGATTCTGTGTGCTGCCATTATAACAGCAGGGAATCTGTGTAATTCTCTACAAGAGTTTGTTGTCACATAGGAATCATACATGAAGATTCAGTGTGCTGGCAATATAACAGCAGGGAATCTGTCTCACTGCTCTACAAGAGTTTGTTGTCACATAGGAATCATACATGAAGATTCAGTGTGCTGGCAATATAACAACAGGGAATCTGTCTCACTGCTCTACAAGAGTTTGTTGTCACATAGGAATCGTATACGAAGATTCTGTGTGCTGGCAATATAACAACAGGGAATCTGTCTCACTGCTCTACAAGAGTTTGTTGTCACATAGGAATCATACATGAAGATTCAGTGTGCTGGCAATATAACAAAAGGGAATCTGTCTCACTGCTCTACAAGAGTTTGTTGTCACATAGGAATCGTATACGAAGATTCTGTGTTGTGGCATTATAACAACAGGGAATCTGTGTAATTCTCTACAAGAGTTTGTTGTCACATAGGAATCATACATGAAGATTCAGTGTGCTGGCAATATAACAACAGGGAATCTGTCTCACTTCTCTGCAAGAGTTTGTTGTCACATAGGAATCGTATACGAAGGTTCTGTGTTGTGGCATTATAACAACAGGGAATCTGTCTCACTGCTCTACAAGAGTTTGTTGACACATAGGAATCGTACATGAAGATTCTGTGTTGTGGCATTATAACAGCAGGGAAACTGTGTAATTCTCTACAAGAGTTTGTTGTCACATAGGAATCATACATGAAGATTCTGTGTGCTGGCAATATAACAACAGGGAATCTGTCTCACTGCTCTACAAGAGTTTGTTGTCACATAGGAATCGTACATGAAGATTCTGTGTTGTGGCATTATAACAGCAGGGAATCTGTGTAATTCTCTACAAGAGTTTGTTGTCACATAGGAATCGTACATGAAGATTCTGTGTTGTGGCATTATAACAGCAGGGAATCTGTGTAATTCTCGACAAGAGTTTGCTGTCACATAGGAATCATACATGAAGATTCTGTGTGCTGGCAATATAACAACAGGGAATCTGTCTCACTGCTCTACAAGAGTTTGTTGTCACATAGGAATCGTACATGAAGATTCTGTGTTGTGGCATTATAAAAGAAGGGAATCTGTGTAATTCTCTACAAGAGTTTGTTGTCACATAGGAATCGTACATGAAGATTCTGTGTTGTGGCATTATAACAACGGGGAGTCTGTCGCACTTCTCTACAAGAGTTTTTTGTCACATAGGAATCGTACATGAAGATTCTGTGTTGTGGCATTATAACAACAGGGAGTCTGTCGCACTTCTCTACAAGAGTTTGTTGTCACATAGGAATCGTACATGAAGATTCTGTGTTGTGGCATTATAACAGCAGGGAATCTGTGTAATTCTCTACAAGAGTTTGTTGTCACATAGGAATCGTATACGAAGATTCTGTGTTGTGGCATTATAACAGCAGGGAATCTGTGTAATTCTCTACAAGAGTTTTTTGTCACATAGGAATCATACATGAAGATTTTGTATGCTGGCATTATAACAGCAGGGAATTTGTCTGACTTCTCTACAACAGTTTGTTGTCACATAGGAATCATATATGAAGATTCTTTGTGCTGGTATTATAACAACAGGGGATCTGTCTCACTTCTCTACAAGAGTATGTTGTCACATAGGAATCATACATGAAGATTCTGTGTGCCAGCATTATAACAGCAGGGAATCTGTCTCACTTCTCTACAAGAGTTTGTTGTCACATAGCAATCATACATGAAGATTCTGTGTGCTGCCATTATAACAGCAGGAAATCTGTCTCACTTCGCTACAAGAGTATGTTGTCACATAGGAATCATACATGGAGATTCTGTGTGCCAGCATTATAACACCAGGGAACCTGTCTCACTTCGCTACAAGAGTTTGTTGTCACATAGGAATCATACATGAAGATTCTGTGTGCTGCCATTATAACAGCAGGGAATCTGTCTCACTTCGCTACAAGAGTTTGTTGTCACATAGGAATCATACATGAAGATTCTGTGTGCCAGCATTATAACAGCAGGGAATCTGTCTCACTTCTCTACAAGAGTTTGTTGTCAGATAGCAATCATACATGAAGATTCTGTGTGCTGCCATTATAACAGCAGGGAATCTGTCTCACTTCTCTACAAGAGTTTGTTGTGACGTAGCAATCATACATGAAGATTCTGTGTGCTGCCATTATAACAGCAGGGAATCTGTCTCACTTCTCTACAAGAGTTTGTTGTGACGTAGCAATCATACATGAAGATTCCGTGTGCTGCCATTATAACAGCAGGGAATCTGTCTCACTTCTCTACAAGAGTTTGTTGTGACGTAGCAATCATACATGAAGATTTTGTGTGCTGCCATTATAACAGCAGGGAATCTGTCTCACTTCTCTACAAGAGTTTGTTGTGACGTAGCAATCATACATGAAGATTCTGTGTGCTGCCATTATAACAGCAGGGAATCTGTCTCACTTCTCTACAAGAGTTTGTTGTGACGTAGCAATCATACATGAAGATTCTGTGTGCTGCCATTATAACAGCAGGGAATCTGTCTCAGTTTTCTACAAGAGTTTGTTGTCACATAGGAATCATACATGAAGATTCTGTGTGCTGCCATTATAACAGCAGGGAATCTGTCTCACTTCTCTACAAGGGTTTGTTGTGACGTAGGAATCATATATGAAGATTCTGTTCCAGGATTATAACAGCAGAGAATCTGTCTCACTTCGCTACAAGAGTTTGTTGTCACATAGCAATCATACATGAAGATTCTGTGTGCTGCCATTATAAAAGCAGGGAATCTGTCTTACTTCTCTACAAGTGTTGGTTGTCACATAGGAATCATACATGAAGATTCTATGTGCCAGCATTATAACACCAGGGAATCTGTCTTACTTCTCTACAAGTGTTGGTTGTCACATAGGAATCATACATGAAGATTCTGTGTGCTGACATTATAACAGCAGGGAATCTGTCTCAGTTCCCTAAAAGACTCTGTTGTCACATAGGAATCATACATGAAGATTCTGTGTGCTGACATTATAACAGCAGGGAATCTGTCTCAGTTCGCTACAAGACTTTGTTGTCACATAGGAATCATACATGAAGATTCTGTATGCTGGCATTATAACAGCACGAAATCTGTCCCACTTCTCTACAAGAGTTTGTTGTCACATAGGAATCATACATGGCGATTCTGTGTGCTAGCGATATAACCGAAGGGAAATTTTTTCACATCTCTACTTGAGTGTGTTGTCACATAGGAATCATACATGAAGATTTTGTGTGCTAGGATTATAACAGCAGGAAATCTGTCCCACTTCTCTACAAGAGTTTGTTGTCACATAGGAATCATACATGGAGGTTCTGTGTGTTAGCATTATAACAGCAGGGAATCTGTTTCACTTTTCCACAAGAGTTTGTTGTCACATAGGAGTCATACATGAAGATTCTGTGTTGTGGCATTATAACAACAGGGAGTCTGTCGCACTTCTCTACAAGAGTTTTTTGTCCCATAGGAATCATACATGAAGATTTTGTATGCTGGCATTATAACAGCAGGGAATCTGTCTGACTTCTCTACAACAGTTTGTTGTCACATAGGAATCATATATGAAGATTCTTTGTGCTGGTATTATAACAACAGGGGATCTGTCTCACTTCTCTACAAGAGTATGTTGTCACATAGGAATCATACATGGAGATTCTGTGTGCCAGCGTTATAACACCAAGGAATTTGTCTTACTTCTCTACAACTGCTGGTTGTCACATAGGAATCATACAAGAAGATTCTGTGTGCTGACATTATAACAGCAGGGAATCAGTCTCACTTCGCTACAAGAGTTTGTTGTCACATAAGAATCATACATGAAGATTCTTTGTGCCAGCATTATAACAGCAGGGAATCTGTCTCACTTCTCTACAAGAGTTTGTTGTCACATAGCAATCATACATGAAGATTCTGTGTGCTGCCATTATAACAACAGGAAATCTGTCTCACTTCGCTACAAGAGTATGTTGTCACATAGGAATCATACATGGAGATTCTGTGTGCCAGCATTATAACACCAGGGAACCTGTCTCACTTCGCTACAAGAGTTTGTTGTCACATAGGAATCATACATGAAGATTCTGTGTGCTGCCATTATAACAGCAGGGAATCTGTCTCACTTCGCTACAAGAGTTTGTTTTCACATAGGAATCATACATGAAGATTCTGTGTGCCAGCATTATAACAGCAGGGAATCTGTCTCACTTCTCAACAGGAGTTTGTTGTGACATAGGAATCATACATGAAGATTCTGTGTGCTGGCATTATAACAACAGGGAATCGGTCTCACTTCTCTACAAGAGTTTCTTGTCACATAGGAATCATACATGACCATTCTGTGTGCTGGCATTATAATAGCAAACAATCTGTCTCACTTCTCTACAAGAGTTTGTTGTCACAGCAGAATCATAAATGAAGATTCTGTGTGCTAACTTTATAACAACAGGGAATCTGTCCCACTGCTCTACAAGAGTTTGTTGTCACATAGGAATCATACATGAAGATTCTGTGTGCTGCCATTATAACAGCAGGGAATCTGTGTAATTCTCTACAAGAGTTTGTTGTCACATAGGAATCATACATGAAGATTCAGTGTGCTGGCAATATAACAGCAGGGAATCTGTCTCACTGCTCTACAAGAGTTTGTTGTCACATAGGAATCATACATGAAGATTCAGTGTGCTGGCAATATAACAACAGGGAATCTGTCTCACTGCTCTACAAGAGTTTGTTGTCACATAGGAATCGTATACGAAGATTCTGTGTGCTGGCAATATAACAACAGGCAATCTGTCTCACTGCTCTACAAGAGTTTGTTGTCACATAGGAATCATACATGAAGATTCAGTGTGCTGGCAATATAACAAAAGGGAATCTGTCTCACTGCTCTACAAGAGTTTGTTGTCACATAGGAATCGTATACGAAGATTCTGTGTTGTGGCATTATAACAACAGGGAATCTGTGTAATTCTCTACAAGAGTTTGTTGTCACATAGGAATCATACATGAAGATTCAGTGTGCTGGCAATATAACAACAGGGAATCTGTCTCACTGCTCTACAAGAGTTTGTTGTCACATAGGAATCGTATACGAAGATTCTGTGTGCTGGCAATATAACAACAGGGAATCTGTCTCACTGCTCTACAAGAGTTTGTTGTCACATAGGAATCGTATACGAAGATTCTGTGTTGTGGCATTATAACAACAGGGAATCTGTGTAATTCTCTACAAGAGTTTGTTGTCACATAGGAATCATACATGAAGATTCAGTGTGCTGGCAATATAACAACAGGGAATCTGTCTCACTGCTCTACAAGAGTTTGTTGTCACATAGGAATCGTATACGAAGATTCTGTGTGCTGGCAATATAACAACAGGGAATCTGTCTCACTGCTCTACAAGAGTTTGTTGTCACATAGGAATCGTACATGAAGATTCTGTGTTGTGGCATTATAACAGCAGGGAATCTGTGTAATTCTCTACAAGAGTTTGTTGTCACATAGGAATCGTACATGAAGATTCTGTGTTGTGGCATTATAACAGCAGGGAATCTGTGTAATTCTCGACAAGAGTTTGCTGTCACATAGGAATCATACATGAAGATTCTGTGTGCTGGCAATATAACAACAGGGAATCTGTCTCACTGCTCTACAAGAGTTTGTTGTCACATAGGAATCGTACATGAAGATTCTGTGTTGTGGCATTATAACAGCAGGGAATCTGTGTAATTCTCTACAAGAGTTTGTTGTCACATAGGAATCGTACATGAAGATTCTGTGTTGTGGCATTATAACAACGGGGAGTCTGTCGCACTTCTCTACAAGAGTTTTTTGTCACATAGGAATCGTACATGAAGATTCTGTGTTGTGGCATTATAACAACAGGGAGTCTGTCGCACTTCTCTACAAGAGTTTGTTGTCACATAGGAATCGTACATGAAGATTCTGTGTTGTGGCATTATAACAGCAGGGAATCTGTGTAATTCTCTACAAGAGTTTGTTGTCACATAGGAATCGTATACGAAGATTCTGTGTTGTGGCATTATAACAGCAGGGAATCTGTGTAATTCTCTACAAGAGTTTTTTGTCACATAGGAATCATACATGAAGATTTTGTATGCTGGCATTATAACAGCAGGGAATTTGTCTGACTTCTCTACAACAGTTTGTTGTCACATAGGAATCATATATGAAGATTCTTTGTGCTGGTATTATAACAACAGGGGATCTGTCTCACTTCTCTACAAGAGTATGTTGTCACATAGGAATCATACATGAAGATTCTGTGTGCCAGCATTATAACAGCAGGGAATCTGTCTCACTTCTCTACAAGAGTTTGTTGTCACATAGCAATCATACATGAAGATTCTGTGTGCTGCCATTATAACAGCAGGAAATCTGTCTCACTTCGCTACAAGAGTATGTTGTCACATAGGAATCATACATGGAGATTCTGTGTGCCAGCATTATAACACCAGGGAACCTGTCTCACTTCGCTACAAGAGTTTGTTGTCACATAGGAATCATACATGAAGATTCTGTGTGCTGCCATTATAACAGCAGGGAATCTGTCTCACTTCGCTACAAGAGTTTGTTGTCACATAGGAATCATACATGAAGATTCTGTGTGCCAGCATTATAACAGCAGGGAATCTGTCTCACTTCTCTACAAGAGTTTGTTGTCAGATAGCAATCATACATGAAGATTCTGTGTGCTGCCATTATAACAGCAGGGAATCTGTCTCACTTCTCTACAAGAGTTTGTTGTGACGTAGCAATCATACATGAAGATTCCGTGTGCTGCCATTATAACAGCAGGGAATCTGTCTCACTTCTCTACAAGAGTTTGTTGTGACGTAGCAATCATACATGAAGATTCCGTGTGCTGCCATTATAACAGCAGGGAATCTGTCTCACTTCTCTACAAGAGTTTGTTGTGACGTAGCAATCATACATGAAGATTTTGTGTGCTGCCATTATAACAGCAGGGAATCTGTCTCACTTCTCTACAAGAGTTTGTTGTGACGTAGCAATCATACATGAAGATTCTGTGTGCTGCCATTATAACAGCAGGGAATCTGTCTCACTTCTCTACAAGAGTTTGTTGTGACGTAGCAATCATACATGAAGATTCTGTGTGCTGCCATTATAACAGCAGGGAATCTGTCTCAGTTTTCTACAAGAGTTTGTTGTCACATAGGAATCATACATGAAGATTCTGTGTGCTGCCATTATAACAGCAGGGAATCTGTCTCACTTCTCTACAAGGGTTTGTTGTGACGTAGGAATCATATATGAAGATTCTGTTCCAGGATTATAACAGCAGAGAATCTGTCTCACTTCGCTACAAGAGTTTGTTGTCACATAGCAATCATACATGAAGATTCTGTGTGCTGCCATTATAAAAGCAGGGAATCTGTCTTACTTCTCTACAAGTGTTGGTTGTCACATAGGAATCATACATGAAGATTCTATGTGCCAGCATTATAACACCAGGGAATCTGTCTTACTTCTCTACAAGTGTTGGTTGTCACATAGGAATCATACATGAAGATTCTGTGTGCTGACATTATAACAGCAGGGAATCTGTCTCAGTTCCCTAAAAGACTCTGTTGTCACATAGGAATCATACATGAAGATTCTGTGTGCTGACATTATAACAGCAGGGAATCTGTCTCAGTTCGCTACAAGACTTTGTTGTCACATAGGAATCATACATGAAGATTCTGTATGCTGGCATTATAACAGCACGAAATCTGTCCCACTTCTCTACAAGAGTTTGTTGTCACATAGGAATCATACATGGCGATTCTGTGTGCTAGCGATATAACCGAAGGGAAATTTTTTCACATCTCTACTTGAGTGTGTTGTCACATAGGAATCATACATGAAGATTTTGTGTGCTAGGATTATAACAGCAGGAAATCTGTCCCACTTCTCTACAAGAGTTTGTTGTCACATAGGAATCATACATGGAGGTTCTGTGTGTTAGCATTATAACAGCAGGGAATCTGTTTCACTTTTCCACAAGAGTTTGTTGTCACATAGGAGTCATACATGAAGATTCTGTGTTGTGGCATTATAACAACAGGGAGTCTGTCGCACTTCTCTACAAGAGTTTTTTGTCACATAGGAATCATACATGAAGATTTTGTATGCTGGCATTATAACAGCAGGGAATCTGTCTGACTTCTCTACAACAGTTTGTTGTCACATAGGAATCATATATGAAGATTCTTTGTGCTGGTATTATAACAACAGGGGATCTGTCTCACTTCTCTACAAGAGTATGTTGTCACATAGGAATCATACATGGAGATTCTGTGTGCCAGCGTTATAACACCAAGGAATTTGTCTTACTTCTCTACAACTGCTGGTTGTCACATAGGAATCATACAAGAAGATTCTGTGTGCTGACATTATAACAGCAGGGAATCAGTCTCACTTCGCTACAAGAGTTTGTTGTCACATAAGAATCATACATGAAGATTCTTTGTGCCAGCATTATAACAGCAGGGAATCTGTCTCACTTCTCTACAAGAGTTTGTTGTCACATAGCAATCATACATGAAGATTCTGTGTGCTGCCATTATAACAACAGGAAATCTGTCTCACTTCGCTACAAGAGTATGTTGTCACATAGGAATCATACATGGAGATTCTGTGTGCCAGCATTATAACACCAGGGAACCTGTCTCACTTCGCTACAAGAGTTTGTTGTCACATAGGAATCATACATGAAGATTCTGTGTGCTGCCATTATAACAGCAGGGAATCTGTCTCACTTCGCTACAAGAGTTTGTTTTCACATAGGAATCATACATGAAGATTCTGTGTGCCAGCATTATAACAGCAGGGAATCTGTCTCACTTCTCAACAGGAGTTTGTTGTGACATAGGAATCATACATGAAGATTCTGTGTGCTGGCATTATAACAACAGGGAATCGGTCTCACTTCTCTACAAGAGTTTCTTGTCACATAGGAATCATACATTACCATTCTGTGTGCTGGCATTATAATAGCAAACAATCTGTCTCACTTCTCTACAAGAGTTTGTTGTCACAGCAGAATCATAAATGAAGATTCTGTGTGCTAACTTTATAACAACAGGGAATCTGTCCCACTGCTCTACAAGAGTTTGTTGTCACATAGGAATCATACATGAAGATTCTGTGTGCTGCCATTATAACAGCAGGGAATCTGTGTAATTCTCTACAAGAGTTTGTTGTCACATAGGAATCATACATGAAGATTCAGTGTGCTGGCAATATAACAGCAGGGAATCTGTCTCACTGCTCTACAAGAGTTTGTTGTCACATAGGAATCATACATGAAGATTCAGTGTGCTGGCAATATAACAACAGGGAATCTGTCTCACTGCTCTACAAGAGTTTGTTGTCACATAGGAATCGTATACGAAGATTCTGTGTGCTGGCAATATAACAACAGGCAATCTGTCTCACTGCTCTACAAGAGTTTGTTGTCACATAGGAATCATACATGAAGATTCAGTGTGCTGGCAATATAACAAAAGGGAATCTGTCTCACTGCTCTACAAGAGTTTGTTGTCACATAGGAATCGTATACGAAGATTCTGTGTTGTGGCATTATAACAACAGGGAATCTGTGTAATTCTCTACAAGAGTTTGTTGTCACATAGGAATCATACATGAAGATTCAGTGTGCTGGCAATATAACAACAGGGAATCTGTCTCACTTCTCTACAAGAGTTTGTTGTCACATAGGAATCGTATACGAAGGTTCTGTGTTGTGGCATTATAACAACAGGGAATCTGTCTCACTGCTCTACAAGAGTTTGTTGTCACATAGGAATCGTACATGAAGATTCTGTGTTGTGGCATTATAACAGCAGGGAAACTGTGTAATTCTCTACAAGAGTTTGTTGTCACATAGGAATCATACATGAAGATTCTGTGTGCTGGCAATATAACAACAGGGAATCTGTCTCACTGCTCTACAAGAGTTTGTTGTCACATAGGAATCGTACATGAAGATTCTGTGTTGTGGCATTATAACAGCAGGGAATCTGTGTAATTCTCTACAAGAGTTTGTTGTCACATAGGAATCGTACATGAAGATTCTGTGTTGTGGCATTATAACAGCAGGGAATCTGTGTAATTCTCGACAAGAGTTTGCTGTCACATAGGAATCATACATGAAGATTCTGTGTGCTGGCAATATAACAACAGGGAATCTGTCTCACTGCTCTACAAGAGTTTGTTGTCACATAGGAATCGTACATGAAGATTCTGTGTTGTGGCATTATAACAGCAGGGAATCTGTGTAATTCTCTACAAGAGTTTGTTGTCACATAGGAATCGTACATGAAGATTCTGTGTTGTGGCATTATAACAACAGGGAGTCTGTCGCACTTCTCTACAAGAGTTTTTTGTCACATAGGAATCGTACATGAAGATTCTGTGTTGTGGCATTATAACAACAGGGAGTCTGTCGCACTTCTCTACAAGAGTTTGTTGTCACATAGGAATCGTACATGAAGATTCTGTGTTGTGGCATTATAACAGCAGGGAATCTGTGTAATTCTCTACAAGAGTTTGTTGTCACATAGGAATCGTATACGAAGATTCTGTGTTGTGGCAATATAACAGCAGGGAATCTGTGTAATTCTCTACAAGAGTTTTTTGTCACATAGGAATCATACATGAAGATTTTGTATGCTGGCATTATAACAGCAGGGAATTTGTCTCACTTCTCTACAAGAGTATGTTGTCACATAGGAATCATACATGAAGATTCTGTGTGCCAGCATTATAACAGCAGGGAATCTGTCTCACTTCTCTACAAGAGTTTGTTGTCACATAGCAATCATACATGAAGATTCTGTGTGCTGCCATTATAACAGCAGGAAATCTGTCTCACTTCGCTACAAGAGTATGTTGTCACATAGGAATCATACATGGAGATTCTGTGTGCCAGCATTATAACACCAGGGAACCTGTCTCACTTCGCTACAAGAGTTTGTTGTCACATAGGAATCATACATGAAGATTCTGTGTGCTGCCATTATAACAGCAGGGAATCTGTCTCACTTCGCTACAAGAGTTTGTTGTCACATAGGAATCATACATAAAGATTCTGTGTGCCAGCATTATAACAGCAGGGAATCTGTCTCACTTTTCTACAAGAGTTTGTTGTCAGATAGCAATCATACATGAAGATTCTGTGTGCTGCCATTATAACAGCCGGGAATCTGTCTCACTTCTCTACAAGAGTTTGTTGTGACGTAGCAATCATACATGAAGATTCTGTGTGCTGCCATTATAACAGCAGGGAATCTGTCTCACTTCTCTACAAGAGTTTGTTGTGACGTAGCAATCATACATGAAGATTCCGTGTGCTGCCATTATAACAGCAGGGAATCTGTCTCACTTCTCTACAAGAGTTTGTTGTGACGTAGCAATCATACATGAAGATTTTGTGTGCTGCCATTATAACAGCAGGGAATCTGTCTCACTTCTCTACAAGAGTTTGTTGTGACGTAGCAATCATACATGAAGATTCTGTGTGCTGCCATTATAACAGCAGGGAATCTGTCTCAGTTTTCTACAAGAGTTTGTTGTCACATAGGAATCATACATGAAGATTCTTTGTGCTGCCATTATAACAGCAGGGAATCTGTCTCACTTCTCTACAAGGGTTTGTTGTGACGTAGGAATCATATATGAAGATTCTGTTCCAGGATTATAACAGCAGAGAATCTGTCTCACTTCGCTACAAGAGTTTGTTGTCACATAGCAATCATACATGAACATTCTGTGTGCTGCCATTATAAAAGCAGGGAATCTGTCTTACTTCTCTACAAGTGTTGGTTGTCACATAGGAATCATACATGAAGATTCTATGTGCCAGCATTATAACACCAGGGAATCTGTCTTACTTCTCTACAAGTGTTGGTTGTCACATAGGAATCATACATGAAGATTCTGTGTGCTGACATTATAACAGCAGGGAATCTGTCTCAGTTCCCTAAAAGACTCTGTTGTCACATAGGAATCATACATGAAGATTCTGTGTGCTGACATTATAACAGCAGGGAATCTGTCTCAGTTCGCTACAAGACTTTGTTGTCACATAGGAATCATACATGAAGATTCTGTATGCTGGCATTATAACAGCACGAAATCTGTCCCACTTCTCTACAAGAGTTTGTTGTCACATAGGAATCATACATGGCGATTCTGTGTGCTAGCGATATAACCGAAGGGAAATTTTTTCACATCTCTACTTGAGTGTGTTGTCACATAGGAATCATACATGAAGATTTTGTGTGCTAGGATTATAACAGCAGGAAATCTGTCCCACTTCTCTACAAGAGTTTGTTGTCACATAGGAATCATACATGGAGGTTCTGTGTGTTAGCATTATAACAGCAGGGAATCTGTTTCACTTTTCCACAAGAGTTTGTTGTCACATAGGAGTCATACATGAAGATTCTGTGTGCTGGCATTATAACAGTGAGGAATGTGTCTCACTTCTCAACAGGAGTTTGTTGTGACATAGGAATCATACATGAAGATTCTATGTGCTTGCATTATAACAACAGGGAATCTGTCTCACTTCTCTACAAGAGTTTCTTGTCACATAGGAATCATACATGAAGATTCTGTATGCTGGTATTATAACAGCAGGGAATCTGTCTCACTTCTCTACAAGAGTTTGTTGTCACATAGGAATAATATATGAAGATTCTGTGTGCTGGTATTATAACAGCAGGGAATCTATCTCACTTTTCTACAAGAGCTTGTTGTCACATAGGAATAATATATGAAGATTCTGTGTGTTGGTATTATAACAGCAGGGAATCTGTCTCACTTCTCTACAAGAGTTTGTTGTCACATAGGAATCATATATGAAGATTCTGTGTGCTGGTATTATAACAGCAGGGAATCTGTCTCACTTCTCTACAAGAGTTTGTTGTTACATAGGAATGATACATGAAGATTCTGTGTGCTGGTATTATAAATACAGGGAATCTGTCTCACTTCTCTACAAGCGTTTGTTCTCACATAGGAATCATACATGAAGATTCAGTGTTCTACATTATAAAAACAGGGAAAATGTCTCATTTCTCTACAAGAGTTTGTTGTCACATAGGAATCATACATGAAGATTGTGTGTGCTGGTATTATAACTGCAGGGAATCTATCTCACTTCTCTACAAGAGCCTGTTGTCACATAGGAATCATATATGAAGATTCTGTGTGCTGGTATTATAACTGCAGGGAATCTGTCTCACTTCTCTACAAGAGTTTGTTGTCACATAGGAATCATATATGAAGATTCTGTGTGCCAGCATTATAACAGCAGGGAATCTGCTCACTTCGCTCCAAGAGTTTGTTGTCACATAGGAATCATATATGAAGATTCTGTGTGCCAGCATTATAACAACAGGGAATCTGTCTCACTTCGCTACAAGAGTTTGTTGTCACATAGGAATCGTATATGAAGATTCTGTGTGCCAGCATTATAACACCAGGGAATCTGTCTCACTTCGCTACAAGAGTTTGTTGTCACATAGGAATCATATATGAAGATTCTGTGTGCTGGTATTATAACAGCAGTGAATCTGTCTCACTTCTCTACAAGAGCTTGTTGTCACATAGGAATCATACATGAAGATTCTGTGTGTTGACATTATAACAACAGGAAATCTGTCTCACTGCTCTAAAAGAGTTTGTTGTCACATAGGAATCATACATGAAGATTCTGTGTGCTGGCATTATAACAGTGAGGAATGTGTCTCACTTCTCAACAGGAGTTTGTTGTGACATAGGAATCATAGATGAGGATTCTGTGTGCTGGCATTATGACAACAGGGAATCTGTGTTATTCTCTACAAGAGTTTGTTGTCACATAGGAATCATACATGAAGATTCTGAGTTGTGGCATTATAACAACAGGGAGTCTATCGCACTTCTCTACAAGAGTTTTTTGTCACATAGGAATCATACATGAAGATTCTGTATGCTAACATCGTAACAGCAAACAACTGTCTTATTTCTCTACAAGAGTATGTTGTCACATCAGAGTCATAAATGAAGATTCTGTGTGCTGGCATTATAGCAACAGGGAATCTGTTCACTGCTCTACAAGAGTTTGTCGTCACATAGGAATCATACATGAAAATTCTGAGTGCTGTCTTTCTAACAACACGGCATCTGTCCCACATCTCTACTTGAGTGTGTTGTCACATAGGAATCATACATGAATATTCTTTGTGCTAGTATTATAATAGCAGGGAATCTTTCTCACTTCTCTACAAGAGTGTGTTGTCACATAGGAATCATACATGAAATTTCTGTGTGCTAGTATTATAACAGCAGGGAATCTTTCTCACTTCTCTACAAGAGTGTGTTGTCACATAGGAATCATACATGAAATTTCTGTGTGCTGGTATTATAACAGAAGGGAATCTTTCTCACTTCTCCACAAGCGTTTGTTGTCACATAGGAGTCATACATGAAGATTCTGTGTGCTGGCATTATAAGAGTGAGGAATGTGTCTCACTTCTCAACAGGAGTTTGTTGTGACATAGGAATCATACATGAGGATTCTGTGTGCTGGCATTATGACAACAGGGAATCTGTCTCACTTCTCCACAAGAGTTTGTTGTCACATAGGAATCATACATGGAGATTCTGTGTGCCAGCATTATAACACCAGGGAATCTGTCTTACTTCTCTACAAGAGCTTGTTGCACATAGGAATCGTATATGAAGATTCTGTGTGCTGGTATTATAACAGCAGGGAATCTGTCTCACTTCTCTACAAGAGTTTGTTGTCACATAGGAATCATACATAAAGATTGTGTGTGCTGGTGTTATAACAGCAGGGAATCTGTCTCACTTCTCTACAAGAGTTTGTTGTCACATAGGAATCATACATGAAGATGCTGTGTGCTGGCATTATAACAGCTGGGAATCTGTCTCACTTCTTTACAAGAGTTTGTTGTCACATAGGAATCATATATGAAGATTCTTTGTGCTGGTATTATAACAGCAGGGAATCTGTCTCACTTCTCTACAAGAGTTTGTATTCACAAATGAATCATAAATGAAGATTCTGTTTGTTAGCATTATAACAGCAGGGAATCTGTCTCACTTCTCTACAAGAGTTTGTTGTCACATAGAAATCATACAAGAAAATTCTGTGTGCTGGTATTGTAACAGCAGGGAATCTGTCTCACTTCTCTACAAGAGGTTGTTGTCACATAGGAATCATACATGAAGATTCTATGTGCTGGTATTATAACAACAGGGGATTTGTTTCACTTCTCTACAAGAGTTTGTTGTCACATAGGAATCATACATGAAGATTCTGTGTGCTGGTATTATAACAGCAGGGAATCTGTCTCACTTCTCTACAAGAGTTTGTTGTTACATAGGAATCATACATGAAGATTCTGCGTGCTGGTATTATAACAACAGGGAATCTGTCTCACTTCTCTACAAGAGTTTGTTGTCACATAGGAATCATACATGAAGATTCTGTGTTCTGACATTATAACAACAGGGAATCTGTCTCACTTCTCTACAAGAGTTTGTTGTCACATAAGAATCATACATGAAGATTCTGTGTGCTGGTATTATAACAGCAGGGAATCTATCTCACTTCTCTATAAGAGCTTGTTGTCACATAGGAATTATATATGAAGATTCTGTGTACTGGTATTATAACAGCAGGGAATCTGTCTCACTTCTCTACAAAAGTTTGTTGTTACATAGGAATCATACATGAAGATTCTGTGTGCTGGTATTATAACAACAGGGAATCTGTCTCACTTCTCTACAAGAGTTTGTTGGTACATAGGAATCATACATAAAGATTGTGTGTGCTGGTATTATAACAGCTGGGAATCTGTCTCACTTCTTTACAAGAGTTTGTTGTCACATAGGAATCATATATGAGATTGTGTGTGCTGGTATTATAACAGCAGGGAATCTGTCTCACTTCTCTACAAGAGTTTGTTGTGACGTAGCAATCATACATGAAGATTCGGTGTGCTGCCATTATAACAGCAGGGAATCTGTCTCACTTCTCTACAAGAGTTTGTTGTGACGTAGCAATCATACATGAAGATTCCGTGTGCTGCCTTTATAACAGCAGGGAATCTGTCTTACTTCTCTACAAGAGTTTGTTGTGACGTAGCAATCATACATGAAGATTCTGTGTGCTGCCATTATAACAGCAGGGAATCTGTCTCAGTTTTCTACAAGAGTTTGTTGTCACATAGGAATCATACATGAAGATTCTGTGTGCTGCCATTATAACAGCAGGGAATCTGTCTCACTTCTCTACAAGGGTTTGTTGTGACGTAGGAATCATATGTGAAGATTCTGTTCCAGCATTATAACACCAGGGAATCTGTCTCACTTCTCTACAAGGGTTTGTTGTGACGTAGGAATCATATATGAAGATTCTGTTCCAGCATTATAACAGCAGGGAATCTGTCTCACTTCGCTACAAGAGTTTGTTGTCACATAGCAATCATACATGAAGATTCTGTGTGCTGCCATTATAAAAGCAGGGAATCTGTCTTACTTCTCTACAAGTGTTGGTTGTCACATAGGAATCATACATGAAGATTCTATGTGCCAGCATTATAACACCAGGGAATCTGTCTTACTTCTCTACAAGTGTTGGTTGTCACATAGGAATCATACATGAAGATTCTGTGTGCTGACATTATAACAGCAGGGAATCTGTCTCAGTTCCCTACAAGACTCTGTTGTCACATAGGAATCATACATGAAGATTCTGTGTGCTGACATTATAACAGCAGGGAATCTGTCTCAGTTCGCTACAAGACTTTGTTGTTACATAGGAATCAAACAAGAAGATTCCTTGTGCTGACATTATAACAGCAGGGAATCTGTCTCAGTTCCCTACAAGACTTTGTTGTTACATAGGAATCATACATGAAGATTCTGTGTGCTGACATTATATCAGGGAATCTGTCTCACTTCTGTACAAAGGTTTGTTCTCACCTAGGAATCCTACAGGAAGATTTTTTGTTCTAGTATTATAACACCAACGGATCTGTCTCATTTCTCTAAAAAAGTTTGTCGTCACATTTGAATCATACAAGAAGATTCTGTATGCTGACATTATAACAGGGAATCTGTCTCGCTTCTGTACAAAAGTTTGTTGTCACATAGGATTCCTACAGGAGGATTTTGTGTTCTAGTATTATAACACCAACGGATCTCTCTCAGTTCTCCACAAAAGTTTGTCATCACATTAAAATCATACATGCACATTCTGTGTGCTGACATTATAACACCAGCGAATCTGTCTCACTTCTCTACAAGAGTTTGTTGTCACATAGGAATCATACATGACGATTCTGTGTGCTGACATTATAACAGCAAACAATGTCTTACTTCTCTACAAGAGTTTGTTGTCACAGCAGAATCATAAATGAAGATTCTGTGTGCTGTCTTTATAACAACAGGGAATCTGTCTCACTGATCTACAAGAGTTTGTCGTCACATAGGAATCGTATACGAAGATTTTGTGTGATGTTATTATAACAACAGGGCATCTGTCTCACATCTCTACAGAAGTTTTATCTCACATAGGAATCATACAGGAAGATTCTGTGTGCTAGCATTATAACAGCAGGGAATCTGTCTCACTTCTCTACAAGAGTATGTTGTCACATAGGAATCATACATGAAATTTCTGTGTGCTGGTATTATAACACAAGGGAATCTTTCTCACTTCTCTACAAGAGTGTGTTGTCACATAGGAATCATACATGAAATTTCTGTGTGCTGGTATTATAACAGAAGGGAATCTTTCTCACTTCTCTAGAAGAGTGTGTTGTCACATAGGAATCATACATAAAATTTCTGTGTGCTGGTATTATAACAGAAGGGAATCTTTCTCACTTCTCTACAAGAGTGTGTTGTCACATAGGAATCATACATGAAATTTCTGTGTGCTGGTATTATAACAGAAGGGAATCTTTCTCACTTCTCTACAAGAGTTTGTTGTCACATAGGAATCATACATGGCGATTCTGTGTGCTAGCATTATAACAGAAGGGAAATTTTCTCACATCTCTACTTGAGTGTGTTGTCACATAGGAATCATACATGAAGATTTTGTGTGTTAGCATTATAACAGCAGGAAATCTGTCCCACTTCTCTACAAGAGTTTGTTGTCACATAGGAATCATACATGGAAGTTCTGTGTGTTAGCATTATAACAGCAGGGAATCTGTTTCACTTCTCCACAAGAGTTTGTTGTCACATAGGAGTCATACATGAAGATTCTGTGTGCTGGCATTATAAGAGTGAGGAATGTGTCTCACTGCTCAACAGGAGTTTGTTGTTACATAGGAATCATACATGAGGATTCTGTGTGCTGGCATTATGACAACAGGGAATCTGTCTCACTTCTCCACAAGACTTTGTTGTCACATAGGAATCATACATGAAGATTCTGTGTGCTGGCATTATAGCAACAGGGAATCTGTCTCACTTCTCTACAAGAGTTTAATATCACATAGGAATCTTACATGAAGATTCTGTGTGCTGGCATTATAACAGCGGGGAATCTGTCTCACTTCTCAACAGGAGTTTGTTGTGACATAGGAATCATACATGAAGATTCTGTGTGCTGGCATTATAACAACAGGGAATCTGTCTCACTTCTCTACAAAGGTTTCTTGTCACATAGGAATAATATATGAAGATTCTGTGTGCTGGTATTATAACAGCAGGGAATCTATCTCACTTTTCTACAAGAGCTTGTTGTCACATAGGAATAATATATGAAGATTCTGTGTGTTGGTATTATAACGGCAGGGAATCTATCTCACTTCTCTACAAGAGCTTGTTGTCACATAGGAATCATACATGAAGATTCTGTGTGCTGGTATTATAACATCAGGGAATCTGTCTCACTTCTCTACAAGAGTTTGTTGTCACATAGGAATCATATATGAAGAATCTGTGTGCTGGTATTATAACAGCAGGGAATCTGTCTCACTTCTCTACAAGAGTTTGTTGTTACATAGGAATGATACATGAAGATTCTGTGTGCTGGTATTATAACAACAGGGAATCTGTCTCACTTCTCTACAAGAGTTTGTTGTCACATAGGAATCATACATGAAGATTCTGTGTGCTGGTATTATAACAGCAGGGAATCTGTCTCACTTCTCTACAAGAGTTTGTTGTCACATAGGAATGATACATGAAGATTCTGTGTGCTGGTATTATAACAACAGGGAATCTGTCTCACTTCTCTACAAGAGTTTGTTGTTACATAGGAATCATACATGAAGATTCTGTGTGCTGGTATTATAACAGCAGGGAATCTGTCTCACTTCTCTACAAGAGTTTGTTGTCACATAGGAATAATACATGATGATTCTGTGTGCTGGTATTATAACAGCAGGGAATCTGTCTCACTTCTCCACAAGAGTTTGTTGTTACATAGGAATGATACATGAAGATTCTGTGTGCTGGTATTATAACAACAGGGAATCTGTCTCACTTCTCTACAAGCGTTTGTTCTCACATAGGAATCATACATGAAGATTCAGTGTTCTGACATTATAAAAACAGGGAAAATGTCTCATTTCTCTACAAGAGTTTGTTGTCACATAGGAATCATACATGAAGATTGTGTGTACTGGTATTATAACTGCAGGGAATCTATCTCACTTCTCTACAAGAGCCTGTTGTCACATAGGAATCATATATGAAGATTCTGTGTGCTGGTATTATAACAGCAGGGAATCTGTCTCACTTCTCTACAAGAGTTTGTTGTCACATAGGAATCATATATGAAGATTCTGTGTGCCAGCATTATAACAGCAGGGAATCTGTCTCACTTTGCTCCAAGAGTTTGTTGTCACATAGGAATCATATATGAAGATCCTGTGTCCCAGCATTATAACAACAGGGAATCTATCTCACTTTTCTACAAGAGCTTGTTGTCACATAGGAATAATATATGAAGATTCTGTGTGTTGGTATTATAACAGCAGGGAATCTATCTCACTTTTCTACAAGAGTTTGTTGTCACATAGTAATCATATATGACCATTCTGTGTCCCAGCATTATAACAACAGGGAATCTATCTCACTTTTCTACAAGAGCTTGTTGTCACATAGGAATAATATATGAAGATTCTGTGTGTTGGTATTATAACAGCAGGGAATCTGTCTCACTTCTCTACAAGAGTTTGTTGTCACATAGGAATCATATATGAGAAATCTGTGTGCTGGTATTATAACAGTAGGGAATCGGTCTCACTTCTCTACAAGAGTTTGTTGTTACATAGGAATGATACATGAAGATTCTGTGTGCTGGTATTATAACAACGGGGAATCTGTCTCACTTCTCTACAAGAGTTTGTTGTCACATAGGAATCATACATGAAGATTCTGTGTGCTGGTATTATAACAGCAGGGAATCTGTCTCACTTCTCTACAAGAGTTTGTTGTCACATAGGAATGATACATGAAGATTCTGTGTGCTGGTATAATAACAACAGGGAATCTGTCTCACTTCTATACAAGAGTTTGTTGTTACATAGGAATCATACATGAAGATTCTGTGTGCTGGTATTATAACAGCAGGGAATCTGTCTCACTTATCTACAAGAGTTTGTTGTCACATAGGAATGATACATGAAGATTCTGTGTGCTGGTATTATAACAGCAGGGAATCTGTCTCACTTCTCCACAAGATTTTGTTGTTACATAGGAATGATACATGAAGATTCTGTGTGCTGGTATTATAACAACAGGGAATCTGTCTCACTTCTCTACAAGCGTTTGTTCTCACGTAGGAATCATACATGAAGATTCAGTGTTCTGACATTATAAAAACAGGGAAAATGTCTCATTTCTCTACAAGAGTTTGTTGTCACATAGGAATCATACATGAAGATTGTGTGTGCTGGTATTATAACTGCAGGGAATCTATCTCACTTCTCTACAAGAGCCTGTTGTCACATAGGAATCATATATGAAGATTCTGTGTGCTGGTATTATAACAGCAGGGAATCTGTCTCACTTCTCTACAAGAGTTTGTTGTCACATAGGAATCATATATGAAGATTCTGTGTGCCAGCACTATAACAGCAGGGAATCTGTCTCACTTCGCTCCAAGAGTTTGTTGTCACATAGGAATCATATATGAAGATTCTGTGTCCCAGCATTATAACAACAGGGAATCTGTCTCACTTCGCTCCAAGAGTTTGTTGTCACATAGGAATCATATATGAAGATTCTGTGTCCCAGCATTATAACAACAGGGAATCTGTCTCACTTCGCTCCAAGAGTTTGTTGTCACATAGGAATCATACATGGAGATTCTGTGTGCCAGAATTATAACACCAGGGAATATGTCTTACTTCTCTACAAGAGCTTGTTGCACGTAGGAATCGTATATGAAGATTCTGTGTGCTGGTATTATAACAGCAGGGAATCTGTCTCACTTCTCTACAAGAGTTTGTTGTGACGTAGCAATCATACATGAAGATTCTGTGTGCTGCCATTATAACAGCAGGGAATCTGTCTCACTTCTCTACAAGAGTTTGTTGTGACGTAGCAATCATACATGAATATTCTGTGTGCTAGTATTATAACAGCAGGGAATCTTTCTCAGTTCTCTACAAGAGTGTGTTGTCACATAGGAATCATACATGAAATTTCTGTGTGCTGGTATTATAACAGAAGGGAATCTTTCTCACTTCTCTACAAGAGTGTGTTGTCACATAGGAATCATACATGAAATTTCTGTGTGCTGGTATTATAACAGAAGGGAATCTTTCTCACTTCTCTACAAGAGTTTGTTGTCACATAGGAAAAGGGAAATTTTCTCACATCTCTACTTGAGTGTGTTGTCACATAGGAATCATACATGAAGATTTTGTGTGCTAGCATTATAACAGCAGGAAATCTGTCCCACTTCTCTACAAGAGTTTGTTGTCACATAGGAATCATACATGCAAGTTCTGTGTGTTAGCATTATAACAGCAGGGAATCTGTTTCACTTCTCCACAAGAGTTTGTTGTCACATAGGAGTCATACATGAAGATTCTGTGTGCTGGCATTATAAGAGTGAGGAATGTGTCTCACTTTTTAACAGGAGTTTGTTGTGACATAGGAATCATACATGAGGATTCTGTGTGCTGGCATTATGACAACAGGGAATCTGTCTCACTTCTCCACAAGAGTTTGTTGTCACATAGGAATCATACATGAAGATTCTGTGTGCTGGCATTATAGCAACAGGGAATCTGTCTCACTTCTCTACAAGAGTTTGATATCACATAGGAATCATACATAAAGATTCTGTGTGCTGGCATTATAACAGCGGGGAATCTGTCTCACTTCTCAACAGGAGTTTGTTGTGACATAGGAATCATACATGAAGATTCTGCATGCTGGTATTATAACAGCAGGGAATCTGTCTCACTTCTGTACAAGAGTTTGTTGTCACATAGGAATAATATATGAAGATTCTGTGTGCTGGTATTATAACAGCAGGGAATCTATCTCACTTTTCTACAAGAGCTTGTTGTCACATAGGAATAATATATGAAGATTCTGTGTGTTGGTATAATAACAGCAGGGAATCTATCTCACTTCTCTACAAGAGCTTGTTGTCACATGGGAATCATACATGAAGATTCTGTGTGCTGGTATTATAACAGCAGGGAATCTGTCTCACTTCTCTACAAGAGTTTGTTGTCACATAGGAATCATATATGAAGAATCTGTGTGCTGGTATTATAACAGCAGGGAATCTGTCTCACTTCTCTACAAGAGTTTGTTGTTACATAGGAATGATACATGAAGATTCTGTGTGCTGGTATTATAACAACAGGGAATCTGTCTCACTTCTCTACAAGAGTTTGTTGTCACATAGGAATGATACATGAAGATTCTGTGTGCTGGTATTATAACAACAGGGAATCTGTCTCACTTCTCTACAAGAGTTTGTTGTTACATAGGAATCATACATGAAGATTCTGTGTGCTGGTATTATAACAGCAGGGAATCTGTCTCACTTCTCTACAAGAGTTTGTTGTCACATAGGAATAATACATGAAGATTCTGTGTGCTGGTATTATAACAGCAGGGAATCTGTCTCACTTCTCCACAAGAGTTTGTTGTTACATAGGAATCATACATGAAGATTCTGTGTGCTGGTATTATAACAGCAGGGAATCTGTCTCACTTCTCTACAAGAGTTTGTTGTCACATAGGAATGATACATGAAGATTCTGTGTGCTGGTATTATAACAACAGGGAATCTGTCTCACTTCTCTACAAGCGTTTGTTCTCACATAGGAATCATACATGAAGATTCAGTGTTCTGACATTATAAAAACAGGGTAAATGTCTCATTTCTCTACAAGAGTTTGTTGTCACATAGGAATCATACATGAAGATTGTGTGTGCTGGTATTATAACTGCAGGGAAGCTATCTCACTTCTCTACAAGAGCCTGTTGTCACATAGGAATCATATATGAAGATTCTGTGTGCCAGCATTATAACAGCAGGGAATCTGTCTCACTTCGCTCCAAGAGTTTGTTGTCACATAGGAATCATATATGAAGATTCTGTGTCCCAGCATTATAACAACAGGGAATCTATCTCACTTTTCTACAAGAGCATGTTGTCACATAGGAATAATATATGAAGATTCTGTGTGTTGGTATTATAACAGCAGGGAATCTATCTCACTTTTCTACAAGAGTTTGTTGTCACATAGGAATCATATATGACGATTCTGTGTCCCAGCATTATAACAACAGGGAATCTATCTCACTTTTCTACAAGAGCTTGTTGTCACATAGGAATAATATATGAAGATTCTGTGTGTTGGTATTATAACAGCAGGGAATCTATCTCACTTCTCTACAAGAGCTTGTTGTCACATAGGAATCATACATGAAGATTCTGTGTGCTGGTATTATAACAGCAGGGAATCTGTCTCACTTCTCTACAAGAGTTTGTTGTCACATAGGAATCATATATGAAGAATCTGTGTGCTGGTATTATAACAGCAGGGAATCTGTCTCACTTCTCTACAAGAGTTTGTTGTTACATAGGAATGATACATGAAGATTCTGTGTGCTGGTATTATAACAACAGGGAATCTGTCTCACTTCTCTACAAGAGTTTGTTGTCACATAGGAATGATACATGAAGATTCTGTGTGCTGGTATTATAACAACAGGGAATCTGTCTCACTTCTCTACAAGAGTTTGTTGTTACATAGGAATCATACATGAAGATTGTGTGTCCTGGTATTATAACTGCAGGGAATCTGTCTCACCTCTCTACAAGAGTTTGTTGTCACATAGGAATCATATATGAAGATTCTGTGTGCCAGCATTATAACAGCAGGGAATCTGTCTCACTTCGCTCCAAGAGTTTGTTGTCACATAGGAATCATATATGAAGATTCTGTGTCCCAGCATTATAACAACAGGGAATCTGTCTCACTTCGCTGCAAGAGTTTGTTGTCACATACGAATCGTATATGAAGATTCTGTGTGCCAGCATTATAACACCAGGGAATCTGTCTCACTTCGCTACAAGAGTTAGTTGTCACATAGGAATCATATATGAAGATTCTGTGTGCCAACATTATAACAGCAGGGAATCTGTCTCACTTCGCTACAAGAGTTTGTTGTCACATAGGAATCATATATGAAGATTCCGTGTGCTGGTATTATAACAGCAGTGAATCTGTCTCACTTCTCTACAAGAGTTTGTTGTCACATAGGAATCATACATGAAGATACTGAGTGCTGTTATTATAACAACAGGGAATGTGTTTCACTTCTCTACAAGAGTTTGTTGTCACATAGGAATCATACATGAAGATACTGAGTGTTGACATTATAACAACAGGGAATCAGTCTCACTTCTCTACAAGAGTTTGTTGTCACATAGGAATCATACATGAAGATACTGAGTGCTGTTATTATAACAACAGGGAATCAGTTTCACTTCTCTACAAGAGTTTGTTGTCACATAGGAATCATACATGAAGATTCTGTGTGTTGACATTATAACAGCAGGGAATCAGTCTCACTTCTCTACAAGAGTTTGTTGTCACATAGGAATCATACATGAAGATTCTGTGTGTTGACATTATAACAACAGGGAATCAGTCTCACTTCTCTACAAGAGTTTGTTGTCACATAGGAATCAAACATGAAGATTCTGTGTGCTGGCATTATAACAACAGGGAATCAGTCTCACTTCTCTACAAGAGTTTGTTGTCACATAGGAATCAAACATGAAGATACTGAGTGCTGTTATTATAACAGCAGGGAATGTGTTTCACTTCTCTACAAGAGTTTGCTGTCACATAGGAATCATACATGAAGATACTCAGTGCTGTTATTATAACAACAGGGAATCAGTTTCACTTCTCTACAAGAGTTTGTTGTCACATAGGAATCATACATGAAGATTCTGTGTGTTGACATTATAACAACAGGGAATCAGTCTCACTTCTCTACAAGAGTTTGTTGTCACATAGGAATCAAACATGAAGATACTGAGTGCTGTTATTATAACAGCAGGGAATGTGTTTCACTTCTCTACAAGAGGTTTTTGTCACAGCAGAATCATAAATGAAGATTCTGTGTGCTGTCTTTATAACAACAGGGAATCTGTCTCACTGCTCTACAAGAGTTTGTTGTCACATAGGAATCATATATGTAGATCGTGTGTGCTGACATAACAGCAAAGAATATGTCTTACTTCTCTACAAGGGTCTGTTGTCACATAGGATACATACATTAAAATTCTGTGTACTGACACTATAACAGCAAACAATGTCTTACTTCTCTACAAGAGTTTGTTGTCACAGCTGAATCATAAATGAAGATTCTGTGTGCTGTCTTTAAAACAACAGGGAATCTGTCTCACTGCTCTACAAGAGTTTGTCGTCACATAGGAATCGTATACGAAGATTTTGTGTGATGTTATTATAACAACAGGGAATCAGTCTCACTTCTCTACAAGAGCTTGTATTCACATATGAATCATAAATGAAGATTCTGTTTGTTAGCATTATAACAGCAGGGAAACTGTCTCACTTCTCTACAAGAGTTTGTTGTCACATATGAATCATACATGACGATTCTGTGTGCTGGCATTATAATAGCAAACAATCTGTCTCACTTCTCTACAAGAGTTTGTTGTCACAGCAGAATCATAAATGAAGATTCTGTGTGCTGTCTATATAACAACAGGGAATCTGTCTCACTGCTCTACAAGAGTTTGTTGTCACATAGGAATTGTATACGAAGATTCAGTGTGCTGGCAATATAACAGCAGGGAATCTGTGTTATTCTCTACAAGAGTTTGTTGTCACATAGGAATCATACATGAAGACTCTGTGTTGTGGCATTATAACAACAGGGAGTCTGTCGCACTTCTCTACAAGAGTTTTTTGTCACATAGGAATCATACATGAAGATTTTGTATGCTGGCATTATAACAGCAGGGAATCTGTCTGACTTCTCTACAACAGTTTGTTGTCACATAGAAATCATATATGAAGATTCTTTGTGCTGGTATTATAACAACAGGGGATCTGTCTCAATTCTCTACAAGAGTTTGTTGTTACATAGGAATCATATATGAAGATTCTGTGTGCTGAGATTATAACAACAGGGAATCTCTCTCACTTCTCTACAAGAGTTTGTTGTCACATAGGAATCATACATGAAGATTCTGTGTGCTGGTATTATAACAGCAGGGAATCTGTCTCACTTCTCTACAAGAGTTTGTTGTTACATAGGAATCATATATGAAGATTCTGTGTGCTGAGATTATAACAACAGGGAATCTCTCTCACTTGTCTACAAGAGTTTGTTGTCACATAGGAATCATACATGAAGATTCTGTGTGCTGGTATTATAACAGCAGGGTATCTGTCTCACTTCTCTATAAGAGTTTGTTGTTACATAGGAATCATATATGAAGATTCTGTGTTCTGACATTATAACAACAGGGAATCTCTCTCACTTCTCTATAAGAGTTTGTTGTCACATAGGAATCATACATGAAGATTCTGTGTGCTGGTATTACAACAACAGGGAATCTGTCTCAGTTCGCTACAAGACTTTGTTGTTACATAGGAATCATACAAGAAGATTCCTTGTGCTGACATTATAACAGCAGGGAATCTGTCTCAGTTCCCTACAAGACTTTGTTGTTACCTAGGAATCATACATGAAGATTCTGTGTGCGGACATTATATCAGGGAATCTGTCTCACTTCTGTACAAAAGTTTGTTGTCACCTAGGAATCCTACAGGAAGATTTTGTGTTCTAGTATTATAACACCAACGGATCTGTCTCATTTCTCTAAAAAAGTTTGTCGTCACATTTGAATCATACAAGTTGATTCTGTATGCTGACATTATAACAGGGAATCTATCTCGCTTCTGTACAAAAGTTTGTTGTCACATAGGATTCCTACAGGAAGATTTTGTGTTCTAGTATTATAACACCAACGGATCTCTCTCAGTTCTCCACAAAAGTTTGTCATCACATTAAAATCATACATGCACATTCTGTGTGCTGACATTATAACACCAGCGAATCTGTCTCACTTCTCTACAAGAGTTTGTTGTCACATAGGAATCATACATGACGATTCTGTGTGCTGACATTATAACAGCAAACAATGTCTTACTTCTCTACAAGAGTTTGTTGTCAAAGCAGAATCATAAATGAAGATTCTGTGTGCTGTCTTTATAACAACAGGGAATCTGTCTCACTGCTCTACAAGAGTTTGTCGTCACATAGGAATCGTATACGAAGATTTTGTGTGATGTTATTATAACAACAGGGCATCTGTCTCACATCTCTACAGAAGTTTTATGTCACATAGGAATCATACAGGAAGATTCTGTGTGCTAGCATTATAACAGCAGGGAATCTGTCTCACTTCTCTACAAGAGTTATTTGTCACATAGGAATCATACATGACGATTCTGTGTGCTAGCATTATAACAACAGGGAATCTGTCTCACTTCTCTACAAGAGTTTGTTGTCACAGCAGAACCATAAATGAAGATTCTGTGTGCTGTCTTTATAACAACAGGGAATCTGTCTCACTGCTCTACAAGAGTTTGTCGTCAGATAGGAATCGTATACGAAGATTTTGTGTGATGTTATTATAACAACAGGGCATCTGTCTCACATCTCTACAGAAGTTTTATGTCACATAGGAATCATACAGGAAGATTCTGTGTGCTAGCATTATAACAGCAGGGAATCTGTCTCACTTCTCTACAAGAGTTATTTGTCACATAGGAATCATACATGACGATTCTGTGTGCTAGCATTATAACAGCAGGGAATCTGTCTCACTTCTCTACAAGAGTTTGTATTCACATATGAATCATAAATGAAGATTCTGTGTGTTAGCATTATAACAGCAGGGAATCTGTCTCACTTCTCTACAAGAGTTTGTTGTCACATATGAATCATACAGGACGATTCTGTGTGCTGGCATTATAATGGCAAACAATCTGTCTCACTTCTCTACAAGAGTTTGTTGTCACAGCAGAATCATAAATGAAGATTCTGTGTGCTGTCTTTATAACAACAGGGAATCTGTCTCACTGCTCTACAAGAGTTTGTTGTCACATAGGAATCGTATACGAAGATTCTGTGTGCTGGCAATATAACAGCAGGGAATCTGTGTTATTCTCTACAAGAGTTTGTTGTCACATAGTAATCATACATGAAGATTCTGAGTTGTGGCATTATAACAACAGGGAGTCTATCGCACTTCTCTACAAGAGTTTTTTGTCACATAGGAATCATACATGAAGATTCTGTATGCTGGCATTATACCAGCAGGGAATCTGTCTCACTTCTCTACAAGAGTCTGTTGTCACATTAGAATCGAACATGACGATTCTGTGTGCTAACATCGTAACAGGAAACAACTGTCTTACTTCTCTACAAGAGTATGTTGTCACATCAGAGTCATAAATGATGAATCTGTGTGCTGGCATTATAGCAACAGGGAATCTGTCTCACTGCTCTACAAGAGTTTGTCGTCACATAGGAATCATACATGAAATTTCTGTGTGCTGGTATTATAACAGAAGGGAATCTTTCTCACTTCTCTACAAGCGTGTGTTGTCACATAGGAATCATACATGAAAATTCTGAGTGCTGTCTTTCTAACAACACGGCATCTGTCCCACATCTCTACTTGAGTGTGTTGTCACATAGGAATCATACATGAATATTCTGTGTGCTAGTATTATAATAGCAGGGAATCTTTCTCACTTCTCTACAAGAGTTTGTTGTCACATAGGAATCATACATGAAATTTCTGTGTGCTGGTATTATAACAGAAGGGAATCTTTCTCACTTCTCTACAAGAGTGTGTTGTCACATAGGAATCATACATGAAATTTCTGTGTGCTAGTATTATAACAGCAGGGAATCTTTCTCACTTCTCTACAAGAGTGTGTTGTCACATAGGAATCATACATGAAATTTCTGTGTGCTGGTATTATAACAGAAGGGAATCTTTCTCACTTCTCTACAAGAGTTTGCTGTCACATAGGAATCATACATGGCGATTCTGTGTGCTAGCATTATAACAGAAGGGAAATTTTCTCACATCTCTACTTGAGTGTGTTGTCACATAGGAATCATACATGAAGATTTTGTGTGGTAGCATTATAACAGCAGGAAATCTGTCCCACTTCTCTACAAGAGTTTGTTGTCACATAGGAATCATACATGGAGGTTCTGTGTGTTAGCATTATAACAGCAGGGAATCTGTTTCACTTCTCCACAAGAGTTTGTTGTCACATAAGAGTCATACATGAAGATTCTGTGTGCTGGCATTATAAGAGTGAGGAATGTGTCTCACTTCTCAACAGGAGTTTGTTGTGACATAGGAATCATACATGAGGATTCTGTGTGCTGGCATTATGACAACAGGGAACCTGTCTCACTTCTCCACAAGAGTTTGTTGTCACATAGGAATCATACATGGAGATTCTGTGTGCCAGCATTATAACAACAGGGAATCTGTCTCACTGCTCTACAAGAGTTTGTCGTCACATAGGAATCGTATACGAAGATTTTGTGTGATGTTATTATAACAACAGGGCTTCTGTCTCACATCTCTACAGAAGTTTTATCTCACATAGGAATCATACAGGAAGGTTCTGTGCGCTAGCATTATAACAGCAGGGAATCTGTCTCACTTCTCTATAAGAGTTATTTGTCACATAGGAATAATACATGACGATTCTGTGTGCTAGCATTATAACAGCAGGGAATCTGTCTCACTTCTCTACAAGAGTTTGTTGTTACATAGGAATCATACATAAAGATTGTGTGTGCTGGTATTATAACAGCAGGGAATCTGTCTCACTTCTCTACAAGAGTTTGTTGTCACATAGGAATCATACATGAAGATGCTGTGTGCTGGCATTATAACAGCAGGGAATCTGTCTCACTTCTTTACAAGAGTTTGTTGTCACATAGGAATCATATATGAAGATTCTTTGTGCTGGTATTATAACAGCAGGGAATCGGTCTCACTTCTCTACAAGAGTTTGTTGTCACATAGGAATCATATATGAAGATTCTTTGTGCTGGTATTATAACAGCAGGGAATCTGTCTCAGTTCTCTACAAGAGTTTGTTGTCACATAGGAATCATACAAGAAGATTCTGTGTGCTGGTATTGTAACAGCAGGGAATCTGTCTCACTTCTCTACAAGAGTTTGTTGTCACATAGGAATCATACATGAAGATTCTGAGTGCTGGTATTATAACAGCAGGGAATCTGTCTCACTTCTCTACAAGAGTTTGTTGTCACATAGGAATCATATATGAAGATTCTTTGTGCTGGTATTATAACAACAGGGAGTCTCTCTCACTTCTCTACAAGAGTTTGTTGTCACATAGGAATTATACATGAAGATTCTGTGTGCTGGTATTATAACAGCAGGGAATCTGTCTCACTTCTCTACAAGGGTTTGTTGTGACGTAGGAATCATATATGAAGATTCTGTTCCAGCATTATAACAGCAGGGAATCTGTCTCACTTCGCTACAAGAGTTTGTTGTCACATAGCAATCATACAAGAAGATTCTGTGTGCTGGTATTGTAACAGCAGGGAATCTGTCTCACTTCTCTACAAGAGGTTGTTGTCACATAGGAATCATACATGAAGATTCTATGTGCTGGTATTATAACAACAGGGGATTTGTCTCACTTCTCTACAAGAGTTTGTTGTCACATAGGAATCATACATGAAGATTCTGTGTGCTGGTATTATAACAGCAGGGAATCTGTCTCACTTCTCTACAAGAGTTTGTTGTTACATAGGAATAATACATGAAGATTCTGCGTGCTGGTATTATAACAACAGGGAATCTGTCTCACTTCTCTACAAGAGTTTGTTGTCACATAGGAATCATACATGAAGATTCTGTGTTCTGACATTATAACAACAGGGAATCTGTCTCACTTCTCTACAAGAGTTTGTTGTCACATAAGAATCATACATGAAGATTCTGTGTGCTGGTATTATAACAGCAGGGAATCTATCTCACTTCTCTATAAGAGCTTGTTGTCACATAGGAATTATATATGAAGATTCTGTGTGCTGGTATTATAACAGCAGGGAATCTGTCTCACTTCTCTACAAAAGTTTGTTGTTCCATAGGAATCATACATGAAGAATCTGTGTGCTGGTATTATAACAACAGGGAATCTGTCTCACTTCCCTACAAGAGTTTGTTGTTACATAGGAATCATACATAAAGATTGTGTGTGCTGGTATTATAACAGCAGGGAATCTGTCTCACTTCTCTACAAGAGTTTGTTGTCACATAGGAATCATACATGAAGATGCTGTGTGCTGGCATTATAACAGCAGGGAATCTGTCTCACTTCTTTACAAGAGTTTGTTGTCACATAGGAATCATATATGAAGATTGTGTGTAATGGTATTATAACAGCAGGGAATCTGTCTCACTTCTCTACAAGAGTTTGTTGTGACGTAGCAATCATACATGAAGATTCGGTGTGCTGCCATTATAACAGCAGGGAATCTGTCTCACTTCTCTACAAGAGTTTGTTGTGACGTAGCAATCATACATGAAGATTCCGTGTGCTGCCATTATAACAGCAGGGAATCTGTCTTACTTCTCTGCAAGAGTTTGTTGTGACGTAGCAATCATACATGAAGATTCGGTGTGCTGCCATTATAACAGCAGGGAATCTGTCTCACTTCTCTACAAGAGTTTGTTGTGACGTAGCAATCATACATGAAGATTCCGTGTGCTGCCATTATAACAGCAGGGAATCTGTCTCACTTCTCTACAAGAGTTTGTTGTGACGTAGCAATCATACATGAAGATTCTGTGTGCTGCCATTATAACAGCAGGGAATCTGTCTCAGTTTTCTACAAGAGTTTGTTGTCACATAGGAATCATACATGAAGATTCTGTGTGCTGCCATTATAACAGCAGGGAATCTGTCTCACTTCTCTACAAGGGTTTGTTGTGACGTAGGAATCATATATGAAGATTCTGTTCCAGCATTATAACAGCAGGGAATCTGTCTCACTTCGCTACAAGAGTTTGTTGTCACATAGCAATCATACATGAAGATTCTGTGTGCTGCCATTATAAAAGCAGGGAATCTGTCTTACTTCTCTACAAGTGTTGGTTGTCACATAGGAATCATACATGAAGATTCTATGTGCCAGCATTATAACACCAGGGAATCTGTCTTACTTCTCTACAAGTGTTGGTTGTCACATAGGAATCATACATGAAGATTCTGTGTGCTGACATTATAACAGCAGGGAATCTGTCTCAGTTCCCTACAAGACTCTGTTGTCACATAGGAATCATACATGAAGATTCTGTGTGCTGACATTATAACAGCAGGGAATCTGTCTCAGTTCGCTACAAGACTTTGTTGTTACATAGGAATCATACAAGAAGATTCCTTGTGCTGACATTATAACAGCAGGGAATCTGTCTCAGTTCCCTACAAGACTTTGTTGTTACATAGGAATCATACATGAAGATTCTGTGTGCTGACATTATATCAGGGAATCTGTCTCACTTCTGTACAAAGGTTTGTTCTCACCTAGGAATCCTACAGGAAGATTTTTTGTTCTAGTATTATAACACCAACGGATCTGTCTCATTTCTCTAAAAATGTTTGTCGTCACATTTGAATCATACAAGAAGATTCTGTATGCTGACATTATAACAGGGAATCTGTCTCGCTTCTGTACAAAAGTTTGTTGTCACATAGGATTCCTACAGGAGGATTTTGTGTTCTAGTATTATAACACCAACGGATCTCTCTCAGTTCTCCACAAAAGTTTGTCATCACATTAAAATCATACATGCACATTCTGTGTGCTGACATTATAACACCAGCGAATCTGTCTCACTTCTCTACAAGAGTTTGTTGTCACATAGGAATCATACATGACGATTCTGTGTGCTGATATTATAACAGCAAACAATGTCTTACTTCTCTACAAGAGTTTGTTGTCACAGCAGAATCATAAATGAAGATTCTGTGTGCTGTCTTTATAACAACAGGGTATCTGTCTCACTTTTCTACAAGAGTTTGTCGTCACATAGGAATCGTATACGAAGATTTTGTGTGATGTTATTATAACAACAGGGCATCTGTCTCACATCTCTACAGAAGTTTTATCTCACATAGGAATCATTCAGGAAGATTCTGTGTGCTAGCATTATAACAGCAGGGAATTTGTCTCACTTCTCTATATGAGTTATTCGTCACATAGGAATAATATATGACGATTCTGTGTGCTAGCATTATAACAGCAGGGAATCTGTCTCACTTCACTACAAGAGTATGTTGTCACATAGGAATCATACATGAAATTTCTGTGTGCTGGTATTATAACACAAGGGAATCTTTCTCACTTCTCTACAAGAGTGTGTTGTCACATAGGAATCATACATGAAATTTCTGTGTGCTGGTATTATAACAGAAGGGAATCTTTCTCAGTTCTCTACAAGAGTGTGTTGTCACATAGGAATCATACATGAAATTTCTGTGTGCTGGTATTATAACAGAAGGGAATCTTTCTCACTTCTCTACAAGAGTGTGTTGTCACATAGGAATCATACATGAAATTTCTGTGTGCTGGTATTATAACAGAAGGGAATCTTTCTCACTTCTCTACAAGAGTTTGTTGTCACATAGGAATCATACATGGCGATTCTGTGTGCTAGCATTATAACAGAAGGGAAATTTTCTCACATCTCTACTTGAGTGTGTTGTCACATAGGAATCATACATGAAGATTTTGTGTGCTAGCATTATAACAGCAGGAAATCTGTCCCACTTCTCTACAAGAGTTTGTTGTCACATAGGAATCATACATGGAAGTTCTGTGTGTTAGCATTATAACAGCAGGGAATCTGTTTCACCTCTCCACAAGAGTTTGTTGTCACATAGGAGTCATACATGAAGATTCTGTGTGCTGGCATTATAAGAGTGAGGAATGTGTCTCACTTCTCAACAGGAGTTTGTTGTGACATAGGAATCATACATGAGGATTCTGTGTGCTGGCATTATGACAACAGGGAATCTGTCTCACTTCTCCACAAGAGTTTGTTGTCACATAGGAATCATACATGAAGATTCTGTGTGCTGGTATTATAGCAACAGGGAATCTGTCTCACTTCTCTACAAGAGTTTGATATCACATAGGAATCATACATGAAGATTCTGTGTGCTGGCATTATAACAGCGGGGAATCTGTCTCACTTCTCAACAGGAGTTTGTTGTGACATAGGAATCATACATGAAGATTCTGTGTGCTGGCATTATAACAACAGGGAATCTGTCTCACTTCTCTACAAGAGTTTCTTGTCACATAGGAATCATACATGAAGATTCTGCATGCTGGTATTATAACAGCAGGGAATCTGTCTCACTTCTCTACAAGAGTTTGTTGTCACATAGGAATAATATATGAAGATTCTGTGTGCTGGTATTATAACAGCAGGGAATCTATCTCACTTTTCTACAAGAGCTTGTTGTCACATAGGAATAATATATGAAGATTCTGTGTGTTGGTATTATAACAGCAGGGAATCTATCTCACTTCTCTACAAGAGCTTGTTGTCACATAGGAATCATACATGAAGATTCTGTGTGCTGGTATTATAAAAGCAGGGAATCTGTCTCACTTCTCTACAAGAGTTTGTTGTCACATAGGAATCATATATGAAGAATCTGTGTGCTGGTATTATAAAAGCAGGGAATCTGTCTCACTTCTCTACAAGAGTTTGTTGTTACATAGGAATGATACATGAAGATTCTGTGTGCTGGTATTATAACAACAGGGAATCTGTCTCACTTCTCTACAAGAGTTTGTTGTCACATAGGAATCATACATGAAGATTCTGTGTGCTGGTATTATAACAGCAGGGAATCTGTCTCACTTCTCTACAAGAGTTTGTTGTCACATAGGAATGATACATGAAGATTCTGTGTGCTGGTATTATAACAACAGGGAATCTGTCTCACTTCTCTACAAGAGTTTGTTGTTACATAGGAATCATACATGAAGATTCTGTGTGCTGGTATTATAACAGCAGGGAATCTGTCTCACTTCTCTACAAGAGTTTGTTGTCACATAGGAATAATACATGATGATTCTGTGTGCTGGTATTATAACAGCAGGGAATCTGTCTCACTTCTCCACAAGAGTTTGTTGTTACATAGGAATGATACATGAAGATTCTGTGTGCTGGTATTATAACAACAGGGAATCTGTCTCACTTCTCTACAAGCGTTTGTTCTCACATAGGAATCATACATGAAGATTCAGTGTTCTGACATTATAAAAACAGGGAAAATGTCTCATTTCTCTACAAGAGTTTGTTGTCACATAGGAATCATACATGAAGATTGTGTGTGCTGGTATTATAACTGCAGGGAATCTTTCTCACTTCTCTACAACAGCCTGTTGTCACATAGGAATCATATATGAAGATTCTGTGTGCTGGTATTATAACAGCAGGGAATCTGTCTCACTTCTCTACAAGAGTTTGTTGTCACATAGGAATCATATATGAAGATTCTGTGTGCCAGCATTATAACAGCAGGGAATCTGTCTCACTTTGCTCCAAGAGTTTGTTGTCACATAGGAATCATATATGAAGATCCTGTGTGCCAGCATTATAACAACAGGGAATCTATCTCACTTTTCTACAAGAGCTTGTTGTCACATAGGAATAATATATGAAGATTCTGTGTGTTGGTATTATAACAGCAGGGAATCTATCTCACTTTTCTACAAGAGTTTGTTGTCACATAGGAATCATATATGACCATTCTGTGTCCCAGCATTATAACAACAGGGAATCTATCTCACTTTTCTACAAGAGCTTGTTGTCACATAGGAATAATATATGAAGATTCTGTGTGTTGGTATTATAACAGCAGGGAATCTATCTCACTTCTCTACAAGAGTTTGTTGTCACATAGGAATCATATATGAGAAATCTGTGTGCTGGTATTATAACAGCAGGGAATCGGTCTCACTTCTCTACAAGGGTTTGTTGTGACGTAGGAATCATATATGAAGATTCTGTTCCAGCATTATAACAGCAAGGAATCTGTCTCACTTCGCTACAAGAGTTTGTTGTCACATAGCAATCATACAAGAAGATTCTGTGTGCTGGTATTGTAACAGCAGGGAATCTGTCTCACTTCTCTACAAGAGGTTGTTGTCACATAGGAATCATACATGAAGATTCTATGTGCTGGTATTATAACAACAGGGGATTTGTCTCACTTCTCTACAAGAGTTTGTTGTCACATAGGAATCATACATGAAGATTCTGTGTGCTGGTATTATAACAGCAGGGAATCTGTCTCACTTCTCTACAAGAGTTTGTTGTTACATAGGAATAATACATGAAGATTCTGCGTGCTGGTATTATAACAACAGGGAATCTGTCTCACTTCTCTACAAGAGTTTGTTGTCATATAGGAATCATACATGAAGATTCTGTGTTCTGACATTATAACAACAGGGAATCTGTCTCACTTCTCTACAAGAGTTTGTTGTCACATAAGAATCATACATGAAGATTCTGTGTGCTGGTATTATAACAGCAGGGAATCTATCTCACTTCTCTATAAGAGCTTGTTGTCACATAGGAATTATATATGAAGATTCTGTGTGCTGGTATTATAACAGCAGGGAATCTGTCTCACTTCTCTACAAAAGTTTGTTGTTCCATAGGAATCATACATGAAGATTCTGTGTGCTGGTATTATAACAACAGGGAATCTGTCTCACTTCTCTACAAGAGTTTGTTGTTACATAGGAATCATACATAAAGATTGTGTGTGCTGGTATTATAACAGCTGGGAATCTGTCTCACTTCTCTACAAGAGTTTGTTGTCACATAGGAATCATACATGAAGATGCTGTGTGCTGGCATTATAACAGCAGGGAATCTGTCTCACTTCTTTACAAGAGTTTGTTGTCACATAGGAATCATATATGAAGATTGTGTGTAATGGTATTATAACAGCAGGGAATCTGTCTCACTTCTCTACAAGAGTTTGTTGTGACGTAGCAATCATACATGAAGATTCGGTGTGCTGCCATTATAACAGCAGGGAATCTGTCTCACTTCTCTACAAGAGTTTGTTGTGACGTAGCAATCATACATGAAGATTCCGTGTGCTGCCATTATAACAGCAGGGAATCTGTCTTACTTCTCTGCAAGAGTTTGTTGTGACGTAGCAATCATACATGAAGATTCGGTGTGCTGCCATTATAACAGCAGGGAATCTGTCTCACTTCTCTACAAGAGTTTGTTGTGACGTAGCAATCATACATGAAGATTCCGTGTGCTGCCATTATAACAGCAGGGAATCTGTCTCACTTCTCTACAAGAGTTTGTTGTGACGTAGCAATCATACATGAAGATTCTGTGTGCTGCCATTATAACAGCAGGGAATCTGTCTCAGTTTTCTACAAGAGTTTGTTGTCACATAGGAATCATACATGAAGATTCTGTGTGCTGCCATTATAACAGCAGGGAATCTGTCTCACTTCTCTACAAGGGTTTGTTGTGACGTAGGAATCATATATGAAGATTCTGTTCCAGCATTATAACAGCAGGGAATCTGTCTCACTTCGCTACAAGAGTTTGTTGTCACATAGCAATCATACATGAAGATTCTGTGTGCTGCCATTATAAAAGCAGGGAATCTGTCTTACTTCTCTACAAGTGTTGGTTGTCACATAGGAATCATACATGAAGATTCTATGTGCCAGCATTATAACACCAGGGAATCTGTCTTACTTCTCTACAAGTGTTGGTTGTCACATAGGAATCATACATGAAGATTCTGTGTGCTGACATTATAACAGCAGGGAATCTGTCTCAGTTCCCTACAAGACTCTGTTGTCACATAGGAATCATACATGAAGATTCTGTGTGCTGACATTATAACAGCAGGGAATCTGTCTCAGTTCGCTACAAGACTTTGTTGTTACATAGGAATCATACAAGAAGATTCCTTGTGCTGACATTATAACAGCAGGGAATCTGTCTCAGTTCCCTACAAGACTTTGTTGTTACATAGGAATCATACATGAAGATTCTGTGTGCTGACATTATATCAGGGAATCTGTCTCACTTCTGTACAAAGGTTTGTTCTCACCTAGGAATCCTACAGGAAGATTTTTTGTTCTAGTATTATAACACCAACGGATCTGTCTCATTTCTCTAAAAAAGTTTGTCGTCACATTTGAATCATACAAGAAGATTCTGTATGCTGACATTATAACAGGGAATCTGTCTCGCATCTGTACAAAAGTTTGTTGTCACATAGGATTCCTACAGGAGGATTTTGTGTTCTAGTATTATAACACCAACGGATCTCTCTCAGTTCTGCACAAAAGTTTGTCATCACATTAAAATCATACATGCACATTCTGTGTGCTGACATTATAACACCAGCGAATCTGTCTCACTTCTCTACAAGAGTTTGTTGTCACATAGGAATCATACATGACGATTCTGTGTGCTGACATTATAACAGCAAACAATGTCTTACTTCTCTACAAGAGTTTGTTGTCACAGCAGAATCATAAATGAAGATTCTGTGTGCTGTCTTTATAACAACAGGGAATCTGTCTCACTTTTCTACAAGAGTTTGTCGTCACATAGGAATCGTATACGAAGATTTTGTGTGATGTTATTATAACAACAGGGCATCTGTCTCACATCTCTACAGAAGTTTTATCTCACATAGGAATCATTCAGGAAGATTCTGTGTGCTAGCATTATAACAGCAGGGAATTTGTCTCACTTCTCTATAAGAGTTATTCGTCACATAGGAATAATATATGACGATTCTGTGTGCTAGCATTATAACAGCAGGGAATCTGTCTCACTTCACTACAAGAGTATGTTGTCACATAGGAATCATACATGAAATTTCTGTGTGCTGGTATTATAACACAAGGGAATCTTTCTCACTTCTCTACAAGAGTGTGTTGTCACATAGGAATCATACATGAAATTTCTGTGTGCTGGTATTATAACAGAAGGGAATCTTTCTCAGTTCTCTACAAGAGTGTGTTGTCACATAGGAATCATACATGAAATTTCTGTGTGCTGGTATTATAACAGAAGGGAATCTTTCTCACTTCTCTACAAGAGTGTGTTGTCACATAGGAATCATACATGAAATTTCTGTGTGCTGGTATTATAACAGAAGGGAATCTTTCTCACTTCTCTACAAGAGTTTGTTGTCACATAGGAATCATACATGGCGATTCTGTGTGCTAGCATTATAACAGAAGGGAAATTTTCTCACATCTCTACTTGAGTGTGTTGTCACATAGGAATCATACATGAAGATTTTGTGCGCTAGCATTATAACAGCAGGAAATCTGTCCCACTTCTCTACAAGAGTTTGTTGTCACATAGGAATCATACATGGAAGTTCTGTGTGTTAGCATTATAACAGCAGGGAATCTGTTTCACCTCTCCACAAGAGTTTGTTGTCACATAGGAATCATACATGAAGATTCTGTGTGCTGGCATTATAACAGCGGGGAATCTGTCTCACTTCTCAACAGGAGTTTGTTGTGACATAGGAATCATACATGAAGATTCTGTGTGCTGGCATTATAACAACAGGGAATCTGTCTCACTTCTCTACAAGAGTTTCTTGTCACATAGGAATCATACATGAAGATTCTGCATGCTGGTATTATAACAGCAGGGAATCTGTCTCACTTCTCTACAAGAGTTTGTTGTCACATAGGAATAATATATGAAGATTCTGTGTGCTGGTATTATAACAGCAGGGAATCTATCTCACTTTTCTACAAGAGCTTGTTGTCACATAGGAATAATATATGAAGATTCTGTGTGTTGGTATTATAACAGCAGGGAATCTATCTCACTTCTCTACAAGAGCTTGTTGTCACATAGGAATCATACATGAAGATTCTGTGTGCTGGTATTATAAAAGCAGGGAATCTGTCTCACTTCTCTACAAGAGTTTGTTGTCACATAGGAATCATATATGAAGAATCTGTGTGCTGGTATTATAAAAGCAGGGAATCTGTCTCACTTCTCTACAAGAGTTTGTTGTTACATAGGAATGATACATGAAGATTCTGTGTGCTGGTATTATAACAACAGGGAATCTGTCTCACTTCTCTACAAGAGTTTGTTGTCACATAGGAATCATACATGAAGATTCTGTGTGCTGGTATTATAACAGCAGGGAATCTGTCTCACTTCTCTACAAGAGTTTGTTGTCACATAGGAATGATACATGAAGATTCTGTGTGCTGGTATTATAACAACAGGGAATCTGTCTCACTTCTCTACAAGAGTTTGTTGTTACATAGGAATCATACATGAAGATTCTGTGTGCTGGTATTATAACAGCAGCGAATCTGTCTCACTTCTCTACAAGAGTTTGTTGTCACATAGGAATAATACATGATGATTCTGTGTGCTGGTATTATAACAGCAGGGAATCTGTCTCACTTCTCCACAAGAGTTTGTTGTTACATAGGAATGATACATGAAGATTCTGTGTGCTGGTATTATAACAACAGGGAATCTGTCTCACTTCTCTACAAGCGTTTGTTCTCACATAGGAATCATACATGAAGATTCAGTGTTCTGACATTATAAAAACAGGGAAAATGTCTCATTTCTCTACAAGAGTTTGTTGTCACATAGGAATCATACATGAAGATTGTGTGTGCTGGTATTATAACTGCAGGGAATCTTTCTCACTTCTCTACAACAGCCTGTTGTCACATAGGAATCATATATGAAGATTCTGTGTGCTGGTATTATAACAGCAGGGAATCTGTCTCACTTCTCTACAAGAGTTTGTTGTCACATAGGAATCATATATGAAGATTCTGTGTGCCAGCATTATAACAGCAGGGAATCTGTCTCACTTTGCTCCAAGAGTTTGTTGTCACATAGGAGTCATATATGAAGATCCTGTGTGCCAGCATTATAACAACAGGGAATCTATCTCACTTTTCTACAAGAGCTTGTTGTCACATAGGAATAATATATGAAGATTCTGTGTGTTGGTATTATAACAGCAGGGAATCTATCTCACTTTTCTACAAGAGTTTGTTGTCACATAGGAATCATATATGACCATTCTGTGTCCCAGCATTATAACAACAGGGAATCTATCTCACTTTTCTACAAGAGCTTGTTGTCACATAGGAATAATATATGAAGATTCTGTGTGTTGGTATTATAACAGCAGGGAATCTATCTCACTTCTCTACAAGAGTTTGTTGTCACATAGGAATCATATATGAGAAATCTGTGTGCTGGTATTATAACAGCAGGGAATCGGTCTCACTTCTCTACAAGGGTTTGTTGTGACGTAGGAATCATATATGAAGATTCTGTTCCAGCATTATAACAGCAGGGAATCTGTCTCACTTCGCTACAAGAGTTTGTTGTCACATAGCAATCATACAAGAAGATTCTGTGTGCTGGTATTGTAACAGCAGGGAATCTGTCTCACTTCTCTACAAGAGGTTGTTGTCACATAGGAATCATACATGAAGATTCTATGTGCTGGTATTATAACAACAGGGGATTTGTCTCACTTCTCTACAAGAGTTTGTTGTCACATAGGAATCATACATGAAGATTCTGTGTGCTGGTATTATAACAGCAGGGAATCTGTCTCACTTCTCTACAAGAGTTTGTTGTTACATAGGAATAATACATGAAGATTCTGCGTGCTGGTATTATAACAACAGGGAATCTGTCTCACTTCTCTACAAGAGTTTGTTGTCACATAAGAATCATACATGAAGATTCTGTGTGCTGGTATTATAACAGCAGGGAATCTATCTCACTTCTCTATAAGAGCTTGTTGTCACATAGGAATTATATATGAAGATTCTGTGTGCTGGTATTATAACAGCAGGGAATCTGTCTCACTTCTCTACAAAAGTTTGTTGTTCCATAGGAATCATACATGAAGATTCTGTGTGCTGGTATTATAACAACAGGGAATCTGTCTCACTTCTCTACAAGAGTTTGTTGTTACATAGGAATCATACATAAAGATTGTGTGTGCTGGTATTATAACAGCAGGGAATCTGTCTCACTTCTCTACAAGAGTTTGTTGTCACATAGGAATCATACATGAAGATGCTGTGTGCTGGCATTATAACAGCAGGGAATCTGTCTCACTTCTTTACAAGAGTTTGTTGACACATAGGAATCATATATGAAGATTGTGTGTAATGGTATTATAACAGCAGGGAATCTGTCTCACTTCTCTACAAGAGTTTGTTGTGACGTAGCAATCATACATGAAGATTCGGTGTGCTGCCATTATAACAGCAGGGAATCTGTCTCACTTCTCTACAAGAGTTTGTTGTGACGTAGCAATCATACATGAAGATTCCGTGTGCTGCCATTATAACAGCAGGGAATCTGTCTTACTTCTCTGCAAGAGTTTGTTGTGACGTAGCAATCATACATGAAGATTCGGTGTGCTGCCATTATAACAGCAGGGAATCTGTCTCACTTCTCTACAAGAGTTTGTTGTGACGTAGCAATCATACATGAAGATTCCGTGTGCTGCCATTATAACAGCAGGGAATCTGTCTCACTTCTCTACAAGAGTTTGTTGTGACGTAGCAATCATACATGAAGATTCTGTGTGCTGCCATTATAACAGCAGGGAATCTGTCTCAGTTTTCTACAAGAGTTTGTTGTCACATAGGAATCATACATGAAGATTCTGTGTGCTGCCATTATAACAGCAGGGAATCTGTCTCACTTCTCTACAAGGGTTTGTTGTGACGTAGGAATCATATATGAAGATTCTGTTCCAGCATTATAACAGCAGGGAATCTGTCTCACTTCGCTACAAGAGTTTGTTGTCACATAGCAATCATACATGAAGATTCTGTGTGCTGCCATTATAAAAGCAGGGAATCTGTCTTACTTCTCTACAAGTGTTGGTTGTCACATAGGAATCATACATGAAGATTCTATGTGCCAGCATTATAACACCAGGGAATCTGTCTTACTTCTCTACAAGTGTTGGTTGTCACATAGGAATCATACATGAAGATTCTGTGTGCTGACATTATAACAGCAGGGAATCTGTCTCAGTTCCCTACAAGACTCTGTTGTCACATAGGAATCATACATGAAGATTCTGTGTGCTGACATTATAACAGCAGGGAATCTGTCTCAGTTCGCTACAAGACTTTGTTGTTACATAGGAATCATACAAGAAGATTCCTTGTGCTGACATTATAACAGCAGGGAATCTGTCTCAGTTCCCTACAAGACTTTGTTGTTACATAGGAATCATACATGAAGATTCTGTGTGCTGACATTATATCAGGGAATCTGTCTCACTTCTGTACAAAGGTTTGTTCTCACCTAGGAATCCTACAGGAAGATTTTTTGTTCTAGTATTATAACACCAACGGATCTGTCTCATTTCTCTAAAAAAGTTTGTCGTCACATTTGAATCATACAAGAAGATTCTGTATGCTGACATTATAACAGGGAATCTGTCTCGCTTCTGTACAAAAGTTTGTTGTCACATAGGATTCCTACAGGAGGATTTTGTGTTCTAGTATTATAACACCAACGGATCTCTCTCAGTTCTCCACAAAAGTTTGTCATCACATTAAAATCATACATGCACATTCTGTGTGCTGACATTATAACACCAGCGAATCTGTCTCACTTCTCTACAAGAGTTTGTTGTCACATAGGAATCATACATGACGATTCTGTGTGCTGACATTATAACAGCAAACAATGTCTTACTTCTCTACAAGAGTTTGTTGTCACAGCAGAATCATAAATGAAGATTCTGTGTGCTGTCTTTATAACAACAGGGAATCTGTCTCACTTTTCTACAAGAGTTTGTCGTCACATAGGAATCGTATACGAAGATTTTGTGTGATGTTATTATAACAACAGGGCATCTGTCTCACATCTCTACAGAAGTTTTATCTCACATAGGAATCATTCAGGAAGATTCTGTGTGCTAGCATTATAACAGCAGGGAATTTGTCTCACTTCTCTATAAGAGTTATTCGTCACATAGGAATAATATATGACGATTCAGTGTGCTAGCATTATAACAGCAGGGAATCTGTCTCACTTCTCTACAAGAGTATGTTGTCACATAGGAATCATACATGAAATTTCTGTGTGCTGGTATTATAACACAAGGGAATCTTTCTCACTTCTCTACAAGAGTGTGTTGTCACATAGGAATCATACATGAAATTTCTGTGTGCTGGTATTATAACAGAAGGGAATCTTTCTCAGTTCTCTACAAGAGTGTGTTGTCACATAGGAATCATACATGAAATTTCTGTGTGCTGGTATTATAACAGAAGGGAATCTTTCTCACTTCTCTACAAGAGTGTGTTGTCACATAGGAATCATACATGAAATTTCTGTGAGCTGGTATTATAACAGAAGGGAATCTTTCTCACTTCTCTACAAGAGTTTGTTGTCACATAGGAATCATACATGGCGATTCTGTGTGCTAGCATTATAACAGAAGGGAAATTTTCTCACATCTCTACTTGAGTGTGTTGTCACATAGGAATCATACATGAAGATTTTGTGTGCTAGCATTATAACAGCAGGAAATCTGTCCCACTTCTCTACAAGAGTTTGTTGTCACATAGGAATCATACATGGAAGTTCTGTGTGTTAGCATTATAACAGCAGGGAATCTGTTTCACCTCTCCACAAGAGTTTGTTGTCACATAGGAGTCATACATGAAGATTCTGTGTGCTGGCATTATAAGAGTGAGGAATGTGTCTCACTTCTCAACAGGAGTTTGTTGTGACATAGGAATCATACATGAGGATTCTGTGTGCTGGCATTATGACAACAGGGAATCTGTCTCACTTCTCCACAAGAGTTTGTTGTCACATAGGAATCATACATGAAGATTCTGTGTGCTGGCATTATAGCAACAGGGCATCTGTCTCACTTCTCTACAAGAGTTTGATATCACATAGGAATCATACATGAAGATTCTGTGTGCTGGCATTATAACAGCGGGGAATCTGTCTCACTTCTCAACAGGAGTTTGTTGTGACATAGGAATCATACATGAAGATTCTGTGTGCTGGCATTATAAGAACAGGGAATCTGTCTCACTTCTCTACAAGAGTTTCTTGTCACATAGGAATCATACATGAAGATTCTGCATGCTGGTATTATAACAGCAGGGAATCTGTCTCACTTCTCTACAAGAGTTTGTTGTCACATAGGAAAAATATATGAAGATTCTGTGTGCTGGTATTATAACAGCAGGGAATCTATCTCACTTTTCTACAAGAGCTTGTTGTCACATAGGAATAATATATGAAGATTCTGTGTGTTGGTATTATAACAGCAGGGAATCTATCTCACTTCTCTACAAGAGCTTGTTGTCACATAGGAATCATACATGAAGATTCTGTGTGCTGGTATTATAAAAGCAGGGAATCTGTCTCACTTCTCTACAAGAGTTTGTTGTCACATAGGAATCATATATGAAGAATCTGTGTGCTTGTATTATAAAAGCAGGGAATCTGTCTCACTTCTCTACAAGAGTTTGTTGTTACATAGGAATGATACATAAAGATTCTGTGTGCTGGTATTATAACAACAGGGAATCTGTCTCACTTCTCTACAAGAGTTTGTTGTCACATAGGAATCATACATGAAGATTCTGTGTGCTGGTATTATAACAGCAGGGAATCTGTCTCACTTCTCTACAAGAGTTTGTTGTCACATAGGAATGATACATGAAGATTCTGTGTGCTGGTATTATAACAACAGGGAATCTGTCTCACTTCTCTACAAGAGTTTGTTGTTACATAGGAATCATACATGAAGATTCTGTGTGCTGGTATTATAACAGCAGGGAATCTGTCTCACTTCTCTACAAGAGTTTGTTGTCACATAGGAATAATACATGATGATTCTGTGTGCTGGTATTATAACAGCAGGGAATCTGTCTCACTTCTCCACAAGAGTTTGTTGTTACATAGGAATGATACATGAAGATTCTGTGTGCTGGTATTATAACAACAGGGAATCTGTCTCACTTTCTACAAGCGTTTGTTCTCACATAGGAATCATACATGAAGATTCAGTGTTCTGACATTATAAAAACAGGGAAAATGTCTCATTTCTCTACAAGAGTTTGTTGTCACATAGGAATCATACATGAAGATTGTGTGTGCTGGTATTATAACTGCAGGGAATCTCTCTCACTTCTCTACAACAGCCTGTTGTCACATAGGAATCATATATGAAGATTCTGTGTGCTGGTATTATAACAGCAGGGAATCTGTCTCACTTCTCTACAAGAGTTTGTTGTCACATAGGAATCATATATGAAGATTCTGTGTGCCAGCATTATAACAGCAGGGAATCTGTCTCACTTTGCTCCAAGAGTTTGTTGTCACATAGGAATCATATATGAAGATCCTGTGTGCCAGCATTATAACAACAGGGAATCTATCTCACTTTTCTACAAGAGCTTGTTGTCACATAGGAATAATATATGAAGATTCTGTGTGTTGGTATTATAACAGCAGGGAATCTATCTCACTTTTCTACAAGAGTTTGTTGTCACATAGGAATCATATATGACCATTCTGTGTCCCAGCATTATAACAACAGGGAATCTATCTCACTTTTCTACAAGAGCTTGTTGTCACATAGGAATAATATATGAAGATTCTGTGTGTTGGTATTATAACAGCAGGGAATCTATCTCACTTCTCTACAAGAGTTTGTTGTCACATAGGAATCATATATGAGAAATCTGTGTGCTGGTATTATAACAGCAGGGAATCGGTCTCACTTCTCTACAAGAGTTTGTTGTTACATAGGAATGATACATGAAGATTCTGTGTGCTGGTATTATAACAACAGGGAATCTGTCTCACTTCTCTACAAGAGTTTGTTGTCACATAGGAATCATACATGAAGATTCTGTGTGCTGGTATTATAACAGCAGGGAATCTGTCTCACTTCTCTACAAGAGTTTGTTGTCACATAGGAATGATACATGAAGATTCTGTGTGCTGGTATTATAACAACAGGGAATCTGTCTCACTTCTCTACAAGAGTTTGTTGTTACATAGGAATCATACATGAAGATTCTGTGTGCTGGTATTATAACAGCAGGGAATCTGTCTCACTTATCTACAAGAGTTTGTTGTCACATAGGAATGATACATGAAGATTCTGTGTGCTGGTATTATAACAGCAGGGAATCTGTCTCACTTCTCCACAAGATTTTGTTGTTACATAGGAATGATACATGAAGATTCTGTGTGCTGGTATTATAACAACAGGGAATCTGTCTCACTTCTCTACAAGCGTTTGTTCTCACATAGGAATCATACATGAAGATTCAGTGTTCTGACATTATAAAAACAGGGAAAATGTCTCATTTCTCTACAAGAGTTTGTTGTCACATAGGAATCATACATGAAGATTGTGTGTGCTGGTATTATAACTGCAGGGAATCTATCTCACTTCTCTACAAGAGCCTGTTGTCACATAGGAATCATATATGAAGATTCTGTGTGCTGGTATTATAACAGCAGGGAATCTGTCTCACTTCTCTACAAGAGTTTGTTGTCAATAGGAATCATATATGAAGATTCTGCGTGCCAGCATTATAACAGCAGGGAATCTGTCTCACTTCGCTCCAAGAGTTTGTTGTCACATAGGAATCATATATAAAGATTCTGTGTCCCAGCATTATAACAACAGGGAATCTGTCTCACTTCTCCACAAGAGTTTGTTGTCACATAGGAATCATACATGGAGATTCTGTGTGCAGCATTATAACACCAGGGAATCTGTCTTACTTCTCTACAAGAGCTTGTTGCACATAGGAATCGTATATGAAGATTCTGTGTGCTGGTATTATAACAGCAGGGAATCTGTCTCACTTCTCTACAAGAGTTTGTTGTGACGTAGCAATCATACATGAAGATTCTGTGTGCTGCCATTATAACAGCAGGGAATCTGTCTCACTTCTCTACAAGAGTTTGTTGTGACGTAGCAATCATACATGAAGATTCTGTGTGCTGCCATTATAACAGCAGGGAATCTGTCTCAGTTTTCTACAAGAGTTTGTTGTCACATAGGAATCATACATGAAGATTCTGTGTGCTGCTATTATAACAGCAGGGAATCTGTCTCACTTCTCTACAAGGGTTTGTTGTGACGTAGGAATCATATATGAAGATTCTGTTCCAGCATTATAACAGCAGGGAATCTGTCTCACTTCTCTACAAGCGTTTGTTGTCACATAGGAATCATACATGAAGATTCTGTGTGCTGGTATTATAACAGCAGGGAATCTGTCTCACTTCTCTACAAGAGTTTGTTGTTACATAGGAATAATACATGAAGATTCTGCGTGCTGGTATTATAACAACAGGGAATCTGTCTCACTTCTCTACAAGAGTTTGTTGTCACATAGGAATGATACATGAAGATTCTGTGTGCTGGTATTATAACAACAGGGAATCTGTCTCACTTCTCTACAAGAGTTTGTTGTTACATAGGAATCATACATGAAGATTGTGTGTCCTGGTGTTATAACTGCAGGGAATCTGTCTCACTTCTCTACAAGAGTTTGTTGTCACATAGGAATCATATATGAAGATTCTGTGTGCCAGCATTATAACAGCAGGGAATCTGTCTCACTTCTCTACAAAAGTTTGTTGTTCCATAGGAATCATACATGAAGATTCCGTGTGCTGGTATTATAACAACAGGGAATCTGTCTCACTTCTCTACAAGAGTTTGTTGTTACATGGAATCATACATAAAGATTGTGTGTGCTGGTATTATAACAGCAGGGAATCTGTCTCACTTCTCTACAAGAGTTTGTTGTCACATAGGAATCATACATGAAGATGCTGTGTGCTGGCATTATAACAGCAGGGAATCTGTCTCACTTCTTTACAAGAGTTTGTTGTCACATAGGAATCATATATGAAGATTGTGTGTGCTGGTATTATAACAGCAAGGAATCTGTCTCACTTCTCTACAAGAGTTTGTTGTGACGTAGCAATCATACATGAAGATTCGGTGTGCTGCCATTATAACAGCAGGGAATCTGTCTCACTTCTCTGCAAGAGTTTGTTGTGACGTAGCAATCATACATGAAGATTCCGTGTGCTGCCATTATAACAGCAGGGAATCTGTCTCACTTCTCTACAAGAGTTTGTTGTGACGTAGCAACCATACATGAAGATTCGGTGTGCTGCCATTATAACAGCAGGGAATCTGTCTCACTTCTCTACAAGAGTTTGTTGTGACGTAGCAATCATACATGAAGATTCCGTGTGCTGCCATTATAACAGCAGGGAATCTGTCTCACTTCTCTACAAGAGTTTGTTGTGACGTAGCAATCATACATGAAGATTCTGTGTGCTGCCATTATAACAGCAGGGAATCTGTCTCAGTTTTCTACAAGAGTTTGTTGTCACATAGGAATCATACATGAAGATTCTGTGTGCTGCCATTATAACAGCAGGGAATCTGTCTCACTTCTCTACAAGGGTTTGTTGTGACGTAGGAATCATATATGAAGATTCTGTTCCAGCATTATAACAGCAGGGAATCTGTCTCACTTCGCTACAAGAGTTTGTTGTCACATAGCAATCATACATGAAGATTCTGTGTGCTGCCATTATAAAACCAGGGAATCTGTCTTACTTCTCTACAAGTGTTGGTTGTCACATAGGAATCATACATGAAGATTCTATGTGCCAGCATTATAACACCTGGGAATCTGTCTTACTTCTCTACAAGTGTTGGTTGTCACATAGGAATCATACATGAAGATTCTGTGTGCTGACATTATAACAGCAGGGAATCTGTCTCAGTTCCCTACAAGACTCTGTTGTCACATAGGAATCATACATGAAGATTCTGTGTGCTGACATTATAACAGCAGGGAATCTGTCTCAGTTCGCTACAAGACTTTGTTGTTACATAGGAATCATACAAGAAGATTCCTTGTGCTGACATTATAACAGCAGGGACTCTGTCTCAGTTCCCTACAAGACTTTGTTGTTACATAGGAATCATACATGAAGATTCTGTGTGCTGACATTATATCAGGGAATCTGTCTCACTTCTGTACAAAGGATTGTTCTCACCTAGGAATCCTACAGGAAGATTTTGTGTTCTAGTATTATAACACCAACGGATCTGTCTCATTTCTCTAAAAAGTTTGTCGTCACATTTGAATCATACAAGAAGATTCTGTATGCTGACATTATAACAGGGAATCTGTCTCGCTTCTGTACAAAAATTTGTTGTCACATAGGATTCCTACAGGAAGATTTTGTGTTCTAGTATTATAACACCAACGGATCTCTCTCAGTTCTCCACAAAAGTTTGTCATCACATTAAAATCATACATGCACATTCTGTGTGCTGACATTATAACACCAGCGAATCTGTCTCACTTCTCTACAAGAGTTTGTTGTCACATAGGAATCATACATGACGATTCTGTGTGCTGACATTATAACAGCAAACAATGTCTTACTTCTCTACAAGAGTTTGTTGTCACAGCAGAATCATAAATGAAGATTCTGTGTGCTGTCTTTATAACAACAGGGAATCTGTCTCACTGCTCTACAAGAGTTTGTCGTCACATAGGAATCGTATACGAAGATTTTGTGTGATGTTATTATAACAACAGGGCATCTGTCTCACATCTCTACAGAAGTTTTATCTCACATAAGAATCATACAGGAAGATTCTGTGTGCTAGCATTATAACAGCAGGGAATCTGTCTCACTTCTCTATAAGAGTTATTTGTCACATAGGAATAATACATGACGATTCTGTGTGCTAGCATTATAACAGCAGGGAATCTGTCTCACTTCTCTACAAGAGTATGTTGTCACATAGGAATCATACATGAAATTTCTGTGTGCTGGTATTATAACACAAGGGAATCTTTCTCACTTCTCTACAAGAGTGTGTTGTCACATAGGAATCATACCTGAAATTTCTGTGTGCTGGTATTATAACAGAAGGGAATCCTTCTCACTTCTCAACAAGAGTGTGTTGTCACATAGGAATCATACATGAATATTCTGTGTGCTAGTATTATAACAGCAGGGAATCTTTCTCACTTCTCTACAAGAGTGTGTTGTCACATAGGAATCATACATGAAATTTCTGTGTGCTGGTATTATAACAGAAGGGAATCTTTCTCACTTCTCTACAAGAGTGTGTTGTCACATAGGAATCATACATGACATTTCTGTGTGCTGGTATTATAACAGAAGGGAATCTTTCTCACTTCTCTACAAGAGTTTGTTGTCACATAGGAATCATACATGGCGATTCTGTGTGCTAGCATTATAACAGAAGGGAAATTTTCTCACATCTCTACTTGAGTGTGTTGTCACATAGGAATCATACATGAAGATTTTGTGTGCTAGCATTATAACAGCAGGAAATCTGTCCCACTTCTCTACAAGAGTTTGTTGTCACATAGGAATCATACATGGAAGTTCTGTGTGTTAGCATTATAACAGCAGGGAATCTGTTTCACTTCTCCACAAGAGTTTGTTGTCACATAGGAGTCATACATGAAGATTCTGTGTGCTGGCATTATAAGAGTGAGGAATGTGTCTCACTTCTCAACAGGAGTTTGTTGTGACATAGGAATCATACATGAGGATTCTGTGTGCTGGCATTATGACAACAGGGAATCTGTCTCACTTCTCCACAAGAGTTTGTTGTCACATAGGAATCATACATGAAGATTCTGTGTGCTGGCATTATAGCAACAGGGAATCTGTCTCACTTCTCTACAAGAGTTTGATATCACATAGGAATCATACATGAAGATTCTGTGTGCTGGCATTATAACAGCGGGGAATCTGTCTCACTTCTCAACAGGAGTTTGTTGTGACATAGGAATCATACATGAAGATTCTGTGTGCTGGCATTATAACAACAGGGAATCTGTCTCACTTCTCTACAAGAGTTTCTTGTCACATAGGAATCATACATGAAGATTCTGTGTGCTGGCATTATAACAGCAGGGAATCTGTCTCACTTCTCTACAAGAGTTTGTTGTCACATAGGAATAATATATGAAGATTCTGTGTGCTGGTATTATAACAGCAGGGAATCTATCTCACTTTTCTACAAGAGCTTGTTGTCACATAGGAATAATATATGAAGATTCTGTGTGTTGGTATAATAACAGCAGGGAATCTATCTCACTTCTCTACAAGAGCTTGTTGTCACATGGGAATCATACATGAAGATTCTGTGTGCTGGTATTATAACAGCAGGGAATCTGTCTCACTTCTCTACAAGAGTTTGTTGTCACATAGGAATCATATATGAAGAATCTGTGTGCTGGTATTATAACAGCAGGGAATCTGTCTCACTTCTCTACAAGAGTTTGTTGTTACATAGGAATGATACATGAAGATTCTGTGTGCTGGTATTATAACAACAGGGAATCTGTCTCACTTCTCTACAAGAGTTTGTTGTCACATAGGAATGATACATGAAGATTCTGTGTGCTGGTATTATAACAACAGGGAATCTGTCTCACTTCTCTACAAGAGTTTGTTGTTACATAGGAATCATACATGAAGATTCTGTGTGCTGGTATTATAACAGCAGGGAATCTGTCTCACTTCTCTACAAGAGTTTGTTGTCACATAGGAATAATACATGAAGATTCTGTGTGCTGGTATTATAACAGCAGGGAATCTGTCTCACTTCTCCACAAGAGTTTGTTGTTACATAGGAATCATACATGAAGATTCTGTGTGCTGGTATTATAACAGCAGGGAATCTGTCTCACTTCTCTACAAGAGTTTGTTGTCACATAGGAATGATACATGAAGATTCTGTGTGCTGGTATTATAACAACAGGGAATCTGTCTCACTTCTCTACAAGCGTTTGTTCTCACATAGGAATCATACATGAAGATTCAGTGTTCTGACATTATAAAAACAGGGTAAATGTCTCATTTCTCTACAAGAGTTTGTTGTCACATAGGAATCATACATGAAGATTGTGTGTGCTGGTATTATAACTGCAGGGAAGCTATCTCACTTCTCTACAAGAGCCTGTTGTCACATAGGAATCATATATGAAGATTCTGTGTGCCAGCATTATAACAGCAGGGAATCTGTCTCACTTCGCTCCAAGAGTTTGTTGTCACATAGGAATCATATATGAAGATTCTGTGTCCCAGCATTATAACAACAGGGAATCTATCTCACTTTTCTACAAGAGCATGTTGTCACATAGGAATAATATATGAAGATTCTGTGTGTTGGTATTATAACAGCAGGGAATCTATCTCACTTTTCTACAAGAGTTTGTTGTCACATAGGAATCATATATGACGATTCTGTGTCCCAGCATTATAACAACAGGGAATCTATCTCACTTTTCTACAAGAGCTTGTTGTCACATAGGAATAATATATGAAGATTCTGTGTGTTGGTATTATAACAGCAGGGAATCTATCTCACTTCTCTACAAGAGCTTGTTGTCACATAGGAATCATACATGAAGATTCTGTGTGCTGGTATTATAACAGCAGGGAATCTGTCTCACTTCTCTACAAGAGTTTGTTGTCACATAGGAATCATATATGAAGAATCTGTGTGCTGGTATTATAACAGCAGGGAATCTGTCTCACTTCTCTACAAGAGTTTGTTGTTACATAGGAATGATACATGAAGATTCTGTGTGCTGGTATTATAACAACAGGGAATCTGTCTCACTTCTCTACAAGAGTTTGTTGTCACATAGGAATCATACATGAAGATTCTGTGTGCTGGTATTATAACAGCAGGGAATCTGTCTCACTTCTCTACAAGAGTTTGTTGTCACATAGGAATGATACATGAAGATTCTGTGTGCTGGTATTATAACAACAGGGAATCTGTCTCACTTCTCTACAAGAGTTTGTTGTTACATAGGAATCATACATGAAGATTGTGTGTCCTGGTGTTATAACTGCAGGGAATCTGTCTCACTTCTCTACAAGAGTTTGTTGTCACATAGGAATCATATATGAAGATTCTGTGTGCCAGCATTATAACAGCAGGGAATCTGTCTCACTTCGCTCCAAGAGTTTGTTGTCACATAGGAATCATATATGAAGATTCTGTGTCCCATCATTATAACAACAGGGAATCTGTCTCACTTCGCTGCAAGAGTTTGTTGTCACATACGAATCGTATATGAAGATTCTGTGTGCCAGCATTATAACACCAGGGAATCTGTCTCACTTCGCTACAAGAGTTAGTTGTCACGTAGGAATCATATATAAGGTTCTGTGTGCCAACATTATAACAGCAGGGAATCTGTCTCACTTCGCTACAAGAGTTTGTTGTCACATAGGAATCATATATGAAGATTCTGTGTGCTGGTATTATAACAGCAGTGAATCTGTCTCACTTCTCTACAAGAGTTTGTTGTCACATAGGAATCATACATGAAGATACTGAGTGCTGTTATTATAACAACAGGGAATGTGTTTCACTTCTCTACAAGAGTTTGTTGTCACATAGGAATCATACATGAAGATACTGAGTGTTGACATTATAACAACAGGGAATCAGTCTCACTTCTCTACAAGAGTTTGTTGTCACATAGGAATCATACATGAAGATACTGAGTGCTGTTATTATAACAACAGGGAATCAGTTTCACTTCTCTACAAGAGTTTGTTGTCACATAGGAATCATACATGAAGATTCTGTGTGTTGACATTATAACAACAGGGAATCAGTCTCACTTCTCTACAAGAGTTTGTTGTCACATAGGAATCATACATGAGACGGTAATTTGTATCACAAATTACTTTAATGTAAATAATTATTTACATATGAATATGTATTTTTATGTAACATTGATTTCAGGGGTTTAATAATTGTAATTATTATTGGTAAATAATAATTTACGGCTCTACTGAAACTGTTAACAATAACACAATACTTTAGCAAGGGAGTGAGTTGTTTATCGTTACCGGGAACCAGGAAGTTACGTAATGTTTCGCGCCTTTTCAGTAAAAAAAGCTTCCAGAATGTTCTATAAAAGTAATATGTATTAGTGGTTTTCATTGGATAGTAAAATAGACGCTAATGTTGGCGCGTTTTATTAGCCAATGGTAATTCATTTATAATCTTTAGGTGTATCTTGAGGTAAGCCTATAAATAGTGTAGATTCAAAGCGAGCGTCCTCCAGTTCGGCAAGATTCACGAAGCATTACACATCGTCTCCCGCAGTTATACAAAATTCTCCGTACATTACACGTTGGCCGCTCAGTTCACCAAGTTACGCGCAGTGAAAATCATTAAAGATCTAAAATATTACAAAGTCACTTATATACAAAAATTGAAGTACGTGAGTTAAAAGTGAGAAGTTATTATAAACAGTTTCAGTATGGCGATCATCTAGATAAATCTGTGAAAGTGTTAGTGCACGTGTTCGACAATAAAACATTATAAAACACATTTCTTCACTAGTAATTTTTGGATAAAAGATTCCTTTTCCGCTTCACACCCTGCAAGAATTAAATGCCTACCTAAATAGCTGGCCGGAAGACAATATACATAACCTTAAAACTAATTCATATAGATTGCTACGCCAGATGGAGTTAGCAGGCGACCGACGAATGACGTCACACAATATGGCTGCACGCGTGAGGTAAACAACATTACGTGAGAAACATTATCCACCACGTGGGGACACAAATACACACAAATACTACTTCAAATTGGCTCCCATACGTGGGGCAGTTAAAGTGAAGCAAATATACAATTCACACTAATTCTACTTCATACATGAAGATTCTGTGTGTTGACATTATAACAACAGGGAATCAGTCTCACTTCTCTACAAGAGTTTGTTGTCACATAGGAATCAAACATGAAGATTCTGTGTGCTGGCATTATAACAACAGGGAATCAGTCTCACTTCTCTACAAGAGTTTGTTGTCACATAGGAATCAAACATGAAGATACTGAGTGCTGTTATTATAACAGCAGGGAATGTGTTTCACTTCTCTACAAGAGTTTGCTGTCACATAGGAATCATACATGAAGATACTCAGTGCTGTTATTATAACAACAGGGAATCAGTTTCACTTCTCTACAAGAGTTTGTTGTCACATAGGAATCATACATGAAGATTCTGTGTGTTGACATTATAACAACAGGGAATCAGTCTCACTTCTCTACAAGAGTTTGTTGTCACATAGGAATCAAACATGAAGATACTGAGTGCTGTTATTATAACAGCAGGGAATGTGTTTCACTTCTCTACAAGAGGTTTTTGTCACAGCAGAATCATAAATGAAGATTCTGTGTGCTGTCTTTATAACAACAGGGAATCTGTCTCACTGCTCTACAAGAGTTTGTTGTCACATAGGAATCATATATGTAGATCGTGTGTGCTGACATAACAGCAAAGAATATGTCTTACTTCTCTACAAGGGTCTGTTGTCACATAGGATACATACATTAAAATTCTGTGTACTGACACTATAACAGCAAACAATGTCTTACATCTCTACAAGAGTTTGTTGTCACAGCTGAATCATAAATGAAGATTCTGTGTGCTGTCTTTAAAACAACAGGGAATCTGTCTCACTGCTCTACAAGAGTTTGTCGTCACATAGGAATCGTATACGAAGATTTTGTGTGATGTTATTATAACAACAGGGAATCAGTCTCACTTCTCTACAAGAGCTTGTATTCACATATGAATCATAAATGAAGATTCTGTTTGTTAGCATTATAACAGCAGGGAATCTGTCTCACTTCTCTACAAGAGTTTGTTGTCACATATGAATCATACATGACGATTCTGTGTGCTGGCATTATAATAGCAAACAATCTGTCTCACTTCTCTACAAGAGTTTGTTGTCACAGCAGAATCATAAATGAAGATTCTGTGTGCTGTCTTTATAACAACAGGGAATCTGTCTCACTGCTCTACAAGAGTTTGTTGTCACATAGGAATTGTATACGAAGATTCAGTGTGCTGGCAATATAACAGCAGGGAATCTGTGTTATTCTCTACAAGAGTTTGTTGTCACATAGGAATCATACATGAAGACTCTGTGTTGTGGCATTATAACAACAGGGAGTCTGTCGCACTTCTCTACAAGAGTTTTTTGTCACATAGGAATCATACATGAAGATTTTGTATGCTGGCATTATAACAGCAGGGAATCTGTCTGACTTCTCTACAACAGTTTGTTGTCACATAGAAATCATATATAAAGATTCTTTGTGCTGGTATTATAACAACAGGGGATCTGTCTCACTTCTCTACAAGAGTTTGTTGTTACATAGGAATCATATATGAAGATTCTGTGTGCTGAGATTATAACAACAGGGAATCTCTCTCACTTCTCTACAAGAGTTTGTTGTCACATAGGAATCATACATGAAGATTCTGTGTGCTGGTATTATAACAGCAGGGAATCTGTCTCACTTCTCTACAAGAGTTTGTTGTTACATAGGAATCATATATGAAGATTCTGTGTGCTGAGATTATAACAACAGGGAATCTCTCTCACTTGTCTACAAGAGTTTGTTGTCACATAGGAATCATACATGAAGATTCTGTGTGCTGGTATTATAACAGCAGGGTGTCTGTCTCACTTCTCTATAAGAGTTTGTTGTTACATAGGAATCATATATGAAGATTCTGTGTTCTGACATTATAACAACAGGGAATCTCTCTCACTTCTCTATAAGAGTTTGTTGTCACATAGGAATCATACATGAAGATTCTGTGTGCTGGTATTATAACAACAGGGAATCTGTCTCAGTTCGCTACAAGACTTTGTTGTTACATAGGAATCATACAAGAAGATTCCTTGTGCTGACATTATAACAGCAGGGAATCTGTCTCAGTTCCCTACAAGACTTTGTTGTTACATAGGAATCATACATGAAGATTCTGTGTGCGGACATTATATCAGGGAATCTGTCTCAGTTCTGTACAAAAGTTTGTTGTCACCTAGGAATCCTACAGGAAGATTTTGTGTTCTAGTATTATAACACCAACGGATCTGTCTCATTTCTCTAAAAAAGTTTGTCTTCACATTTGAATCATACAAGACGATTCTGTATGCTGACATTATAACAGGGAATCTATCTCGCTTCTGTACAAAAGTTTGTTGTCACATAGGATTCCTACAGGAAGATTTTGTGTTCTAGTCTTATAACACCAACGGATCTCTCTCAGTTCTCCACAAAAGTTTGTCATCACATTAAAATCATACATGCACATTCTGTGTGCTGACATTATAACACCAGCGAATCTGTCTCACTTCTCTACAAGAGTTTGTTGTCACATAGGAATCATACATGACGATTCTGTGTGCTGACATTATAACAGCAAACAATGTCTTACTTCCCTACAAGAGTTTGTTGTCAAAGCAGAATCATAAATGAAGATTCTGTGTGCTGTCTTTATAACAACAGGGAATCTGTCTCACTGCTCTACAAGAGTTTGTCGTCACATAGGAATCGTATACGAAGATTTTGTGTGATGTTATTATAACAACAGGGCATCTGTCTCACATCTCTACAGAAGTTTTATGTCACATAGGAATCATACAGGAAGATTCTGTGTGCTAGCATTATAACAGCAGGGAATCTGTCTCACTTCTCTACAAGAGTTATTTGTCACATAGGAATCATACATGACGATTCTGTGTGCTAGCATTATAACAACAGGGAATCTGTCTCACTTCTCTACAAGAGTTCGTTGTCACAGCAGAACCATAAATGAAGATTCTGTGTGCTGTCTTTATAACAACAGGGAATCTGTCTCACTGCTCTACAAGAGTTTGTCGTCAGATAGGAAACGTATACGAAGATTTTGTGTGATGTTATTATAACAACAGGGCATCTGTCTCACATCTCTACAGAAGTTTTATGTCACATAGGAATCATACAGGAAGATTCTGTGTGCTAGCATTATAACAGCAGGGAATCTGTCTCACTTCTCTACAAGAGTTATTTGTCACATAGGAATCATACATGACGATTCTGTGTGCTAGCATTATAACAGCAGGGAATCTGTCTCACTTCTCTACAAGAGTTTGTATTCACATATGAATCATAAATGAAGATTCTGTGTGTTAGCATTATAACAGCAGGGAATCTGTCTCACTTCTCTACAAGAGTTTGTTGTCACATATGAATCATACAGGACGATTCTGTGTGCTGGCATTATAATGGCAAACAATCTGTCTCACTTCTCTACAAGAGTTTGTTGTCACAGCAGAATCATAAATGAAGATTCTGTGTGCTGTCTTTATAACAACAGGGAATCTGTCTCACTGCTCTACAAGAGTTTGTTGTCACATAGGAATCGTATACGAAGATTCTGTGTGCTGGCAATATAACAGCAGGGAATCTGTGTTATTCTCTACAAGAGTTTGTTGTCACATAGTAATCATACATGAAGATTCTGAGTTGTGGCATTATAACAACAGGGAGTCTATCGCACTTCTCTACAAGAGTTTTTTGTCACATAGGAATCATACATTAAGATTCTGTATGCTGGCATTATACCAGCAGGGAATCTGTCTCACTTCTCTACAAGAGTCTGTTGTCACATTAGAATCGAACATGACGATTCTGTGTGCTAACATCGTAACAGGAAACAACTGTCTTACTTCTCTACAAGAGTATGTTGTCACATCAGAGTCATAAATGATGAATCTGTGTGCTGGCATTATAGCAACAGGGAATCTGTCTCACTGCTCTACAAGAGTTTGTCGTCACATAGGAATCATACATGAAATTTCTGTGTGCTGGTATTATAACAGAAGGGAATCTTTCTCACTTCTCTACAAGCGTGTGTTGTCACATAGGAATCATACATGAAAATTCTGAGTGCTGTCTTTCTAACAACACGGCATCTGTCCCACATCTCTACTTGAGTGTGTTGTCACATAGGAATCATACATGAATATTCTGTGTGCTAGTATTATAATAGCAGGGAATCTTTCTCACTTCTCTACAAGAGTTTGTTGTCACATAGGAATCATACATGAAATTTCTGTGTGCTGGTATTATAACAGAAGGGAATCTTTCTCACTTCTCTACAAGAGTGTGTTGTCACATAGGAATCATACATGAAATTTCTGTGTGCTAGTATTATAACAGCAGGGAATCTTTCTCACTTCTCTACAAGAGTGTGTTGTCACATAGGAATCATACATGAAATTTCTGTGTGCTGGTATTATAACAGAAGGGAATCTTTCTCACTTCTCTACAAGAGTTTGTTGTCACATAGGAATCATACATGGCGATTCTGTGTGCTAGCATTATAACAGAAGGGAAATTTTCTCACATCTCTACTTGAGTGTGTTGTCACATAGGAATCATACATGAAGATTTTGTGTGGTAGCATTATAACAGCAGGAAATCTGTCCCACTTCTCTACAAGAGTTTGTTGTCACATAGGAATCATACATGGAGGTTCTGTGTGTTAGCATTATAACAGCAGGGAATCTGTTTCACTTCTCCACAAGAGTTTGTTGTCACATAAGAGTCATACATGAAGATTCTGTGTGCTGGCATTATAAGAGTGAGGAATGTGTCTCACTTCTCAACAGGAGTTTGTTGTGACATAGGAATCATACATGAGGATTCTGTGTGCTGGCATTATGACAACAGGGAACCTGTCTCACTTCTCCACAAGAGTTTGTTGTCACATAGGAATCATACATGGAGATTCTGTGTGCCAGCATTATAACAACAGGGAATCTGTCTCACTGCTCTACAAGAGTTTGTCGTCACATAGGAATCGTATACGAAGATTTTATGTGATGTTATTATAACAACAGGGCTTCTGTCTCACATCTCTACAGAAGTTTTATCTCACATAGGAATCATACAGGAAGATTCTGTGCGCTAGCATTATAACAGCAGGGAATCTGTCTCACTTCTCTATAAGAGTTATTTGTCACATAGGAATAATACATGACGATTCTGTGTGCTAGCATTATAACAGCAGGGAATCTGTCTCACTTCTCTACAAGAGTTTGTTGTTACATAGGAATCATACATAAAGATTGTGTGTGCTGGTATTATAACAGCAGGGAATCTGTCTCACTTCTCTACAAGAGTTTGTTGTCACATAGGAATCATACATGAAGATGCTGTGTGCTGGCATTATAACAGCAGGGAATCTGTCTCACTTCTTTACAAGAGTTTGTTGTCACATAGGAATCATATATGAAGATTCTTTGTGCTGGTATTATAACAGCAGGGAATCGGTCTCACTTCTCTACAAGAGTTTGTTGTCACATAGGAATCATATATGAAGATTCTTTGTGCTGGTATTATAACAGCAGGGAATCTGTCTCAGTTCTCTACAAGAGTTTGTTGTCACATAGGAATCATACAAGAAGATTCTGTGTGCTGGTATTGTAACAGCAGGGAATCTGTCTCACTTCTCTACAAGAGTTTGTTGTCACATAGGAATCATACATGAAGATTCTGTGTGCTGGTATTATAACAGCAGGGAATCTGTCTCACTTCTCTACAAGAGTTTGTTGTCACATAGGAATCATATATGAAGATTCTTTGTGCTGGTATTATAACAACAGGGAATCTGTCTCACTTCTCTACAAGAGTTTGTTGTTACATAGGAATCATATATGAAGATTCTGTGTGCTGACATTATAACAACAGGGAGTCTCTCTCACTTCTCTACAAGAGTTTGTTGTCACATAGAAATTATACATGAAGATTCTGTGTGCTGGTATTATAACAGCAGGGAATCTGTCTCACTTCTCTATAAGAGTTATTTGTCACATAGGAATCATATATGAAGATTCTGTGTTCTGACATTATAACAACAGGGAATCTGTCTCACTTCTCTACAAGAGTTTGTTGTCACATAGGAATGATACATGAAGATTCTGTGTGCTGGTATTATAACAACAGGGAATCTGTCTCACTTCTCTACAAGCGTTTGTTGTCACAAAGGAATCATACATGAAGATTCTGTGTTCTGACATTATAACAACAGGGAATCTGTCTCACTTCTCTACAAGAGTTTGTTGTCACATATGAATCATATATGAAGATTCTGTGTTCTGACATTATAACAACAGGGAATCTGTCTCACTTCTCTACAAGAGTTTGTTGTCACATAGGAATCATACATGAAGATTCTGTGTTCTGACATTATAACAACAGGGAATCTGTCTCACTTCTCTACAAGAGTTTGTTGTCACATAAGAATCATACATGAAGATTCTGTGTTCTGTGATACGGTAATCTGTATCACAAATTACTTAAATGTAAATAATGATTGTAATATAAATATGTATTTTTATGTGACATTGATTTTAGATGTTTGTTAATTGTAATTATTATTGGAAAGTAAGTTTATACGGCTTTACTGAAACTGTCAATAATAACGCAATAATGCAGCGAGGGGGTGAGCTGTTTATCATTATTGGGAACAAGGAAGTTACGTAATGTTCGCGCGTTTTCGGTAGAACCTTCTAGAATGTTTCCTTAAAAGCAATATGTATTCGTGGTTTTCATTGGATATTAAAATAGTCGCTAATGTTGGCGCGTTTTATTAGCCAATAGCAGTTCATTTATAATCTTTAGGCATGTCGAGGAGTGGGAGTATATAAAGCCAGGTCCGAGGTAGATCGCCCCGCAGTTCAACAATATTCTCAATACATTACACGTCGGTCGTCCAGTTAATCAAAATTCCTAGCACATTACACGTCGTCAGTCAATCAGTTCAAGTTACGCGCAGCAGAAATATAAAAGATCTAAAGTATTACAACGTTAATTATACACAAAGTTTAAGTACGTGGATTTAAAGTGATAAGTAAGAAGTATTATAACAGTTTCAGTTTGGCGAGTATCTAAATCAATATGTAAAAGTGATAGTGAACGTGTTCGACAATAAAAATTATAAAAACAAATTTCTTCATTAAGTGTAATTTTTGAATAAAAGATTCCTTTCCGTTTCACAACCTGTATAGAGATACATGTTCTACCAAGATAAGATAATAGCTAGCCGGAGGACATTTGAAATGAAATCAAACACAAAAATTATACTGCCACAAATTGCTACGCCAGATGGAGCTACAAACCAAACAAATGAATGACGTCACAAGATGGCAACGCGTGAAGTAAGCAGCACAACATAAGATCTACAAGTTCTAATAACTTACGCTACAAACATTACGTAAGCAATATTTACTTCAAATTGGCTCCCAAACGTGGAGCTACAATTAATATTACGTAAACATAATACTATCGCAAATTGGCACCCAGAACGTGGGGCATAGTGACCAGGAAAGGAACACGATGACCAGGAAAGGATCAGAATTAACCAGGAAGAAGTGAGATGACCAGAAAGGGGCGAATGCAGCAGTGAAATGATCTACAAGACGCAGATTCCAGAAACAACAAAAGGGACGACAGACTAGGATCGTAATTCCGAGATTACAAGGCAACATGGAAATTCAAACTACAGGACAACAAAATTACGCAGATTCATCGAAGCGACATACAAACCTAGGAGAAAGGGGCAGAAAGCTGGACATCTAAGCAACATCAGCAGATAGCATCAGAAAGGTTAGAAAAGTGTGATTTTAATTCTAAAAAAAAAAAAAAAAGTGTAAAACAAGAAACAATGATGAAGGGGGATAGTGTAACAGTTAGCTGTAATTCAATACAGATTACAGAAAATAGCTTAAACAAGGTAATATTTGAGGGAGGAAATGTTAGTGCAGAAAGTAAGAATAGAACAGCAGGAAATATTACTATTGATGCTGGTATGATGAAGGAAATGATGGAAATGCTGAGAAATATGCATAGGGAATTAAGGGAAGATATGCAAAAGAGTTTTGAGAAATTAGGGGAAGCTATGGACAGGAATCATAGGAAATTAATGGAAAGTTTTGGTAGGAGGAATGAGAAATTAGAGCAAACAGTAGATCAAAGCAGTGAAGAAATTGAAAAGAAAGTTATGAAGTTAAATAGTAGTATGCCAGGAATGAGAGATGAAAATGAGGAAATAATAGTGAGATAGGAGAAGTTTCAAAGAAAATGTTAGACATGAGCAAGGAAATAGGTAACAAAGAAAGTGAGGTTAATATTAAAAGTGAGGTTAATGTAGAATGTACAGAGTTAGGAAGTCAAATGAGTAGTATTTCAAGTGAGCTAAGAGAGATGAAAGAGGTTATGAATGTAGATGTAAATGAGGCGCAAGTCAATTTCAGAGGGGAGATATCAGAAATACAGAATGATTCAGTAATGCAAAGAAATAAACTGTACCAAGATGTTCAAAATGAAAACTCCAGTCCAGTGCAGTTTAGTACAGATTTGTCAGAGTACTCTCAAATTAAAGAGATAGTAGAAGAATTGAAAATGAAAGTTGGTAAAAGATGTATTGTTCAAGAAACTGTAGATTGTTTTCAAATGTTATCATGTGATGAAATTTCAAATGAATACAAGAGGTTATTCATGAACAGAATTTTGAAGGTTAGGTTACGGCTACGAGTAATGTTTAGCCACCGACAATTTGATCCAGGAGGGTAAATAGCAATGAGATGTAAAGTAAATGCTGGATAGTTAAAGATGACTTGCAGAGAAATGTATTGGAACGTAAGAGGGTTAACTAATTATTTATATGTCATTTGAAAAGAGAAATAAAATATAAAAAAAAAAAAAAAATGTTTTTTTAAAAAAAAAAATTAAATTTTTAGTAACTGTAACAGTATTTGAAAAGAAGAAGGTAATAATTGAAACTCAATATGATATTAAAGTTAAAGTACAAAATAACAAAAATTGGTAAAAATAAATAAAACAAATACTTATGTAGCAAACAGAAAAGGTGAAACATTGTCTAGATTTAAGAGATGTAAATATTTGTGTAGAGGGTGAATATTTTGGTAAAAATGTGTAATAATTACAAAAATCCTAAATGTATAAATTTTTGTCAACAACTTAAGAAAGTAAACAATTTGGTAACAGTAATTAAATAATTTAGGGTAAAGTAGTTGCTATAAAAAAAAATTTTTTTGTAATGTCAGATTAATGTCTAAACAAATTAAACCAGAGCCAGTAAGTAGTGGCGAGATAAAAAAAAAAAAAAAAAAAAAAAAACCATGTCGTGTGTTAAATGCGTGTGAAGTGTAAAGTGAAAGTGATAGCGTGTGTTCCAAGATTTAGGAGACTAAAAACCCAATTATAAAATTTCCAAACAAGTTGTAAATATTTATAATTATGTTTCTAGTGGGGCATATGATACGGTAATTTGTATCACAAATTACTTAAATGTAAATAATGATTGTAATATAAATATGTATTTTTATGTGACATTGATTTTAGATTTATTTAAAGGTGAGTCGGAATTGTTACACTAACATCACTTAAGTTTACTCACTTAACATGTTTCGGGAAACCGTTGTTCCCATCCTCAGAAGGTTAACTCGACTGGCCCGTGTTGTTGGTGTTTCCGTTTTTTGGACTGGATCCTGTGGTGGCATCTTGTGGTGGAGAAATGTACTTCCAGAGAGGATTTGGTGGCGGCAAATCAAAATTCATTAGATGTGTGTTGTGTTTTAGAATGGTGATCTTCTCCCATGCATTTAATTCGGCTGCAAATTTGGCTGGTTTGACTAATGTAATATTGGGTTGTGATTAGTGATCCAAAAATGGTGTGAAACTGCAGATTTGTCCATTTGTTTGTATTTAATACATCTCATGTGCTCCTTTAGCCTAGTTTCTAGGTTTCTTTTTGTCTTACCTATGTATACTTTATTGCAATCTGAACAATTGATTTTATAGATTCCAGCTTTTTTGTCTTGTGGAATGGGGTCTTTTAACTTGTTACAAAGTAATTTCTCTATGTTAAATTTATTCTGTGGAGCTAGACTAATGTTATGTTTCATGAAAATCTTCTTAAATTTGTGAAAAGTTCCTGGGTGGTATGTGAATTTCTTGAACTTTAGCTCTTTATCTTGCTGGCTGAGATTTGTTGTGTTTCTGATGTGCATCTGTCGTTTGAATTTTGCAATTTTTTTGTCAATAGTTGTTTTGTTGTACCCATTATGTATTGCTGTGTCTACTATATGCTGGTATTCTAACTGGTATTCTTTTTTATTTAAGGGGGTATATACCAGTCTATGTGTTAGGCTGTTTAGTACTGCATGTTTGTGTGTGGTTGGATTGAAACTCTTATTTTCTATGTAATTAGTAGAGTGTGTTGGCTTCCTGTATATGCCAAAGGTTAGGTTCTTTTGTTCTCTGATGATTTTTAGGTATAAAAATGGTAGCATGCCTTCTTTTTCTATTTCTATGGTGAATTTTATTGATTGGTTCTGTAGGTTTAGTAAGGCTAAGGAGTCTTGTATGAACCTGTTAGGGACAACAGCGAAGATGTCGTCAACATATCTGTGCCAAACTTTAAACATGTATGGAAAGGAAGTTGTTATGTGTGTTTCTAAGTAGCTCATAAATAAATCTGCCAAGAAGGGTGAAAGTGGGTTGCCCATGGTTAAACCAGTTGGTTGTTGATAGAACTTCTTATTGAAACTAAAACAATTTTGTGCAATGCATAAATTGGTAAGTTGTATGAGGTCTTCTATTTCTTCTTCAAGTAGGTTAGTCTGCTGTAGCCATTTCTTTAATTGACGCAGGAGTTGATCTGTAGGAACACTTGGAAATAGTGCAGTGACATCAAAGGAGCTAGAAACAGTGATGTGTATTGAATTTATTTAAAGGTGAGTCGGAATTGTAACACTAACATCACTTAAGTTTACTCACTTAACATGTTTCGGGAAACCGTTGTTCCCATCCTCAGAAGGTTAACTCGACTGGCCCGTGTTGTTGTTGTTTCCGTTTTTTGGACTGGATCCTGTGGTGGCATCTTGTGGTGGAGAAATGTACTTCCAGAGAGGATTTGGTGGCGGCAAATCAAAATTCATTAGATGTGTGTTGTGTTTTAGAATGGTGATCTTCTCCCATGCATCTAATTCGGCTGCAAATTTGGCTGGTTTGACTAATGTGTCCTTTGATGTCACTGCACTATTTCCAAGTGTTCCTACAGATCAACTCCTGCGTCAATTAAAGAAATGGCTACAGCAGACTAACCTACTTGAAGAAGAAATAGAAGACCTCATACAACTTACCAATTTATGCATTGCACAAAATTGTTTTAGTTTCAATAAGAAGTTCTATCAACAACCAACTGGTCTAACCATGGGCAACCCACTTTCACCCTTCTTGGCAGATTTATTTATGAGCTACTTAGAAATACATATAACAACTTCCTTTCCATACATGTTTAAAGTTTGGCACAGATATGTTGACGACATCTTCGCTGTTGTCCCTAACAGGTTCATACAAGACTCCTTAGCCTTACTAAACCTACAGAACCAATCAATAAAATTCACCATAGAAATAGAAAAAGAAGGCATGCTACCATTTTTATTCCTAAAAATCATCAGAGAACAAAAGAACCTAACCTTTGGCATATACAGGAAGCCAACACACTCTACTAATTACATAGAAAATAAGAGTTTCAATCCAACCACACACAAACATGCAGTACTAAACAGCCTAACACATAGACTGGTATATACCCCCTTAAATAAAAAAGAATACCAGTTAGAATACCAGCATATAGTAGACACAGCAATACATAATGGGTACAACAAAACAACTATTGACAAAAAAATTGCAAAATTCAAACGACAGATGCACATCAGAAACACAACAAATCTCAGCCAGCAAGATAAAGAGCTAAAGTTCAAGAAATTCACATACCACCCAGGAACTTTTCACAAATTTAAGAAGATTTTCATGAAACATAACATTAGTCTAGCTCCACAGAATAAATTTAACATAGAGAAATTACTTTGTAACAAGTTAAAAGACCCCATTCCACAAGACAAAAAAGCTGGAATCTATAAAATCAATTGTTCAGATTGCAATAAAGTATACATAGGTAAGACAAAAAGAAACCTAGAAACTAGGCTAAAGGAGCACATGAGATGTATTAAATACAAACAAATGGACAAATCTGCAGTTTCACACCATTTTTGGATCACTAATCACAACCCAATATTACATTAGTCAAACCAGCCAAATTTGCAGCCGAATTAAATGCATGGGAGAAGATCACCATTCTAAAACACAACACACATCTAATGAATTTTGATTTGCCGCCACCAAATCCTCTCTGGAAGTACATTTCTCCACCACAAGATGCCACCACAGGATCCAGTCCAAAAAACGGAAACACCAACAACACGGGCCAGTCGAGTTAACCTTCTGAGGATGGGAACAACGGTTTCCCGAAACATGTTAAGTGAGTAAACTTAAGTGATGTTAGTGTTACAATTCCGACTCACCTTTAAATAAATTCAATACACATCACTGTTTCTAGCTTCTTTTCATTACAATATCAACGTTGATTTTAGATGTTTATTAATTGTAATTATTATTGGAAAGTAAGTTTATACGGCTTTACTGAAGCTGTCAATAATAACGCAATAATGCAGCGAGGGGGTGAGCTGTTTATCATTATTGGGAACAAGGAAGTTACGTAATGTTCGCGCGTTTTCGGTAGAACCTTCTAGAATGTTTCCCTAAAAGCAATATGTATTCGTGGTTTTCATTGGATATTAAAATAGATGCTAATGTTGGCGCGTTTTATTAGCCAATAGCAGTTCATTTATAATCTTTAGGCATGTCGAGGAGTGGGAGTATATAAAGCCAGGTCCGAGGTAGATCGCCCCGCAGTTCAACAATATTCTCAATACATTACACGTCGGTCGTCCAGTTAATCAAAATTCCTAGCACATTACACGTCGTCAGTCAAACAGTTCAAGTTACGCGCAGCAGAAATATAAAAGATCTAAAGTATTACAACGTTAATTATACACAAAGTTTAAGTACGTGGATTTAAAGTGATAAGTAAGAAGTATTATAACAGTTTCAGTTTGGCGAGTATCTAAATCAATATGTAAAAGTGATAGTGAACGTGTTCGACAATAAAAATTATAAAAACAAATTTCTTCATTAAGTGTAATTTTTGAATAAAAGATTCCTTTCCATTTCACAACCTGTATAGAGATACATGTTCTACCAAGATAAGATAATAGCTAGCCGGAGGACATTTGAAATGAAATCAAACACAAAAATTATACTGCCACAAATTGCTACGCCAGATGGAGCTACAAACCAAACAAATGAATGACGTCACAAGATGGCAACGCGTGAAGTAAGCAGCACAACATAAGTTCTACAAGTTCTAATAACTTACGCTACAAACATTACGTAAGCAATATTTACTTCAAATTGGCTCCCAAACGTGGAGCTAAATTAATATTACGTAAACATAATACTATCGCATCTGACATTATAACAACAGGGAATCTGTCTCACTTCTCTACAAGAGATTGTTGTCACATAGGAATCATACATGAAGATTCTGTGTTCTGACATTATAACAACAGGGAATCTGTCTCACGTCTCTACAAGAGTTTGTTGTCACATAGGAATCATCTATGAAGATTCTGTGTTGTGACATTATAACAACAGGGAATCTGTTTCACTTCTCTACAAGAGTTTGTTGTCACATAGGAATCATACATGAAGATACTGAGTGCTATTATTATAACAACAGGGAATCTGTTTCACTTCTCTACAAGAGTTTGTTGTCACATAGGAATCATACATGAAGATTCTGTGTTCTGACATTATAACAATAGGGAATCTGTCTCACTTCTCTATAAGAGTTTGTTGTCACATAGGAATCATACATGAAGATTCTGTATGCTGGCATAATAACAACAGGGAATCTGTCTCACTTCTCTACAGGAGTTTGTTGTCACATAGGAATCATACATGAAGATTCTGTGTGCTGGCATAATAACAACAGGGAATCTGTCTCACTTCTCTACAAGAGTTTGTTGTCACATAGGAATCATACATGAAGATTCTGTGTTCTGACATTATAACAACAGGGAATCTGTTTCACTTCTCTACAAGAGTTTGTTGTCACATAGGAATCATATATGAAGATTCTGTGTTCTGACATTATAACAACAAGGAATCTGTTTCACTTCTCTACAAGAGTTTGTTGTCACATAGGAATCATACATGAAGATTCTGTGTTCTGACATTATAACAACAGGGAATCTGTCTCACTTCTCTACAAGAGTTTATTGTTACATAGGAATCATACATGAAGATTCTGTGTTCTGACATTATAACAACAGGGAATCTGTCTCACTTCTCTACAAGAGTTTGTTGTCACATAGGAATCATACATGAAGATTCTGTGTTCTGACATTATAACAACAGGGAATCTGTCTCACTTCTCTACAAGAGTTTATTGTTACATAGGAATCATACATGAAGATTCTGTGTTCTGACATTATAACAACAGGGAATCTGTCTCACTTCTCTACAAGAGTTTGTTGTCACATAGGAATCATACATGAAGATTCTGTGTTCTGACATTATAACAACAGGGAATCTGTCTCACTTCTCTACAAGAGTTTGTTGTCACATAGGAATCATACATGAAGATTCTGTGTTCTGACATTATAACAACAGGGAATCTGTCTCACTTCTCTACAAGAGTTTATTGTTACATAGGAATCATACATGAAGATTCTGTGTTCTGACATTATAACAACAGGGAATCTGTCTCACTTCTCTACAAGAGTTGGTTGTCACATAGGAATCATACATGAAGATTCTGTGTTCTGACATTATAACAACAGGGAATCTGTCTCACTTCTCTACAAGAGTTTGTTGTCACATAGGAATCATACATGAAGATTCTGTGTTCTGACATTATAACAACAGGGAATCTGTCTCACTTCTCTACAAGAGTTTATTGTTACATAGGAATCATACATGAAGATTCTGTGTTCTGACATTATAACAACAGGGAATCTGTCTCACTTCTCTACAAGAGTTTGTTGTCACATAGGAATCATACATGAAGATTCTGTGTTCTGACATTATAACAACAGGGAATCTGGCTCACTTCTCTATAAGAGTTTGTTGTCACATAGGAATCATACATGAAGATTCTGTGTTCTGACATTATAACAACAGGGAATCTGTCTCACTTCTCTACAAGAGTTTGTTGTCACATAGGAATCATACATGAAGATTCTGTGTTCTGACATTATAACAACAGGGAATCTGTCTCACTTCTCTACAAGAGTTTGTTGTCACATAGGAATCATACATGAAGATTCTGTGTTCTGACATTATAACAACAGGGAATCTGTCTCACTTCTCTACAAGAGATTGTTGTCACATAGGAATCATACATGAAGATCGTGTGTGTACGCATTATAACTGCACTTACACACTGAAACATGTGTAACTGATTAGCCAGCTCACTGAGAGGGAACAGTGCAGTATAGAGGAAGCAATTCATGCAACCCAATCGGAGGCATGCTGTTTACAAACCAAAGTGTATGGAGATGAGGATCTGGAGTTTCCAGATTCCTATAAACATTTATATTGAGCAAGATCGTATATGGTGTGTTCCATTCAAATGACTTTTTCTACAGTCTAATGTTCAGTAATAACAGAGAGGTTGCCACATGAAGGATAGCAGACACACAACAGACAGTTGTATTGCAAGTGTTCCATTTATCATCAGTGAAGATATGTCTCAAGGAAAGGAGAGTTTGTACATCAAAATGAGGAGGAATGTGACAGGCAACACTTCAGCACATGTAACATAAACATTTAAAACATCATGTTAACAACACCTTATTTCAATGAGAAAAGTGGACCTTCAAGCCCTAAGCTACAAAACAGGATGTTTCATACATTAATAAGAGTGGATATTGCTTTTGAAATGCGCATGTTGTAGCTTTCATAAACAAATTTCTCACTACCAATACCTAAACATACATTTTCTTGTAGAGCTCCTAGTTTACCTTTGAAGCAGGGTGTACTGGCTGCAACTGCACATCATATTTTGTTTAGAGAGAGCACTGTGCTTCCTAACGTGATGCTTTTGTTACTAAAACCCCTCTGCCGGCTCATTACAAACTATTCTTAGAAAAGTTTATTTTTCTATCTACTACATTTAATAGAGATAAACGTTTTTAGAAATAGCTGAATTACTCATTTTATTATAAATACAAACAGAATAGCCATAGTCAAATACTTATGGATTGGACGCTATATGGTGACCTTAATATTCCATACTCTTTCCATGACAGCACGAGAAACAAGTGAATATTCACAGGATGTTAAAAGAATGGCTAAATATTGAACATTTCAAACCATTAATAATGGATATCTCGGAAATGCCAAAAAAAAAAGCAATTTGAAATAAATGGTGTGTTTTAAAGACATGTACATTTTGTGTGTAATAGATTCTCATCTATCACTTATGTTTACCAGTTATATAAGATATGTTGTTCATAAACACAAATACTTTTTGTAAAAATGACTTTATTTATTGAAAGTTTGGGTGCATACTATGTACGTGGTAGGTGTTGCTTTCAGCTTTTTATGTCACAAAATAAACTTTCTTTGTATAAAAATGTTAACAACATTTGAAGCGACTTATAAAAACCTTCAGAGAATATTTCCTTGCTGTGTCCAATAATATTTCGATTTTAAGTGGAAATTTCCAATGATTTTAAATGGAAATTTCCAATGATTTTCTGTCAGAGAAAAGCTTTAAATGTTTGTCACTGAATAAGGTCATCACACTTTTATTTCATTTTTCAAACATATATCGGTGAAAAAAGTATTTTTCTTTTAAACAACAACTGTTACATTCACATAACTTTCACTATCCACTCTTCTACAAAAGCTTCATGTTAAATGAGATAAACATTTGCAGAAATGGTTTTACAAGGGGAACACAGTAAGCTGAAGTGATAGTCAAATGTTTTAAAAGCAGGTCTGCATGACCAGGGTAACTTGCTACTTGAACAAATCTGATGTGCTGACTTTTTCTACTCACTCTTCTACAAACACTATTTATGTTTCCATGAAAAGGGTATTTGGGGGATTTTCTTGAAGACTTTTGTGTCGCATCCCTGGAAGATGCTCAACTCAAATACTGAGTTCTGTGTTTATCCAACATGTTTTTGAGTTAGCTCTTCATAGCAGAACCTTTTCCAAAAATGATTACTTTTTAATTCAGGGGGCTTCAAAACATGTATTTTAATAAAAAGTTGGCAATACCTGGTTACTATAGGTAATAAAGTAACTTGACTCTTATGTGTTCTCATTGAGTTTTAAGAGGTGTTGTTCTGCTAGCCTACGCTTGCCTATCGGCTGTAACTGGCTACTTTAAGGACTAGAGTTTGTTCATTGCCCATCAAATTGTTGCTGTTCTTCTCTTGTCCTACTGAAAAAACCAAATAGAGGTACTGCTGGATAACAGCATTGTTAAACTCAAGAAGCAAAAAGGACATGTTCTAATAGAAAAACAAAAATTGACGAAATTTGTGCATCATTTGAACATTCTCCAAAGAAATCTCTAAGACATGTTGCAAGTGCGAGTTTCAGAAATCTCTGTTCATACAGCTGCTAAACTTTTAAAATTGAAAACCTACTGAGTGACTATTGTTGATGAATTATAACCTCGTGATAACAAAGTTAGTACTCATGTTACTATTAGGAGTTTTACCCCGGTGTAGTAGACACCGCGCACATACATGCTGGGCCATAAAACAACTGTTCTGTTGGTTAGAGAGAAGTTTAAAATACTGCAAATAGGCCTACCAGTTCTTTAATCACAGTAACTTTAGGTTTGCAATTCAAATCATAAGCTGTTTGTAAAGTCGAGTCATTTACTATTCAGGTTTTCCATAAGAAATAACGAATCTCATACAGCTTTTGTACCAACAATAAGCAAAATCACTTGCCACACTGGAGGGAAAGCCGAGTCACTACGAAAGAGGGCAAATGCTCGGCCAAACACACTCCTTGCTCCTGTATACCAATGGGATATAAACTGAACTATGCTATGACAACATGTATCCAAAACTTGAGTGTTACATTTAAGGTGAATATGGAGGATGGACTAATAATAACAATATGCAAATAAATACAGCAAAAACTCAATATCAACTATTCACAATGCAACATAAAACAGAAAATATATGCCTGCAAATCAACAACAAAAAACTACAAGAAGCAATATATACAGATGGATCCCTCATCAATTAAAAAAATGCTGGTGCAGGAGTAAACATTTTGCACAGTATCTAACATTAGATGAAACGTCAAACCACTATGATGGAGAATTAACAGCTATAAAAGAGACATTACAGAACATTTTATATAGACCAGACATAAAACAAAAAATAGTCATCTAATCAGACTGAAAATCAGCCATAAATGGTATAGTAAATTACAATAATAAAACAACAAGAAATATTAAAGAAATAAGAAGCCTAATTAAAGCAGTTGAAACTAGAAATCATGTCACTCTACAATGGATCCCAGCTCATGTCGGACTTTTGGGCAATGAACATGCAGATCAATTAGCAAAAACAAGTGCAATACAACAAATAAAACCTGTAGGACAAATAGAAATAAATAAACAATTAAATAACATTAAACAACATTTCAAAAGACAGCAGAGACTTGATGAAGAAGATAAATTAAAGGATAAAGATTATAAGAATATTAAAGATAGAGTTAATATACAAAAAATGCCAAGGAAGACTGCAGTGGCCTTATTTAGGATGGCAACTGGCCACGATTGCCTCTCACAACACCTCTACAAGATAGGATGCCTACCTACACCCAAGTGCACTCTCTGTGAAGAAGATGTCATCCTGAACAAACAACATCTCACCAAATGCAAAGGCTTTAAAAGTGATAACTTACAGACTTTATATTGGGAAGAAGCCAGAGGGAAAATGATGCAGATCAATTAATCCCCAGTGCCATTGGTGAACATGTGACTGCTTTTAGGAAATTAACAACAACTATATTGTTTGATGTTGGTGTCAATGAAACTAAAGAACTGACAGTTCAAGTGCTGCAGTAAAATGTTAAGTGAAGTAGATGTACAAAACTGCAAAGAAGTTGAATGGGAATTGCATTTTATAAGAATCGTTGAAGACCTGGTGCCACTATAAAAAACAAAGAAACCACTTCCTAGGGTTTCTACTCCATAATATCCTGCAGCCATTGTTCAATGTTTGTTACTACATCCCACAGTAGGTATGCACTGTAAGCCTTACATTACTATCACATTAAAGTGACACTGCTATAACTATGCAATAATGTGCACATGTTTCAGTTGCAAACACGCTCATTGTCGCACCATTTTTTTTTATTTCAAAAAGGAAATAACAGCAGAGCAATTCATCAATCTTTGCGCCATCCATAACAATCATCGAAAATGGATTCAGGAGTTGAAAACAGATTGATAATTCCTGGAAGATGAGGCTGATACAGCAATAACAATTGTAGCTCACTGGCAGTGAATGGCATCTTCATGCTAGGCACCACATTCATTAACCGCTGTAAAGGTTCAACAATGGGATGATAAGCTACAGCATTGTCACAGGAGAAGGATATACCACTATGATCCAGCAGCAATCGGCTCACCGCTCATTTAGCATCAGTCTCCTGGATACTGCAGAGTGGTATGTCTGCCATCATGGAAGACCAAGATAAGCTTCTCAACACATCAGAGCTCCGTAGGGCAATGACCTCCTTGCATTTTAAAGTGGTCTGAATGGAATGCACAAGTGTATTTGTCATAACTTTGAAAAAGCTGTCACAACTCAATTGTAAAATATTTGTGTTATCTTTGGAGCAGCTCTTGTAAAACACCTACAGCAACCCAAGATGCTGGGCACTCAGAGAAGATAAATAGCGCTGTAGCTACAAAAACAAGCACTCTCACAAGTGAGTGAGTGAGTGAGTGAGTGAGTGAGTGAGTGAGTGAGTGAGTGACTACAGGAGAAGTTTTGTGTTGTGACGCAACCCAAGATGCTGGGCACTCAGAGAAGATAAATAGCGCTGTAGCTACAAAAACAAGCACTCTCACAAGTGAGTGAGTGAGTGAGTGAGTGAGTGAGTGCAGGAGAAGTTTTGTGTTGTGACGCAGCCCAAGATGCTGGGCACTCAGAGAAGATAAATAGCGCTGTAGCTACAAAAACAAGCACTCTCACAAGTGAGTGAGTGAGTGAGTGAGTGCAGGAGAGGTTTTGTGTTGTGACGCAGCCCAAGATGCTGGGCACTCAGAGAAGATAAATAGCGCTGTAGCTACAAAAACAAGCACTCTCACAAGTGAGTGAGTCAGTGAGTGCAGGAGAAGTTTTGTGTTGTGACGCAGCCCAAGATGCCGGGCACTCAGAGAAGATAAATAGCGCTGTAGCTACAAAAACAAGCACTCTCACAAGTGAGTGAGTGCAGGAGAAGTTTTGTGTTGTGATGCAGCCCAAGATGCTGGGCACTCAGAGAAGATAAATAGCGCTGTAGCTACAAAAACAAGCACTCTCACAAGTGAGTCAGTGAGTGCAGGAGAAGTTTTGAGTTGTGACGCAGCCCAAGATGCTGGGCACTCAGAGAAGATAAATAGCGCTGTAGCTACAAAAACAAGCACTCTCACAAGTCAGTCAGTGAGTGCAGGAGAAGTTTTGTGTTGTGATGGAGCCCAAAATGCTGGGCACTCAGAGAAGATAAATAGCGCTGTAGCTACAAAAACAAGCACTCTCACAAGTGAGTGAGTGAGTGCAGGAGAAGTTTTGTGTTGTGAAGCAGCCCAAGATGCTGGGCACTAAGAGAAGATAAATAGCGCTGTAGCTACAAAAACAAGCACTCTCACAAGTGAGTGAGTGCAAGAGAAGTTTTGTGTTGTGACGCAGCCCAAGATGCTGGGCACTCAGAGAAGATAAATAGCGCTGTAGCTACAAAAACAAGCACTCTCACAAGTGAGTGAGTGAGTGAGTGAGTGCAGGAGAAGTTTTGTGTTGTGTTGCAGCCCAAGATGCTGGTCACTCAGAGAAGATAAATAGCGCTGTAGCTACAAAAACAAGCACTCTCACAAGTGAGTGAGTGCAGGAGAAGTTTTGTGTTGTGTTGCAGCCCAAGATGCTGGGCACTCAGAGAAGATAAATAGCGCTGTAGCTACAAAAACAAGCACTCTCACAAGTGAGTGAGTCAGTCAGTGCAGGAGAAGTTTTGTGTTGTGATGGAGCCCAAGATGCTGGTCACTCAGAGAAGATAAATAGCGCTGTAGCTACAAAAACAAGCACTCTCACAAGTGAGTGAGTCAGTGAGTGCAGGAGAAGTTTTGTGTTGTGACGCAGCCCAAGATGCTGGGCACTCAGAGAAGATAAATAGCGCTGTAGCTACAAAAACAAGCACTCTCACAAGTGAGTCAGTGAGTGAGTGAGTGCAGGAGAAGTTTTGTGTTGTGACGCAGCCCAAGATGCTGGGCACTCAGACAAGATAAATAGCGTTGTAGCTACAAAAACAAGCACTCTCACAAGTGAGTGAGTCAGTGAGTGCAGGAGAAGTTTTGTGTTGTGATGCAGACCAAGATGCTGGGCACTCAGAGAAGATAAATAGCGCTGTAGCTACAAAAACAAGCACTCTCACAAGTGAGTGAGTGAGTGAGTGCAGGAGAAGTTTTGTGTTGTGATGCAGCCCAAGATGCTGGGCACTCAGAGAAGATAAATGGCGCTGTAGGTACAAAAACAAGCACTCTCACAAGTGAGTGAGTGAGTGCAGGAGTAGTTTTGTGTTGTGACGCAGCCCAAGATGCTGGGCACTCAGAGAAGATAAATAGCACTGTAGCTACAAAAACAAGCACTCTCACAAGTGAGTCAGTGAGTGCAGGAGAAGCTTTGTGTTGTGTTGCAGCCCAAGATGCTGGGCACTCAGAGAAGATAAATAGTGCTGTAGCTACAAAAACAAGCACTCTCACAAGTGAGTGAGTGAGTGAGTGCAGGAGAAGTTTTGTGTTGTGATGGAGCCCAAGATGCTGGGCACTCAGAGAAGATAAATAGCGTTGTAGCTACAAAAACAAGCACTCTCACAAGTGAGTCAGTGAGTGCAGGAGAAGCTTTGTGTTGTGTTGCAGCCCAAGATGCTGGGCACTCAGAGAAGATAAATAGCACTGTAGCTACAAAAACAAGCACTCTCACAAGTGAGTCAGTGAGTGCAGGAGAAGCTTTGTGTTGTGTTGCAGCCCAAGATGCTGGGCACTCAGAGAAGATAAATAGCGTTGTAGCTACAAAAACAAGCACTCTCACAAGTGAGTGAGTGAGTGAGTCAGTGCAGGAGAAGTTTTGTGTTGTTACGCAGCCCAAGATGCTGGGCACTCAGAGAAGATAAATAGCACTGTAGCTACAAAAACAAGCACTCTCACAAGTGAGTGAGTGAGTGCAGGAGAGGTTTTGTGTTGTGACGCAGCCCAAGATGCTGGGCACTCAGAGAAGATAAATAGCGTTGTAGCTACAAAAACAAGCACTCTCACAAGTGAGTGAGTGAGTGAGTCAGTGCAGGAGAAGTTTTGTGTTGTGACGCAGCCCAAGATGCTGGGCACTCAGAGAAGATAAATAGCACTGTAGCTACAAAAACAAGCACTCTCACAAGTGAGTGAGTGAGTGCAGGAGAGGTTTTGTGTTGTGACGCAGCCCAAGATGCTGGTCACTCAGAGAAGATAAATAGCACTGTAGCTACAAAAACAAGCACTCTCACAAGTGAGTGAGTGAGTGAGTGCAGGAGAAGTTTTGTGTTGTGATGCAGCCCAAGATGCTGGGCACTCAGAGAAGATAAATGGCGCTGTAGGTACAAAAACAAGCACTCTCACAAGTGAGTGAGTGAGTGCAGGAGTAGTTTTGTGTTGTGACGCAGCCCAAGATGCTGGTCACTCAGAGAAGATAAATAGCACTGTAGCTACAAAAACAAGCACTCTCACAAGTGAGTGAGTGAGTGCAGGAGTAGTTTTGTGTTGTGACGCAGCCCAAGATGCTGGGCACTCAGAGAAGATAAATAGCGTTGTAGCTACAAAAACAACCACTCTCACAAGTGAGTGAGTGAGTGAGTGAGTGCAGGAGAAGTTTTGTGTTGTGACGCAGCCCAAGATGCTGGGCACTCAGAGAAGATAAATAGCGTTGTAGCTACAAAAACAAGCACTCTCACAAGTGAGTGAGTGAGTGCAGGAGAAGTTTTGTGTTGTGACGCAGCCCAAGATGCTGGGCACTCAGAGAAGATAAATAGCGCTGTAGCTACAAAAACAAGCACTCTCACAAGTGAGTGAGTGAGTGCAGGAGAAGTTTTGTGTTGTGACGCAGCCCAAGATGCTGGGCACTAAGAGAAGATAAATAGCACTGTAGCTACAAAAACAAGCACTCTCACAAGTGAGTGAGTGAGTGATTGCAGGAGAAGTTTTGTGTTGTGATGCAGCCCAAGATGCTGGGCACTCAGAGAAGATAAATAGCGCTGTAGCTACAAAAACAAGCACTCTCACAAGTGAGTGAGTGAGTGAGTGAGTGCAGGAGAAGTTTTGTGTTGTGACGCAGCCCAAGATGCTGGGCACTAAGAGAAGATAAATAGCACTGTAGCTACAAAAACAAGCACTCTCACAAGTGAGTGAGTGAGTGAGTGCAGGAGAAGTTTTGTGTTGTGATGCAGCCCAAGATGCTGGGCACTCAGAGAAGATAAATAGCACTGTAGCTACAAAAACAAGCACTCTCACAAGTGAGTCAGTGCAGGAGAAGTTTTGTGTTGTGATGGAGCCCAAGATGCTGGGCACTCAGAGAAGATAAATAGCGTTGTAGCTACAAAAACAAGCACTCTCACAAGTGAGTGAGTGAGTGAGTGCAGGAGAAGTTTTGTGTTGTGACGGAGCCCAAGAGGGTGGGCACTCAGAGAAGATAAATAGCGCTGTAGCTACAAAAACAAGCACTCTCACAAGTGAGTCAGTGCAGGAGACGTTTTGTGTTGTGATGGAGCCCAAGATGCTGGGCACTCAGAGAAGATAAATAGCGCTGTAGCTACAAAAACAAGCACTCTCACAAGTGAGTGAGTGAGTGCAGGAGAAGTTTTGTGTTGTGACGCACCCCAAGATGCTGGGCACTCAGAGAAGATAAATAGCGTTGTAGCTACAAAAACAAGCACTCTCACAAGTGAGTGAGTGAGTGCAGGAGAAGTTTTGTGTTGTGTTGCAGCCCAAGATGCTGGGCACTCAGAGAAGATAAATAGCGCTGTAGCTACAAAAACAAGCACTCTCACAAGTGAGTGAATGCGTGCAGGAGAAGTTTTGTGTTGTGATGCAGCCCAAGATGCTGGGCACTCAGAGAAGATAAATAGCGTTGTAGCTACAAAAACAAGCACTCTCACAAGTGAGTGAGTGAGTGCAGGAGAAGTTTTGTGTTGTGATGCAGCCCAAGATGCTGGGCACTCAGAGAAGATAAATAGCGCTGTAGCTACAAAAACAAGCACTCTCACAACTGAGTGAGTGAGTGCAGGAGAAGTTTTGTGTTGTGACGCAGCCCAAGATGCTGGGCACTCAGAGAAGATAAATAGCGTTGTAGCTACAAAAACAAGCACTCTCACAAGTGAGTGAGTGAGTGCAGGAGAAGTTTTGTGTTGTGACGCAGCCGAAGATGCTGGGCACTCAGAGAAGATAAATAGCGTTGTAGCTACAAAAACAAGCACTCTCACAAGTGAGTGAGTGAGTGCAGGAGAAGTTTTGTGTTGTGATGCAGCCCAAGTTGCTGGGCACTCAGAGAAAATAAATAGCACTGTAGCTACAAAAACAAGCACTCTCACAAGTGAGTGAGTGAGTGCAGGAGAAGTTTTGTGTTGTGACGCAGCCCAAGATGCTGGGCACTCAGAGAAGATAAATAGCGCTGTAGCTACAAAAACAAGCACTCTCACAAGTGAGTCAGTGAGTGCAGGAGAAGCTTTGTGTTGTGACGCAGCCCAAGATGCTGGGCACTCAGAGAAGATAAATAGCGTTGTAGCTACAAAAACAAGCACTCTCACAAGTGAGTGAGTGCAGGAGAAGCTTTGTGTTGTGACGCAGCCCAAGATGCTGGGCACTCAGAGAAGATAAATAGCGTTGTAGCTACAAAAACAAGCACTCTCACAAGTGAGTGAGTGAGTGCAGGAGAAGTTTTGTGTTGTGACGCAGCCCAAGATGCTAGGCACTCAGAGAAAATAAATAGCGCTGTAGCTACAAAAACAAGCACTCTCACAAGTGAGTGAGTGAGTGCAGGAGAAGTTTTGTGTTGTGACGCAGCCCAAGATGCTAGGCACTCAGAGAAGATAAATAGCGTTGTAGCTACAAAAACAAGCACTCTCACAAGTGAGTCAGTGAGTGCAGGAGAAGCTTTGTGTTGTGACGCAGCCCAAGATGCTGGGCACTCAGAGAAGATAAATAGCGTTGTAGCTACAAAAACAAGCACTCTCACAAGTGAGTGAGTGAGTGAGTGCAGGAGAAGTTTTGTGTTGTGACGCAGCCCAAGATGCTGGGCACTCAGAGAAGATAAATAGCGCTGTAGCTACAAAAACAAGCACTCTCACAAGTGAGTCAGTGAGTGCAGGAGAAGTTTTGTGTTGTGACGCAGCCCAAGATGCTGGGCACTCAGAGAAGATAAATAGCGCTGTAGCTACAAAAACAAGCACTCTCACAAGTGAGTGAGTGAGTGCAGGAGAAGTTTTGTGTTGTGACGCAGCCCAAGATGCTGGGCACTCAGAGAAGATAAATAGCGCTGTAGCTACAAAAACAAGCACTCTCACAAGTGAGTGAGTGAGTGCAGGAGAAGTTTTGTGTTGTGACGCACCCCAAGATGCTGGGCACTCAGAGAAGATAAATAGCGTTGTAGCTACAAAAACAAGCACTCTCACAAGTGAGTGAGTGCGTGCAGGAGAAGTTTTGTGTTGTGATGCAGCCCAAGATGCTGGGCACTCAGAGAAGATAAATAGCGTTGTAGCTACAAAAACAAGCACTCTCACAAGTGAGTGAGTGAGTGCAGGAGAAGTTTTGTGTTGTGAGGCAGCCCAAGATGCTGGGCAGTCAGAGAAGATAAATAGCGCTGTAGCTACAAAAACAAGCACTCTCACAAGTGAGTGAGTGAGTGCAGGAGAAGTTTTGTGTTGTGATGCAGCCCAAGATGCTGGGCACTCAGAGAAGATAAATAGCACTGTAGCTACTAAAACAAGCACTCTCACAAGTGAGTGAGTGAGTGCAGGAGAAGTTTTGTGTTGTGACGCAGCCCAAGATGCTGGGCACTCACAGAAGATAAATAGCGCTGTAGCTACAAAAACAAGCACTCTCACAAGTGAGTCAGTGAGTGCAGGAGAAGTTTTGTGTTGTGACGCAGCCCAAGATGCTGGGCACTCAGAGAGGATAAATAGTGCTGTAGCTACAAAAACAAGCACTCTCACAAGTGAGTGAGTGAGTGCAGGAGAAGTTTTGTGTTGTGACGCAGCCCAAGATGCTGGGCACTCAGAGAAGATAAATAGCGCTGTAGCTACAAAAACAAGCACTCTCACAAGTGAGTCAGTGAGTGCAGGAGAAGTTTTGTGTTGTGACTCAGCCCAAGATGGTAGGCACTCAGAGAAGATAAATAGCGTTGTAGCTACAAAAACAAGCACTCTCACAAGTGAGTGAGTGAGTGCAGGAGAAGTTTTGTGTTGTGACGCAGCCCAAGATGCTGGGCACTCAGAGAAGATAAATAGCGCTGTAGCTACAAAAACAAGCACTCTCACAAGTGAGTCAGTGAGTGCAGGAGAAGTTTTGTGTTGTGACTCAGCCCAAGATGGTAGGCACTCAGAGAAGATAAATAGCGCTGTAGCTACAAAAACAAGCACTCTCACAAGTGAGTCAGTGAGTGCAGGAGAAGTTTTGTGTTGTGACTCAGCCCAAGATGGTAGGCACTCAGAGAAGATAAATAGCACTGTAGCTACAAAAACAAGCACTCTCACAAGTGAGTCAGTGAGTGCAGGAGAAGTTTTGTGTTGTGATGCAGCCCAAGATGCTGGGCACTAAGAGAAGATAAATAGCGTTGTGGCTACAAAAACAAGCATTCTCACAAGTGAGTGAGTGAGTGAGTGAGTGAGTGAGTGAGTGAGTGCAGGAGAAGTTTTGTGTTGTGATGCAGCCCAAGATGCTGGGCACTCAGAGAAGATAAATAGCACTGTAGCTACAAAAATAAGCACTCTCACAAGTGAGTGAGTGAGTGAGTGAGTGAGTGAGTGAGTGAGTGAGTGAGTGCAGGAGAAGTTTTGTGTTGTGATGCAGCCCAAGATGCTGGGCACTAAGAGAAGATAAATAGCGTTGTAGCTACAAAAACAAGCATTCTCACAAGTGAGTGAGTGAGTGAGTGAGTGAGTGAGTGAGTGAGTGAGTGAGTGAGTGCAGGAGAAGTTTTGTGTTGTGATGCAGCCCAAGATGCTGGGCACTCAGAGAAGATAAATAGCATTGTAGCTACAAAAATAAGCACTCTCACAAGTGAGCGAGTGAGTGAGTGCAGGAGAAGTTTTGTGTTGTGACGCAGCCCAAGATGCTGGGCACTCAGAGAAGATAAATAGCACTGTAGCTACAAAAACAAGCACTCTCACAAGTGAGTGAGTGAGTGCAGGAGTAGTTTTGTGTTGTGACGCAGCCCAAGATGCTGGGCACTCAGAGAAGATAAATAGCACTGTAGCTACAAAAACAAGCACTCTCACAAGTCAGTCAGTGAGTGCAGGAGAAGTTTTGTGTTGATGAACCATCAGAAGTCAAGTGACAAACACTGTTGTACTATTCAAAGTAATGGTCATTCTGCAGACCTATGTCGAACAAACAGCACAGCTGTGGTCTCACAAACTCAAATGGTGTCTGGTTTTGCTGTAAAAGAATTAAAGCTATTTTATGAAGACATAATCACTGGTGTCTTATCAGATTTAGTCAAAAAGATGTATTCTATATGCGAGAAACATCTGAGGTGTGCGGAATCTGGAGCTACAATCATGTGGTTTTCTCTATCCACTCTTCTACAAACTATTGCTACTCACCTCAGAAATGGTTCCATTACGCATTTCCTTGCAGGTATAAGAGGCTGTTTTAAAAACTGGCTTTTAAATTCCACAGCTTTTACATGCCATCTCATGAAACAAAAGAAGAGTAACAAAGACACTTATCGCATGAAGGTTGCTGAGCCTGCACTATTGCTTATCAGGAACTAGTTACTTTATAACTATTCATCCTTGCATGGTTAAAACCTGCCGGAGGGCGATGGATATTTTGGGTGTAAAAATGCTTAGCATGGCTTCCTTCGGAAGGGAAGTAAAAGCTTGTGGTCCTGTGTCATTGAATTACAGCACGTAAAACAACCTCAAGCCCGATAAAGAGGCCTCTGAGCAAAATTTCCAGTCTCTCAAGCCCAACATAGAATGGGGCGCTAAGAACCATAGCAGTTAAAGAGCATCCATAAATAAACAAAACAACAAAAAATATTTGCACAGAGGTGCAAGTGCATATTTCTTCACTACTGCGTATTGCTTCAAATATAGTTCACAAGCCACACATGAGAGGTCAGCAGCACTGCAATGCATTAAAATGGTTACTCATATACCATTTTTATATAGGGTCTTTCAACAAGATTGTCCTATCTTTGAACTTAAATAAAACATGTTCTATAAATGATAGAGGTTTATTTCTTTCTTTTTTTTATCTTGGAACATAATTAATGTCATTACGTGTGGTAGAGAACATCAGTTAAGTGACCGCCGCAACTTCGTTAGGTTGCGCATATACGTTTGACCTAATTTTCAATGACAGAAGAACCTAAATTAGGTCCAACTTTACGAATAACACACGTGATGTTATTCATAAGATCATTTACTGTTTCTGGCTTGTTGACATAAACTTGAGATTTAACATAACCCCACAAGAAGTAATTCCATGGCGTTAAATCACATGACCTCAAAGGCCAGTTAATATCACCACTTTGGGAAATGATGAAACCTCTGAACTTCCCCTTCGAAAGATCGATTGTTTTAAGAGCAGCATGACATGTGGCACCATCTTGCTGGAATCAGATGTTTCTGAGATCCATACCATCCAATTGAGGCCAAAAATAGTCCCTTATAAGAGCCCAGTATCTTTCTCCATTGACAGAGTTTCTCCATCTTCATCTTGGAAAAAATATGGACCAATGATTCCACCATACCAAAATCCACACTACACAGTAACCTTTTGGGGAAGAAGTGGTTATTCTTGAATCTGCATTGGATTGTGATTGCTCCAATAGCGGCAATTTTGTTTGTTAACACAACCATCCATTCAAAATTGGGCTTTGTCACTGAAGATGATTTTTCGACAAAAATCCGGGTCAGCTTCCAATTGCTCCATAGCCCAGTCAGCAAATACACAGCGCAACCTATGGTTGTTTGGCTTTAGTTCTTGAGTTAACACCATTTTGTAAGCGTGAAACTTCAAGTCCAGATGCAGAATTTGCCAAGTTGTGGTCGGCGAAAGCCCCAATTCTTGTGCTCGACGAGCAATTGATTTGTTTCCGTTCTCGTGTACACTCTCACGAACGGCGCCTATGTTTTCGTTGGAGCGCTTACGTCGATTACGTATAGGCGTTCTTTGATCGCTGACAGAACCACTTCTTTCAAATTTATCAATCAAATGCCGAATCGTTCTCTCGAAGGACGATTATGCACACCGTAAACTTCACGCAATACATGAAAGGTTTGGGTAACAGATGATCCATTTTGGTAATAAATTTTCACAATTTCTATGCGTTGCTGAATGCTGTAATGTTCCATGACTATTTGTCAATAACAACTGTAACAAATGACTGCTGTAACTCAATAACAATGGCAGCTATCACATGTTAAAGATAGGACACTCTTGTTGAAAGACCCTATATATTGTGGGTAGATTACATAATTAATGCTGTTTAGTTGCAAAATATGTGCGGGCTGCTAAGCACAAACAGTGGTGAATTAGGATCCACAGGTTGCACAATTTCAGCAAGTCTACCTTCTAAGTTTGCTTAAAGAAGCGTTGAAATTTCTGCAATTTTCGAATTCAACGTTGCAAGGCAAAGACCAACCGACAGGATTAAATCAGCATTTCTGAAATCAAACGTTGAAGTTGAAAGGGCTGCCTCATTACCAAACACACCATAATTGTAAGTTGAATATTATACATGAATGTAATTTACTCAAGTATCTGTATTGATATCATGGTAATGACAAGCACTGCACAAATATAAAATACTGCAAAATTCAAACAAAAGACGACAAGTATCATGGAAATGGTTAACCCACAAAAAAATTGACAAATTGTGTAATTAAACGAGATGTACATTTTTCTTGTATAGCAAGATTTTGTTTACGTTTTACGCTTCACCAGTTATACAAAACTCATTTTGAATAAAGAGCACTTGAGAGGCTGTTCCCAAACACATACATTTTATTTGTCATGAAAATGGCTTAAACATGTATTTTAATCAAAATCATTAAAAGCTATTTTTGAGAAAATAAACAATGAAATATTTTCCATATAAAGGGTAGTTTGGGGTGGAGATTTCTAGAAAATCTTTGCTGCATTCTCGGAAGATGTGAATTTAAATATAAAGCTTGACGTTTTGTTTTTTAGTTAGCTTTTACACACACAGGTGTTTTTATGATTGAGGGGACCCCAAAGCATGTACTTCTGGTGGAGTAGAATAGTTCTTCTACCTGGATAATCAAATGATAAGGTATTTGTTTTACAAAAAAAATATACAACATGATAAAAGGTAACTTACACTTGTTTAATTTATGCTCATAAACACATGAATAATAACAAAATTACAAAATATTTGCAGCTGTTTGGCTATTTACATGTATAGTTATGTATTTACATTTGATATACATAATGCAACTTATATAGGACAGTCTTGAATACAGAACAATATGAAGCTGCTGTGCTCGATATAAAAGTGGAACATTGTTGTTTCTCTTTGGTAAATGGGATGCACGCTATGTTCTTCTGTCTTGACATGAGTAGTGGACAATATCACCATTGGGGAAACGCACAAATGCACTGAAACACGCAACAAACAGAGTGTTCCATTAATAACACAATATCAATTATTTAACTCATCAACATTTATGTTAAATCTATAATGTTGCTTGCTTTTACTTTTGGCACTATTACGTGAAAACAAGGTCTTTGCCATATACGAGCAACTGAAGGATGATTGTGATTGGTGCTGGTTGAAATTTCCTCTTGCACTACAGAAGCTCTTCTGTTCTGTGTTCGCCCAAGTTAAGCAGCATTGGGCTTGGTCACCGCATGGTCGCTAGACCGCCCATGAGGAAACGCCGAGACCCAGCCAAATGGTAGTGCAGAAAGCTAAACCCCGCCCAAGACAGACATAAATCAAAAGCTTGTGTATATTCTTTTAAACCTCCTTTATCGCACAGGTAAAGCCGCATACGCAGCTAGGTACTGTGGCGATTATATTCCGCCCAGGTAAACCTGGGCGACCTGTTCTCGATTGCTGGATTGCTGGATGATTTGAGTAATAAACATGTCAAGGGGGCAGGACTAAGAGTTTCGCACCTCTTCACAGTACTTTACGCTATTGCTTAGTCTAACATGAGTGCATTTGTTCTTCACATGCAAATTGTTGTCACAGCACCTCAAGGTTAGAGCAACTGCACCATGTTCAACTCCCGGATGTGATACTCAATTTTTTAGCTGACTCTCTATTAAAAATCTGATGTGTTGCACTCACATGACTTTCTCTACTCTTGTACAAACTATTTTTACAAACGCTTATTCTCCATATGCTTCATGTTAATCGAGATGTTAATCTTATTGCTAATTTTCTTGTAGATGCCAGGGGATTTGCTAGGCTTTAAGGGATAGTCAAATGTTTTAAGAGCTGGTTACTATGTGGAGTATTCCATTCTCTTTGTATTACTAGGACAAAAAAAAAATGAATAACGAATTCCCATTTGAGAAAAAGTATAAGTATTGGAAAATTTAAGGGAATAACAAGCAATATCTCAAAAATGGTTCACTCAACAAAACAAATGTATATGACATAAATTGTGTATTTTAATGCGATCCACATTTTTTGTGTAGTAAAATTTTGTCTATCTCTTATGGTTTACCAGTTATGCAAAAGTCGTTCACAATGAAGAATAGTTATGGAGACATTCCCAGAAAAATCGAGATATACAATTCATTTGCCATAAAAAAGACTTAAACTTATGGTATTTTATTCAAAATCGTTAGAGCCATTTTTGAGAAAATTAAAATTTTCGAAAAAAGTTCCATGTAAAGAGTAATCCGGGGTGGGGGGATTTTCTTGAAAACCTTTTTGTCGCATCTCTGGATGATACTGAACCTAACTACCAAGTTTGGTGTTTATACGACTGTTCTTTTCTGAGTTATGCTGTTCAAACACACACACATGGACATGTTTCCAAAAATGCTTTATATGCATTTAGTGCACCTCAAAAAATGTATTTCCTGTGAAATCTCGGTATCGAATCTTTGGATGGAATACAATACTTCCCCTACTTACTATACGTAGTAGAGAAAGCAAAAACATGCCAAGACTAGGCTAAGCTCTCTAAAAGGTATAATTAATTTCAATTAAAACATGAAAATTTCAAGGCAATGTCATTTTACAACCCTCCAGGCTTAAATGTGAGGAGATACAGCAGCAAGTGATTTCTTGTGCATTGCGCATGATGATGGTACTTTGCCTGTTTAAGGGAAGATCATAACATTGTTCCCACAATGGGAAGTTAGAAAAAACGAAAGTTTATCCATTTCAGATTTGAATTTGATTTCGCATGCTTATCGTAGTTCATAGCCAGTCGTCTGAATCTTCCTATGCTTGTTTAACCATGCCACACAACCTGCTATCCACTGCAGTGGCAGATCAAGTCTGCACTTTCAGTGAGTTTGGCAAAGCCAAAATTTAGAGATACTTATTCGGAGACTTAAAAACAATGTTTAACTAAGCTCAAATACAGAGTAATTTCACATTTTGGTTCCAATTTGAATATACTTGACTTCTTAGATTATTGGTTTGTTTTCTGACAAGAATTGACTACGATACAAGAGTTATTTATTTACACCCTGTATAACATCTTCATTATATTGATGTTGGCACAGCCAAGTCTGCAGTTTCCACTTCCCTTCTCCTGCCGGTGCAGAAGAGGGGGACCAATTGGTTCCAGGCAGCATAGCAGAAGTGAGACTGGTCATGTAAAACTCATTACAGTGTTCTCTCATGTCTTGTACTTTGAGTACTAGTTGAGCTGTTTGTAGTTGATGGGGCGGGCAAAGTAAGATGGTATTGTAATTATGCGATTTCAAACTTTATGATCAGACAATTTAACTCGTAAACAGCTCATTTAGTTCATTAACTTGTTCACAGCACATATGAGTAGCACTCTGTACTGCAGTCACCTTGATACTTTTCTGATGTGACACATTTGCTTAAGTACGTCACTGCCGATAAATTCACGCTTCAACAACAAATGTTTATGTACAATATACACACATGTGTGTAAACAATTTCCTGGTATTCCAGTTCCAAGTAGGGAAAATGTTAGATGTCAGGATCACTAAACCTAACAAGACAAAACGAGATCTTATAATGGAGAAAAACAATTTGATGAATTTACTGCACCTGTTTGTGGGAAAGCCTAAAAAATAAAGATTATACAAACAATCCTGACACCTTAGATGAACTTAAGGACAATGTAGAAACAGAAACTATGAACATTACACAAGAAGAACTTCATCTGAGGACGCCAGGCATGTGTTCACACACAGGGACACCACTTATAGCAGGGTTAGTACTCTTTACTATCACTAGTGAGTAACATGGGAGTTATGGAACAAAGATGCCAGGAATGTGTTCACACACAGGGACACCACTTATAGCAGGGTTAGTACTCATTACTATCACTAGTGAGTAAGTAACATGGGAGTTATGGAACAAAGATGCCAGGAATGTGTTCACACAGAGGGACACCACTTATAACAAGGTAAGTACTCATTACTATCACTAGTGAGTAAGTAACATGGGAGTTATGGAACAAAGATGACAGGAATGTGTTCACACAGAGGGATTCCACTTATAACAAGGTTAGTACTCATTACTATCATTAGTGAGTAAGTAACATGGGAGTTATGGAACAAAGATGACAGGAATGTGTTCACACAGAGGGACACCACTTATAACAAGGTTAGTACTCATTACTATCATTAGTGAGTAAGTAACATGGGAGTTATGGAACAAAGATGACAGGAATGTGTTCACACAGACGGACACCACATATAACAAGGTTAGTACTCATTACTATCATTAGTGAGTAAGTAACATGGGAGTTATGGAACAAAGATGCCAGGAATGTGTTCACACAGACGGACACCACATATAACAAGGTTAGTACTCATTACAATCACCAGTACGTAACATGGGAGTTATGAACAAAGATGCCAGGAATGTGTTCACACAGAGGGACCCCACATATAACAAGGTTAGTACTCATTACAATCACCAGTACGTAACATGGGAGTTATGAACAAAGATGCCAGGAATGTGTTCACACAGAGGGACCCCACATATAACAAGGTTAGTACTCATTACAATCACCAGTACGTAACATGGGAGTTATGAACAAAGATGCCAGGAATGTGTTCACACAGAGGGACCCCATATATAACAAGGTTAGTACTCATTACTATCACCAGTAAGTAACATGGGAGTTATGGAACAAAGATGACAGGAATGTGTTCACACAGAGGGACACCACATATAACAAGGTTAGTACTCATTACAATCACCAGTACGTAACATGGGAGTTATGAACAAAGATGCCAGCAATGTGTTCACACAGAGGGACCCCACATATAACAAGGTTAGTACTCATTACTATCACCAGTGAGTAAGTAACATGGGAGTTATGAACAAAGATGACAGGAATGTGTTCACACAGAGGGACACCACTTATAACAAGGTTAGTACTCATTACTATCACAAGTAAGTAACATGGGAGTTATGAACAAAGATGCCAGGAATGTGTTCACACAGAGGGACCCCACATATAACAAGGTTAGTACTCATTACAATCACCAGTACGTAACATGGGAGTTATGAAACAAAGATGCCAGCAATGTGTTCACACAGAGGGACCCCACATATAACAAGGTTAGTACTCATTACAATCACAAGTAAGTAACATGGGAGTTATGAAACAAAGATGCCAGCAATGTGTTCACACAGAGGGACCCCACATATAACAAGGTTAGTACTCATTACAATCACCAGTACGTAACATGGGAGTTATGAACAAAGATGCCAGGAATGTGTTCACACAGAGGGACCCCACATATAACAAGGTTAGTACTCATTACAATCACAAGTAAGTAACATGGGAGTTATGAACAAAGATGACAGGAATGTGCTCACACAGAGGGACACCACTTATAACAGGGTTAGCACTCTTTACTATCACAAGTAAGTAACATGGGAGTTATGAACAAAGATGACAGGAATGTGTTCACACAGAGGGACACCACTTATAGCAGGGTTAGCACTCTTTACTATCACAAGTAAGTAACATGGGAGTTATGAACAAAGATGCCAGGAATGTGTTCACACAGAGGGACACCACTTATAACAAGGTTAGTACTCATTACTATCACAAGTAAGTAACATGGGAGTTATGGAACAAAGATGACAGGAATGTGCTCACACAGAGGGACACCACTTATAACAAGGTTAGTACTGATTACTATCACAAGTAAGTAACATGGGAGTTATGAACAAAGATGCCAGGAATGTGTTCACACAGAGGGACACCACATATAACAAGGTTAGTACTCATTACTATCACTAGTGAGTAAGTAACATGGGAGTTATGGAACAAAGATGCCAGGAATGTGTTCACACAGAGGGACACCACTTATAACAAGGTTAGTACTCATTACTATCACTAGTGAGTAAGTAACATGGGAGTTATGGAACAAAGATGCCAGGAATGTGTTCACACAGAGGGACACCACTTATAACAAGGTTAGTACTCATTACTATCACTAGTGAGTAAGTAACATGGGAGTTATGGAAAAAAGATGACAGGAATGTGTTCACACAGAGGGACACCACTTATAACAAGGTTAGTACTCATTAATATCACTAGTGAGTAAGTAACATGGGAGTTATGGAACAAAGATGCCAGGAATGTGTTCACACAGAGGGACACCACTTATAACAAGGTTAGTACCTATTAATATCACTAGTGAGTAAGTAACATGGGAATTTATGGAACAAAGATGACAGGAATGTGTTCACACAGAGGGACACCACTTATAACAAGGTTAGTACTCATTAATATCACTAGTGAGTAAGTAACATGGGAGTTATGGAACAAAGATGCCAGGAATGTGTTCACACAGAGGGACACCACTTATAACAAGGTTAGTACTCATTAATATCACTAGTGAGTAAGTAACATGGGAGTTATGGAACAAAGATGACAGGAATGTGTTCACACAGAGGGACACCACTTATAACAAGGTTAGTACTCATTACTATCACTAGTAAGTAAGTAACATGGGAGTTATGGAACAAAGATGCCAGGAATGTGTTCACACAGAGGGACACCACTTATAACAAGGTAAGTACTCATTAATATCACTAGTGAGTAAGTAACATGGGAGTTATGGAACAAAGATGACAGGAATGTGTTCACACAGAGGGACACCACTTATAACAAGGTAAGTACTCATTACTATCACTAGTGAGTAAGTAACATGGGAGTTATGGAACAAAGATGCCAGGAATGTGTTCACACAGAGGGACACCACTTATAACAAGGTTAGTACTCATTACTATCACTAGTGAGTAAGTAACATGGGAGTTATGGAACAAAGATGCCAGGAATGTGTTCACACAGAGGGACACCACTTGTGTATGTATGTATGTATTTATTGTGCTAATAGTTTTACAAATTTGATTGTCTACTGCATTTTGACCCTGGTCACTTATTCAGTAGAAAATCAGTATAAATTATTACATTTTACAAATTCTTGTCACTAAATTATCTTGCTCGTTTTTTCAGTTTTTTTTCTTCTCATGTCCCATTTCCACCTTTTTTTCACTTTTCATTTATTGATTACTTAACCATCACACATTCACTATAGTTTTCCATTCAAAGTAACATGCACTACCTCTTTCGTTTCTCTTTCCACTGTCCAAAGCCATTTATTTTTTACTTTACACAAAATAGCCCAATGCTTCTAGCGTCCTTGCATATCATTTCAATTATAAGTGTATTTTTATCCCCCTTCAACCACTTGTTATTAAAAAATTCTTTTCTCCAATTTTCTGCTCCTTGGCACTTAAATACTATGTGTTCAATGTCTTCATTACCACCACATATCGGACATTTGTTCTGAGGAATACCCTGTCTTAGCCCTTTTAGCCTCCATGCTCCGGTTCTTAACCATGTAATAGATTCTCTCTCTTCTTTATTTACTATGTCTATATAATTTTCCCTATCCCATGCATTTTTCAATGGCCTAAAATAAACAAATGAGCTCTTTTCGGCAAACTCACTGAATATGATTTGTATTTCTATATCTTCCAGTCTTTTCCTTGCCTTTTTCCAAAAATGTTTTACGTTATTTTCTCTCCTTCTCCATATATCTCCTAATCCATTTTTCTCCAAAATATGCCAGGAATGTGTTCACACAGAGGGACACCACTTATAACAAGCTTAGTACTCATTACTATCACCAGTGAGTAAGTAACATGGGAGTTATGGAACAAAGATGCCAGGAATGTGTTCACACAGAGGGACACCAATTATAACAAGGTTAGTAGTCATTAATATCACTAGTGAGTAAGTAACATGGGAGTTATGGAACAAAGATGCCGGGAATGTGCACACAGAGGGACACCACATATAACAAGGTTAGTACTCATTACTATCACCAGTAAGTAACATGGGAGTTATGGAACAAAGATGACAGGAATGTGTTCACACAGAGGGACACCAATTATAACAAGGTTAGTACTCATTACTATCACTAATGAGTAAGTAACATGGGAGTTATGGAACAAAGATGACAGGAATGTGTTCACACAGAGGGACACCAATTATAACAAGGTTAGTACTCATTACTATCACCAGTGAGTAAGTAACATGGGAGTTATGGAACAAAGATGACAGGAATGTGTTCACACAGAGGGACACCAATTATAACAAGGTTAGTACTCATTACTATCACCAGTGAGTAAGTAACATGGGAGTTATGGAACAAAGATGACAGGAATGTGTTCACACAGAGGGACACCAATTATAACAAGGTTAGTACTCATTACTATCACTAATGAGTAAGTAACATGGGAGTTATGGAACAAAGATGACAGGAATGTGTTCACACAGAGGGACACCAATTATAACAAGGTTAGTACTCATTACTATCACCAGTGAGTAAGTAACATGGGAGTTATGGAACAAAGATGACAGGAATGTGCACACACAGAGAGACACCACTTATAACAAGGTTAGTACTCATTACTATCACCAGTGAGTAAGTAACATGGGAGTTATGGAACAAAGATGACAGGAATGTGTTCACACAGCGGGACACCACCTATAACAAGGTTAGTAGTCATTACTATCACCAGTGAGTAAGTAACATGGGAGTTATGGAACAAAGATGACAGGAATGACCACACACAGAGAGACACCACTTATAACAAGCTTAGTACTCATTACTATCACCAGTGAGTAAGTAACATGGGAGTTATGGAACAAAGATGACAGGAATGTGTTCACACAGAGAGACACCACTTATAACAAGGTTAGTACTCATTACTATCACCAGTGAGTAAGTAACATGGGAGTTATGGAACAAAGATGACAGGAATGTGTTCACACAGAGAGACACCACTTATAACAGGGTTAGTAGTCATTAATATCACTAGTGAGTAAGTAACATGGGAGTTATGGAACAAAGATGACAGGAATGACCACACACAGAGGGACACCAATTATAACAAGGTTAGTAGTCATTACTATCACCAGTGAGTAAGTAACATGGGAGTTATGGAACAAAGATGACAGGAATGTGCACACACAGAGAGACACCACTTATAACAAGCTTAGTACTCATTACTATCACCAGTGAGTAAGTAACATGGGAGTTATGGAACAAAGATGACAGGAATGACCACACACAGAGGGACACCACTTATAACAAGCTTAGTACTCATTACTATCACCAGTGAGTAAGTAACATGGGAGTTATGGAACAAAGATGACAGGAATGACCACACACAGAGAGACACCACTTATAACAAGCTTAGTACTCATTACTATCACCAGTGAGTAAGTAACATGGGAGTTATGGAACAAAGATGACAGGAATGACCACACACAGAGGGACACCACTTATAACAAGCTTAGTACTCATTACTATCACCAGTGAGTAAGTAACATGGGAGTTATGGAACAAAGATGACAGGAATGTGTTCACACAGAGGGACACCAATTATAACAAGGTTAGTAGTCATTAATATCACTAGTGAGTAAGTAACATGGGAGTTATGAACAAAGATGCCAGGAATGTGTTCACACAGAGGGACACCAATTATAACAAGGTTAGTACTCATTACTATCACTAGTGAGTAAGTAACATGGGAGTTATGAACAAAGATGACAGGAATGTGTTCACACAGAGGGACACCAATTATAACAAGGTTAGTAGTCATTAATATCACTAGTGAGTAAGTAACATGGGAGTTATGAACAAAGATGACAGGAATGACCACACACAGAGGGACACCAATTATAACAAGGTTAGTAGTCATTAATATCACTAGTGAGTAAGTAACATGGGAGTTATGGAACAAAGATGACAGGAATGTGTTCACACAGAGGGACACCACTTATAACAAGGTTAGTACTCATTACTATCACCAGTGAGTAAGTAACATGGGAGTTATGGAACAAAGATGACAGGAATGTGTTCACACAGAGGGACACCACTTATAACAAGGTTAGTACTGATTACTATCACCAGTGAGTAAGTAACATGGGAGTTATGGAACAAAGATGACAGGAATGTGTTCACACAGAGGGACACCACTTATAACAAGGTTAGTACTCATTACTATCACCAGTGAGTAAGTAACATGGGAGTTATGGAACAAAGATGACAGGAATGTGTTCACACAGAGGGACACCACTTATAACAAGGTTAGTACTGATTACTATCACCAGTGAGTAAGTAACATGGGAGTTATGGAACAAAGATGACAGGAATGTGTTCACACAGAGGGACACCACTTATAACAAGGTTAGTACTCATTACTATCACCAGTGAGTAAGTAACATGGGAGTTATGGAACAAAGATGACAGGAATGTGTTCACACAGAGGGACACCACTTATAACAAGGTTAGTACTCATTACTATCACCAGTGAGTAAGTAACATGGGAGTTATGGAACAAAGATGACAGGAATGTGTTCACACAGAGGGACACCACATATAACAAGGTTAGTACTCATTACTATCACCAGTGAGTAAGTAACATGGGAGTTATGGAACAAAGATGACAGGAATGTGTTCACACAGAGGGACACCACTTATAACAAGGTTAGTACTCATTACTATCACCAGTGAGTAAGTAACATGGGAGTTATGGAACAAAGATGACAGGAATGTGTTCACACAGAGGGACACCACTTATAACAAGGTTAGTACTGATTACTATCACCAGTGAGTAAGTAACATGGGAGTTATGGAACAAAGATGACAGGAATGTGTTCACACAGAGGGACACCACTTATAACAAGGTTAGTACTCATTACTATCACCAGTGAGTAAGTAACATGGGAGTTATGGAACAAAGATGACAGGAATGTGTTCACACAGAGGGACACCACTTATAACAAGGTTAGTACTGATTACTATCACCAGTGAGTAAGTAACATGGGAGTTATGGAACAAAGATGACAGGAATGTGTTCACACAGAGGGACACCACTTATAACAAGGTTAGTACTCATTACTATCACCAGTGAGTAAGTAACATGGGAGTTATGGAACAAAGATGACAGGAATGTGTTCACACAGAGGGACACCACTTATAACAAGGTTAGTACTCATTACTATCACCAGTGAGTAAGTAACATGGGAGTTATGGAACAAAGATGACAGGAATGTGTTCACACAGAGGGACACCACTTATAACAAGGTTAGTACTCATTACTATCACTAGTGAGTTAGTAACATGGGAGTTATGGAACAAAGATGACAGGAATGTGTTCACACAGAGAGACACCACTTATAACAAGCTTAGTACTCATTACTATCACCAGTGAGTTAGTAACATGGGAGTTATGGAACAAAGATGACAGGAATGTGTTCACACAGAGAGACACCACTTATAACAAGCTTAGTACTCATTACTATCACCAGTGAGTTAGTAACATGGGAGTTATGGAACAAAGATGACAGGAATGTGTTCACACAGAGGGACACCACTTATAACAAGCTTAGTACTCATTACTATCACCAGTGAGTAAGTAACATGGGAGTTATGGAACAAAGATGACAGGAATGTGTTCACACAGAGAGACACCACTTATAACAAGGTTAGTACTGATTACTATCACCAGTGAGTAAGTAACATGGGAGTTATGAACAAAGATGACAGGAATGTGTTCACACAGAGAGACACCACTTATAACAAGGTTAGTACTCTTTAATATCACTAGTGAGTAAGTAACATGGGAGTTATGAACAAAGATGCCAGGAATGTGTTCACACAGAGGGACACCACTTATAACAGGGTTAGTACTCATTACTATCACCAGTGAGTAAGTAACATGGGAGTTATGAACAAAGATGCCAGGAATGTGTTCACACTGAGGGACACCACTTATAACAAGGTTAGTACTCTTTAATATCACTAGTGAGTAAGTAACATGGGAGTTATGAACAAAGATGCCAGGAATGTGTTCACACAGAGGGACACCACTTATAACAAGGTTAGTACTCTTTAATATCACTAGTGAGTAAGTAACATGGGAGTTATGGAACAAAGATGCCAGGAATGTGTTCACACAGAGGGACACCACTTATAACAAGGTTAGTAGTCATTAATATCACTAGTGAGTAAGTAACATGGGAGTTATGGAACAAAGATGACAGGAATGACCACACACAGAGGGACACCAATTATAACAAGGTTAGTAGTCATTAATATCACTAGTGAGTAAGTAACATGGGAGTTATGGAACAAAGATGACAGGAATGACCACACACAGAGGGACACCACTTATAACAAGGTTAGTAGTCATTAATATCACTAGTGAGTAAGTAACATGGGAGTTATGGAACAAACATGACAGGAATGACCACACACAGAGGGACACCAATTATAACAAGGTTAGTAGTCATTAATATCACCAGTGAGTAAGTAACATGAGAGTTATGGAACAAAGATGACAGGAATGTGTTCACACAGAGGGACACCAATTATAACAAGGTTAGTAGTCATTAATATCACTAATGAGTAAGTAACATGGGAGTTCTGAACAAAGATGCAAGGAATGTGTTCACACAGAGGGACACCAATTATAACAAGGTTAGTAGTCATTAATATCACTAATGAGTAAGTAACATGGTAGTTCTGAACAAAGATGCAAGGAATGTGTTCACACAGAGGGACACCAATTATAACAGGGTTAGTAGTCATTAATATCACTAATGAGTAAGTAACATGGGAGTTCTGAACAAAGATGCAAGGAATGTGTTCACACAGAGGGACACCAATTATAACAAGGTTAGTAGTCATTAATATCACTAATGAGTAAGTAACATGGGAGTTCTGAACAAAGATGCAAGGAATGTGTTCACACAGAGGGACACCACTTATAACAGGGTTAGTAGTCATTAATATCACTAATGAGTAAGTAACATGGGAGTTCTGAACAAAGATGCAAGGAATGTGTTCACACAGAGGGACACCAATTATAACAAGGTTAGTAGTCATTAATATCACTAATGAGTAAGTAACAAAGGAGTTCTGAACAAAGATGCAAGGAATGTGTTCACACAGAGGGACACCAATTATAACAGGGTTAGTAGTCATTAATATCACTAATGAGTAAGTAACATGGGAGTTCTGAACAAAGATGCAAGGAATGTGTTCACACAGAGGGACACCAATTATAACAAGGTTAGTAGTCATTAATATCACTAATGAGTAAGTAACATGGGAGTTATGGAACAAAGATGCAAGGAATGTGTTCACACAGAGGGACACCAATTATAACAAGGTTAGTAGTCATTAATATCACTAATGAGTAAGTAACATGGGAGTTCTGAACAAAGATGACAGGAATGTGTTCACACAGAGGGACACCAATTATAACAAGGTTAGTAGTCATTAATATCACTAATGAGTAAGTAACATGGGAGTTATGGAACAAAGATGCAAGGAATGTGTTCACACAGAGGGACACCAATTATAACAAGGTTAGTAGTCATTAATATCACTAATGAGTAAGTAACATGGGAGTTCTGAACAAAGATGACAGGAATGTGTTCACACAGAGGGACACCAATTATAACAAGGTTAGTAGTCATTAATATCACTAATGAGTAAGTAACATGGGAGTTATGAACAAAGATGACAGGAATGTGTTCACACAGAGGGACACCAATTATAACAAGGTTAGTAGTCATTAATATCACTAATGAGTAAGTAACATGGGAGTTATGGAACAAAGATGACAGGAATGACCACACACAGAGGGACACCAATTATAACAAGGTTAGTAGTCATTAATATCACTAATGAGTAAGTAACATGGGAGTTCTGAACAAAGATGCAAGGAATGTGTTCACACAGAGGGACACCAATTATAACAAGGTTAGTAGTCATTAATATCACTAATGAGTAAGTAACATGGGAGTTATGAACAAAGATGACAGGAATGTGTTCACACAGAGGGACACCAATTATAACAAGGTTAGTAGTCATTAATATCACTAATGAGTAAGTAACATGGGAGTTATGGAACAAAGATGACAGGAATGACCACACACAGAGGGACACCAATTATAACAAGGTTAGTAGTCATTAATATCACTAATGAGTAAGTAACATGGGAGTTATGAACAAAGATGACAGGAATGTGTTCACACAGAGGGACACCAATTATAACAAGGTTAGTAGTCATTAATATCACTAATGAGTAAGTAACATGGGAGTTATGGAACAAAGATGACAGGAATGACCACACACAGAGGGACACCAATTATAACAAGGTTAGTAGTCATTAATATCACTAATGAGTAAGTAACTAGGGAGTTCTGAACAAAGATGCAAGGAATGTGTTCACACAGAGGGACACCAATTATAACAAGGTTAGTAGTCATTAATATCACTAATGAGTAAGTAACATGGGAGTTATGGAACAAAGATGACAGGAATGACCACACACAGAGGGACACCAATTATAACAAGGTTAGTAGTCATTAATATCACTAATGAGTAAGTAACATGGGAGTTCTGAACAAAGATGCAAGGAATGTGTTCACACAGAGGGACACCAATTATAACAAGGTTAGTAGTCATTAATATCACTAATGAGTAAGTAACATGGGAGTTATGGAACAAAGATGACAGGAATGTGTTCACACAGAGGGACACCACATATAACAAGGTTAGTACTCATTACTATCACTAGTGAGTAAGTAACATGGGAGTTATGGAACAAAGATGACAGGAATGTGTTCACACAGAGGGACACCAATTATAACAAGGTTAGTAGTCATTAATAACACTAATGAGTAAGTAACATGGGAGTTCTGAACAAAGATGCCAGGAATGTGTTCACACAGAGGGACACCAATTATAACAAGGTTAGTAGTCATTAATATCACTAATGAGTAAGTAACATGGGAGTTATGGAACAAAGATGACAGGAATGTGTTCACACAGAGGGACACCAATTATAACAAGGTTAGTAGTCATTAATATCACTAATGAGTAAGTAACATGGGAGTTATGAACAAAGATGCCAGGAATGTGTTCACACAGAGGGACACCACTTATGACAAGGTTAGTACTCATTACTATCACCAGTGAGTAAGTAACATGGGAGTTATGAACAAAGATGCCAGGAATGTGTTCACACAGAGGGACACCACTTATGACAAGGTTAGTACTCATTACTATCACCAGTGAGTAAGTAACATGGGAGTTATGGAACAAAGATGCCAGGAATGTGTTCACACAGAAGGACACCACTTCTAACAAGGTTAGTACTGATTACTATCACCAGTGAGTAAGTAACATGGGAGTTATGAACAAAGATGACAGGTATGTGTTCACAAAGAGGGACACCACTTATAACAAGGTTAGTACTCATTACTATCACCAGTGAGTAAGTAACATGGGAGTTATGAACAAAGATGACAGGAATGTGTTCACACAGAGGGACACCACTTATAACAAGGTTAGTACTCATTACTATCACCAGTGAGTAAGTAACATGGGAGTTATGAACAAAGATGACAGGAATGTGTTCACACAGAGGGACACCACTTATAACAAGGTTAGTAGTCATTAATATCACTAATGAGTAAGTAACATGGGAGTTATGAACAAAGATGACAGGAATGTGTTCACACACAGGGACACCACTTATAACAAGGTTAGTACTCATTACTATCACTAGTGAGTAAGTAACATGGGAGTTATTGAACAAAGATGACAGGAATGTGTTCACACAGAGGGACACCACATATAACAAGGTTAGTACTGATTACTATCACCAGTGAGTAAGTAACATGGGAGTTATGGAACAAAGATGACAGGAATGTGTTCACACAGAGGGACACCACATATAACAAGGTTAGTACTCATTACTATCATTAGTGAGTAAGTAACATGGGAGTTATGAACAAAGATGACAGGTATGTGTTCACACAGAGGGACACCAATTATAACAAGGTTAGTAGTCATTAATATCACTAATGAGTAAGTACCATGGGAGTTATGGAACAAAGATGCCACGAATGTGTTCACACAGAGGGACACCACTTATAACAAGGTTAGTAGTCATTAATATCACTAATGAGTAAGTAACATGGGAGTTATGGAACAAAGATGACAGGAATGTGTTCACACAGAGGGACACCACATATAACAAGGTTAGTACTCATTACTATCACTAGTGTGTAAGTAACATGGGAGTTATGGAACAAAGATGCCAGGAATGTGTTCACACAGAGGGGCACCAATTATAACAAGGTTAATAGTCATTAATATCACTAGATAGTAAGTAACATGGGAGTTATGGACAAAGATGACAGGAATGTGTTCACACAGAGGGACACCGCCTATAACAAGGTTAGTACTCATTACTATCACTAGTGAGTAAGTAACATGGGAGTTATGGAACAAAGATGCCAGGAATGTGTTCACACAGAAGGACACCACTTCTAACAAGGTTAGTACTGATTACTATCACCAGTGAGTAAGTAACATGGGAGTTATGGACAAAGATGACAGGAATGTGTTCACACAGAGGGACACCACCTATAACAAGGTTAGTACTCATTACTATCACTAGTGAGTAAGTAACATGGGAGTTATGGAACAAAGATGCCAGGAATGTGTTCACACAGAAGGACACCACTTCTAACAAGGTTAGTACTGATTACTATCACCAGTGAGTAAGTAACATGGGAGTTATGGAACAAAGATGCCAGGAATGTGTTCACACAGAAGGACACCACTTATAACAAGGTTAGTACTCATTACTATCACCAGTGAGTAAGTAACGTGGGAGATATGAACAAAGATGCCAGGAATGTGTTCACACAGAGGGACACCACTTATATCAAGGTTAGTAGTCATTAATATCACTAGTAAGTAAGTAACATGGGAGTTATGGAACAAAGATGACAGGAATGTGTTCACACAGAGGGACACCACCTATAGCAAGGTTAGTACTCATTACTATCACCAGTAAGTAACATGGGAGTTATGGAACAAAGATGACAGGAATGTGTTCACACAGAGGGACACCACCTATAGCAAGGTTAGTACTCATTACTATCACCAGTGAGTAAGTAACATGGGAGTTATGGAACAAAGATGCCAGGAATGTGTTCACACAGAGGGACACCACTTATAACAAGGTTAGTACTCATTACTATCATTAGTAAGTAACATGGGAGTTATGAACAAAGATGACAGGAATGTGTTTACACAGAGGGACACCATTTATAACAAGGTTAGTACTCATTATTATCACTAGTGAGTAAGTAACATGGGAGTTATGGACAAAGATGACAGGAATGTGTTCACACAGAGGGACACCACTTATAACAAGATTAGTACTCATTACTATCACTAGTAAGTAAGTAACATGGGAGTTATGGAACAAAGATGCCAGGAATGTGTTCACACAGAGGGACACCACTTATAACAAGGTAAGTACTCATTAATATCACTAGTGAGTAAGTAACATGGGAGTTATGAACAAAGATGCCAGGAATGTGTTCACACAGAGGGACACCACTTATAACAAGGTAAGTACTCATTACTATCACTAGTGAGTAAGTAACATGGGAGTTATGGAACAAAGATGCCAGGAATGTGTTCACACAGAGGGACACCACTTATAACAAGGTTAGTACTCATTACTATCACTAGTGAGTAAGTAACATGGGAGTTATGGAACAAAGATGCCAGGAATGTGTTCACACAGAGGGACACCACTTGTGTATGTATGTATGTATTTATTGTGCTAATAGTTTTACAAATTTGATTGTCTACTGCATTTTGACCCTGGTCACTTATTCAGTAGAAAATCAGTATAAATTATTACATTTTACAAATTCTTGTCACTAAATTATCTTGCTCGTTTTTTCAGTTTTTTTTCTTCTCATGTCCCATTTCCACCTTTTTTTCACTTTTCATTTATTGATTACTTAACCATCACACATTCACTATAGTTTTCCATTCAAAGTAACATGCACTACCTCTTTCGTTTCTCTTTCCACTGTCCAAAGCCATTTATTTTTTACTTTACACAAAATAGCCCAATGCTTCTAGCGTCCTTGCATATCATTTCAATTATAAGTGTATTTTTATCCCCCTTCAACCACTTGTTATTAAAAAATTCTTTTCTCCAATTTTCTGCTCCTTGGCACTTAAATACTATGTGTTCAATGTCTTCATTACCACCACATATCGGACATTTGTTCTGAGGAATACCCTGTCTTAGCCCTTTTAGCCTCCATGCTCCGGTTCTTAACCATGTAATAGATTCTCTCTCTTCTTTATTTACTATGTCTATATAATTTTCCCTATCCCATGCATTTTTCAATGGCCTAAAATAAACAAATGAGCTCTTTTCGGCAAACTCACTGAATATGATTTGTATTTCTATATCTTCCAGTCTTTTCCTTGCCTTTTTCCAAAAATGTTTTACGTTATTTTCTCTCCTTCTCCATATATCTCCTAATCCATTTTTCTCCAAAATATGCCAGGAATGTGTTCACACAGAGGGACACCACTTATAACAAGCTTAGTACTCATTACTATCACCAGTGAGTAAGTAACATGGGAGTTATGGAACAAAGATGACAGGAATGTGTTCACACAGAGGGACACCACTTATAACAAGGTTAGTACTCATTACTATCACCAGTGAGTAAGTAACATGGGAGTTATGGAACAAAGATGACAGGAATGACCACACAGAGAGACACCACTTATAACAAGCTTAGTACTGATTACTATCACAAGTGAGTAACTAACATGGGAGTTATGAACAAAGATGCCAGGAATGTGTTCACACAGAGGGACACTACTTATAACAAGGTTAGTACTCATTACTATCACAAGTGAGTAAGTAACATGGGAGTTATGAACAAAGATGCCAGGAATGTGTTCACACAGAGGGACACCACTTATAACAAGGTTAGTACTCATTACTATCACCAGTGAGTAACTAACATGGGAGTTATGAACAAATATGCCAGGAATGTGTTCACACAGAGGGACACCACTTATAACAAGGTTAGTACTGATTACTATCACCAGTGAGTAAGTAACATGAGAGTTATGGAACAAAGATGACAGGAATGTGTTCACACAGAGGGACACCAATTATAACAAGGTTAGTAGTCATTAATATCACTAATGAGTAAGTAACATGGGAGTTCTGAACAAAGATGCAAGGAATGTGTTCACACAGAGGGACACCAATTATAACAAGGTTAGTACTCATTACTATCACCAGTGAGTAAGTAACATGGGAGTTATGGAACAAAGATGACAGGAATGTGTTCACACAGAGGGACACCACATATAACAAGGTTAGTACTCATTACTATCACTAGTGAGTAAGTAACATGGGAGTTATGGAACAAAGATGACAGGAATGTGTTCACACAGAGGGACACCAATTATAACAAGGTTAGTAGTCATTAATAACACTAATGAGTAAGTAACATGGGAGTTCTGAACAAAGATGCCAGGAATGTGTTCACACAGAGGGACACCAATTATAACAAGGTTAGTAGTCATTAATATCACTAATGAGTAAGTAACATGGGAGTTATGGAACAAAGATGACAGGAATGTGTTCACACAGAGGGACACCAATTATAACAAGGTTAGTAGTCATTAATATCACTAATGCGTAAGTAACATGGGAGTTATGGAACAAAGATGACAGGAATGTGTTCACACAGAGGGACACCGCTTACAAGAAGGTTAGTACTCATTACTATCACTAGTGAGTAAGTAACATGGGAGTTATGAACAAAGATGCCAGGAATGTGTTCACACAGAGGGACACCACTTATAACAAGGTTAGTAGTCATTACTATCACCAGTGAGTAAGTAACATGGGAGTTATGAACAAAGATGCCAGGAATGTGTTCACACAGAGGGACACCACTTATGACAAGGTTAGTACTCATTACTATCACCAGTGAGTAAGTAACATGGGAGTTATGAACAAAGATGCCAGGAATGTGTTCACACAGAGGGACACCACTTATGACAAGGTTAGTACTCATTACTATCACCAGTGAGTAAGTAACATGGGAGTTATGGAACAAAGATGCCAGGAATGTGTTCACACAGAAGGACACCACTTCTAACAAGGTTAGTACTGATTACTATCACCAGTGAGTAAGTAACATGGGAGTTATGAACAAAGATGACAGGTATGTGTTCACACAGAGGGACACCACTTATAACAAGGTTAGTACTCATTACTATCACCAGTGAGTAAGTAACATGGGAGTTATGAACAAAGATGACAGGAATGTGTTCACACAGAGGGACACCACTTATAACAAGGTTAGTACTCATTACTATCACCAGTGAGTAAGTAACATGGGAGTTATGAACAAAGATGACAGGAATGTGTTCACACAGAGGGACACCACTTATAACAAGGTTAGTAGTCATTAATATCACTAATGAGTAAGTAACATGGGAGTTATGAACAAAGATGACAGGAATGTGTTCACACAGAGGGACACCACTTATAACAAGGTTAGTACTCATTACTATCACTAGTGAGTAAGTAACATGGGAGTTATGGAACAAAGATGACAGGAATGTGTTCACACAGAGGGACACCACATATAACAAGGTTAGTACTGATTACTATCACCAGTGAGTAAGTAACATGGGAGTTATGGAACAAAGATGACAGGAATGTGTTCACACAGAGGGACACCACATATAACAAGGTTAGTACTCATTACTATCATTAGTGAGTAAGTAACATGGGAGTTATGAACAAAGATGACAGGTATGTGTTCACACAGAGGGACACCAATTATAACAAGGTTAGTAGTCATTAATATCACTAATGAGTAAGTACCATGGGAGTTATGGAACAAAGATGCCAGGAATGTGTTCACACAGAGGGACACCACTTATAACAAGGTTAGTAGTCATTAATATCACTAATGAGTAAGTAACATGGGAGTTATGGAACAAAGATGACAGGAATGTGTTCACACAGAGGGACACCACATATAACAAGGTTAGTACTCATTACTATCACTAGTGTGTAAGTAACATGGGAGTTATGGAACAAAGATGCCAGGAATGTGTTCACACAGAGGGGCACCAATTATAACAAGGTTAATAGTCATTAATATCACTAGATAGTAAGTAACATGGGAGTTATGGACAAAGATGACAGGAATGTGTTCACACAGAGGGACACCGCCTATAACAAGGTTAGTACTCATTACTATCACTAGTGAGTAAGTAACATGGGAGTTATGGAACAAAGATGCCAGGAATGTGTTCACACAGAAGGACACCACTTCTAACAAGGTTAGTACTGATTACTATCACCAGTGAGTAAGTAACATGGGAGTTATGGACAAAGATGACAGGAATGTGTTCACACAGAGGGACACCACCTATAACAAGGTTAGTACTCATTACTATCACTAGTGAGTAAGTAACATGGGAGTTATGGAACAAAGATGCCAGGAATGTGTTCACACAGAAGGACACCACTTCTAACAAGGTTAGTACTGATTACTATCACCAGTGAGTAAGTAACATGGGAGTTATGGAACAAAGATGCCAGGAATGTGTTCACACAGAAGGACACCACTTATAACAAGGTTAGTACTCATTACTATCACCAGTGAGTAAGTAACGTGGGAGATATGAACAAAGATGCCAGGAATGTGTTCACACAGAGGGACACCACTTATATCAAGGTTAGTAGTCATTAATATCACTAGTAAGTAAGTAACATGGGAGTTATGGAACAAAGATGACAGGAATGTGTTCACACAGAGGGACACCACCTATAGCAAGGTTAGTACTCATTACTATCACCAGTAAGTAACATGGGAGTTATGGAACAAAGATGACAGGAATGTGTTCACACAGAGGGACACCACCTATAGCAAGGTTAGTACTCATTACTATCACCAGCGAGTAAGTAACATGGGAGTTATGGAACAAAGATGCCAGGAATGTGTTCACACAGAGGGACACCACTTATAATAAGGTTAGTACTCATTACTATCATTAGTGAGTAAGTAACATGGGAGTTATGAACAAAGATGACAGGAATGTGTTTACACAGAGGGACACCATTTATAACAAGGTTAGTACTCATTATTATCACTAGTGAGTAAGTAACATGGGAGTTATGGACAAAGATGACAGGAATGTGTTCACACAGAGGGACACCACTTATAACAAGATTAGTACTCATTAATATCACTAGTGAGTAAGTAACATGGGAGTAATGGAACAAAGATGACAGGAATGGGTTCACACAGAGGGACACCACTTATAACAAGGTTAGTACTGATTACTATCACTAGTGAGTAAGTAACATGGGAGTTATGGAACAAAGATGCCAGGAATGTGTTCACACAGAGGGACACCACATATAACAAGGTTAGTACTCATTACTATCACTAGTGAGTAAGTAACATGGGAGTTATGAAACAAAGATGACAGGAATGAGCACACACAGAGGGACACCGCTTACAACAAGGTTAGTACTCATTACTATCACTAGTGAGTAAGTAACATGGGAGTTATGGAACAAAGATGACAGGAATGTGTTTACACAGAGGGACACCACTTATAACAGGGTTAGTACTCATTACTATCACTAATGAGTAAGGAACATGGGAGTTATGGAACAAAGATGACAGGAATGTGTTCACACAGAGGGACACCACTTATAACAAGGTTAGTACTCATTACTATCACTAGTGAGTAAGTAAAATCGGAGTTATGGAACAAAGATGACAGGAATTAGCACACACAGAGGGACACCACTTATAACAGGGTTAGTACTCATTTCTATCACTAATGAGTAAGTAACATGGGAGTTATGGAACAAAGATGACAGGAATGAGCACACACAGAGGGACACCGCTTACAACAAGGTTAGTACTCATTACTATCACTAGTGAGTAAGTAACATGGGAGTTATGGAACAAAGATGCCAGGAATGTGTTCACACAGAGGGACACCAATTATAACAAGGTTAGTAGTCATTACTATCACCAGTGAGTAAGTAACATGGGAGTTCTGAACAAAGATGCCAGGAATGTGTTCACACAGAGGGACACTACTTATAACAAGGTTAGTACTCATTACTATCACCAGTGAGTAAGTAACATGGGAGTTATGGAACAAAGATGACAGGAATGTGTTCACACAGAGGGACACCACATATAACAAAGATGACAGGAATGTGTTCACACAGAGGGACACCACATATAACAAGGTTAGTACTCATTACTATCACTAGTGAGTAAGTAACATGGGAGTTCTGAACAAAGATGAAGGGTATGTGTTCACACAGAGGGACACCAATTATAACAAGGTTAGTAGTCATTACTATCACCAGTGAGTAAGTAACATGGGAGTTATGGAACAAAGATGAAGGGTATGTGTTCACACAGAGGGACACCACTTGTAACAAGGTTAGTACTCATTACTATCACCAGTGAGTAAGTATCATGGGAGTTATGGAACAAAGATGACAGGAATGTGTTCACACAGAGGGACACCACATATAACAAGGTTAGTACTCATTACTATAACTAGTGAGTAAGTAACATGGGAGTTATGGAACAAAGATGACAGGAATGTGTTCACACAGAGGGACACCACATATAACAAGGTTAGTACTCATTACTATAACCAGTGAGTAAGTAACATGGGAGTTATGGAACAAAGATGACAGGAATGTGTTCACACAGAGGGACACCACATATAACAAGGTTAGTACTCATTACTATCACCAGTGAGTAAGTAACATGGGAGTTATGGAACAAAGATGCCAGGAATGTGTTCACACAGAGGGACACCACTTATAACAAGGTTAGTAGTCATTAATATCACTAGTAAGTAAGTAACATGGGAGTTATGAACAAAGATGCCAGGAATGTGTTCACCCAGAGGGACACCACTTATAACAAGGTTAGTAGTCATTAATATCACTAGTAAGTAAGTAACATGGGAGTTATGGAACAAAGATGACAGGAATGTGTTCACACAGAGGGACACCACCTATAGAAAGGTTAGTACTCATTACTATCACCAGTAAGTAACATGGGAGTTATGGAACAAAGATGACAGGAATGTGTTCACACAGAGGGACTCCACCTATAGCAAGGTTAGTACTCATTACTATCATTAGTGAGTAACTAACAAGGGAGTTATGAAACAAAGATGCCAGGAATGTGTTCATACAGAGGGACACCACTTATAACAAGGTTAGTACTCATTACTATCACCAGTAAGTAACATGGGAGTTATGGAACAAAGATGCCAGTAATGTGTTCATACAGAGGGACACCATTTATAACAAGGTTAGTACTCATTACTATCACTAGTGAATAAGTAACATGGCAGTTATGAACAAAGATGACAGGAATGTGTTCATACAGAGGGACACCATTTATAACAAGGTTAGTACTCATTACTATGACCAGTAAGTAACATGGGAGTTATGAACAAAGATGACAGGAATGTGTTCACACAGAGGGACACCACGTATAACACGGTTAGTACTCATTACTATCACTAGTGAGTAAGTAACATGGGAGTTATGGAACAAAGATGCCAGGAATGTGTTCACACAGAGGGACACCACTTATAACAAGGTTAGTAGTCATTACTATCACTAGTGAGTAAGTAACATGGGAGTTATGGAACAAAGATGACAGGAATGTGCTCACACAGAGGGACACCACTTATAACAAGGTTAGTACTGATTACTATCACTAGTGAGTAAGTAACATGGGAGTTATGGAACAAAGATGACAGGAATGTGTTCACACAGAGGGACACCACTTATAACAAGGTTAGTACTCATTACTATCACAAGTGAGTAAGTAACATGGGAGTTATGAACAAAGATGACAGGAATGTGTTCACACAGAGGGACACCACTTATAACAAGGTTAGTACTCATTACTATCATTAGTGAGTAAGTAACATGGGAGTTATGAACAAAGATGACAGGAATGTGTTCACACAGAGGGACACCACTTATAACAAGGTTAGTACTCATTACTATCACTAGTGAGTCAGTAACATGGGAGTTATGAACAAAGATGACAGGAATGTGTTCACACAGAGGGACACCACTTATAACAAGGTTAGTACTCATTACTATCACTAGTGAGTAAGTAACATGGGAGTTATGAACAAAGATGACAGGAATGTGTTCACACAGAGGGACACCAATTATAACAAGGTTAGTACTCATTACTATCACAAGTAAGTAACATGGGAGTTATGAACAAAGATGCCAGGAATGTGTTCACACAGAGGGACACCACTTATAACAAGGTTAGTACTCATTACTATCACTAGTGAGTAAGTAACATGGGAGTTATGGAACAAAGATGCCAGGAATGTGTTCACACAGAGGGACACCAATTATAACAAGGTTAGTACTCATTACTGTCACTAGTGAGTAAGTAACATGGGAGTTATGGAACAAAGATGCCAGGAATGTGTTCACACAGAGGGACACCACTTCAAACAAGGTTAGTACTCATTACTATCACCAGTGAGTAAGTAACATGGGAGTTATGAACAAAGATGACAGGAATGTGTTCACACAGAGGGACAGCAATTATAACAAGGTTAGTACTCATTACTATCACTAGTGAGTAAGTAACATGGGAGTTATGGAACAAAGATGCCAGGAATGTGTTCACACAGAGGGACACCACTTATAACAAGGTTAGTACTCATTACTATCACCAGTAAGTAAGTAACATGGGAGTTATGAACAAAGATGACAGGAATGTGTTCACACAGAGGGACACCACTTATAACACGGTTAGTACTCATTACTATCACCAGTAAGTAAGTAACATGGGAGCTATGGACAAAGATGACAGGAATGTGTTCACACAGAGGGACACCACTTATAACAAGGTTAGTACTCATTACTATCACCAGTGAGTAAGTAACATGGGAGTTATGGAACAAAGATGACAGGAATGTGTTCACACAGAGGGACACCACTTATAACAAGGTTAGTAGTCATTACTATCACTAGTGAGTAAGTAACATGGGAGTTATGGAACAAAGATGACAGGAATGTGTTCACACAGAGGGACACCACATATAACAAGGTTAGTACTCATTACTATCAACAGTGAGTAAGTAACATGGGAGTTATGGAACAAAGATGACAGGAATGTGTTCACACAGAGGGACACCACTTATAACAAGGTTAGTACTCATTACTATCACTAGTGAGTAAGTAACATGGGAGTTATGGAACAAAGATGACAGGAATGTGTTCACACAGAGGGACACCACTTGTGTATGTATGTATGTATTTATTGTGCTAATAGTTTTACAAATTTGATTGTCTACTGCATTTTGACCCTGGTCACTTATTCAGTAGAAAATCAGTACAATTTATTACATTTTACAAATTCTTGTCACTAAATTATCTTGCTCGTTTTTTCAGTTTTTTTTCTTCTCATGTCCCATTTCCACCTTTTTTTCACTTTTCATTTATTGATTACTTAACCATCACACATTCACTATAGTTTTCCATTCAAAGTAACATGCACTACCTCTTTCTTTTCTCTTTCCACTGTCCAAAGCCATTTATTTTTTACTTTACACAAAATAGCCCAATGCTTCTAGCGTCCTTGCATATCATTTCAATTATAAGTGTATTTTTATCCCCCTTCAACCACTTGTTATTAAAAAATTCTTTTCTCCAATTTTCTGCTCCTTGGCACTTAAATACTATGTGTTCAATGTCTTCATTACCACCACATATCGGACATTTGTTCTGAGGAATACCCTATCTTAGCCCCTTTAGCCTCCATGCTCCGGTTCTTAACCATGTAATAGATTCTCTCTCTTCTTTATTTACTATGTCTATATAATTTTCCCTATCCCATGCATTTTTCAATGGCCTAAAATAAACAAATGAGCTCTTTTCGGCAAACTCACTGAATATGATTTGTATTTCTATATCTTCCAGTCTTTTCCTTGCCTTTTTCCAAAAATGTTTTACGTTATTTTCTCTCCTTCTCCATATATCTCCTAATCCATTTTTCTCCAAAATTAGCCAGGAATGTGTTCACACAGAGGGACACCACTTATAACAGGGTTAGTACTCATTACTATCACTAATGAGTAAGTAACATGGGAGTTATGGAACAAAGATGCCAGGAATGTGTTCACACAGAGGGACACCAATTATAACAAGGTTAGTAGTCATTAATATCACTAGTGAGTAAGTAACATGGGAGTTATGGAACAAAGATGCCGGGAATGTGCACACAGAGGGACACCACATATAACAAGGTTAGTACTCATTACTATCACCAGTAAGTAACATGGGAGTTATGGAACAAAGATGACAGGAATGTGTTCACACAGAGGGACACCAATTATAACAAGGTTAGTACTCATTACTATCACCAGTGAGTAAGTAACATGGGAGTTATGGAACAATAATGACAGGAATGTGTTCACACAGAGGGACACCACCTATAACAAGGTTAGTACTCATTACTATCACCAGTGAGTAAGTAACATGGGAGTTATGGAACAATAATGACAGGAATGTGTTCACACAGAGGGACACCAATTATAACAAGGTTAGTACTCATTACTATCACCAGTGAGTAAGTAACATGGGAGTTATGGACAAAGATGACAGGAATGTGTTCACACAGAGGGACACCACCTATAACAAGGTTAGTACTCATTAATATCACTAGTGAGTAAGTAACATGGGAGTTATGGAACAAAGATGACAGGAATGTGTTCACACAGCGGGACACCACCTATAACAAGGTTAGTACTCATTACTATCACTAATGAGTAAGTAACATGGGAGTTATGGAACAAAGATGACAGGAATGTGTTCACACAGAGGGACACCACCTATAGCAAGGTTAGTACTCATTACTATCACCAGTGAGTAAGTAACATGGGAGTTATGAACAAAGATGACAGGAATGTGTTCACACAGAGGGACACCACTTATAACAAGGTTAGTACTCATTACTATCACCAGTGAGTAAGTAACATGGGAGTTATGAACAAAGATGCAAGGAATGTGTTCACACAGAGGGACACTACTTATAACAAGGTTAGTACTCATTACTATCACCAGTGAGTAAGTAACATGGGAGTTATGAACAAAGATGCCAGGAATGTGTTCACACAGAGGGACATCACTTATAACAAGGTTAGTACTCATTACTATCACCAGTGAGTAAGTAACATGGGAGTTATGAACAAAGATGACAGGAATGTGTTCACACAGAGGGACACCACATATAACAAGGTTAGTACTCATTACTATCACCAGTGAGTAAGTAACATGGGATTTATGAACAAAGATGACAGGAATGTGTTCACACAGAGGGACACCACATATAACAAGGTTAGTACTCATTACTATCACTAGTGAGTAATTAAATGGGAGTTATGAACAAAGATGACAGGAATGTGTTCACACAGAGGGACACCACTTATAACAAGGTTAGTACTCATTACTATCACCAGTGAGTAAGTAACATGGGCGTTATGAACAAAGATGCCAGGAATGTGTTCACACAGAGGGACACTACTTATAACAAGGTTAGTACTCATTACTATCACCAGTGAGTAAGTAACATGGGAGTTATGAACAAAGATGCCAGGAATGTGTTCACACAGAGGGACATCACTTATAACAAGGTTAGTACTCATTACTATCACCAGTGAGTAAGTAACATGGGAGTTATGAACAAAGATGACAGGAATGTGTTCACACAGAGGGACACCACTTATAACAAGGTTAGTACTCATTACTATCACATGTGAGTAACTAACATGGGAGTTATGAACAAAGATGCCAGGAATGTGTTCCCACAGAGGGACACCACTTATAACAAGGTTAGTACTGATTACTAGCACCAGTGAGTAAGTAACATGGGAGTTATGGAACAAAGATGCCAGGAATGTGTTCACACAGAGGGACACCAATTATAACAAGGTTAGTAGTCATTAATATCACTAATGAGTAAGTAACATGGGAGTTATGGAACAAAGAAGACAGGAATGTGTTCACACAGAGGGACACCACTTATAACAAGGTTAGTAGTCATTAATATCACTAATGAGTAAGTAACATGGGAGTTCTGAACAAAGATGCCAGGAATGTGTTCACACAGAGGGACACCAATTATAACAAGGTTAGTAGTCATTAATATCACTAATGAGTAAGTAACATGGGAGTTATGGAACAAAGATGACAGGAATGTGTTCACACAGAGGGACACCACTTATAACAAGGTTAGTAGTCATTAATATCACTAATGAGTAAGTAACATGGGAGTTATGGAACAAAGATGACAGGAATGTGTTCACACAGAGGGACACTATTTATGACAAGGTTAGTACTGATTACTATCACCAGTGAGTAAGTAACATGGGAGTTATGGAACAAAGATGACAGGAATGTGTTCACACAGAGGGACACCACATATAACAAGGTTAGTACTCATTACTATCACTAATGAGTAAGTAACATGGGAGTTATGGAACAAAGATGCCAGGAATGTGTTCACACAGAGGGACACCACCTATAGCAAGGTTAGTACTCATTACTATCACTAGTGAGTAAGTAACATGGGAGTTATGGAACAAAGATGCCAGGAATGTGTTCACACAGAGGGACACCAATTATAACAAGGTTAGTAGTCATTAATATCACTAATGAGTAAGTAACATGGGAGTTATGGACAAAGATGACAGGAATGTGTTCACACAGAGAGACACCACATATAACAACGTTAGTACTCATTACTATAACTAGTGAGTAAGTAACATGGGAGTTATGCAACAAAGATGACAGGAATGTGTTCACACAGAGGGACACCACATATAACAAGGTTAGTACTCATTACTATCACCAGTAAGTAACATGGGAGTTATGGAACAAAGATGACAGGAATGTGTTCACACAGAGGGACACCACCTATAGCAAGGTTAGTGTTCATTACTATCATTAGTGAGTAAGTAACATATGGGTTATGAACAAAGATGACAGGAATGTGTTCACACAGAGGGACACCACCTATAGCAAGGTTAGAACTCATTACTATCATTAGTGAGTAAGTAACAAGGGAGTTATGAAACAAAGATGCCAGGAATGTGTTCACACAGAAGGACACCACTTATAACAAGGTTAGTACTCATTACTATCACTAGTGAGTAAGTAACATGGGAGTTATGAACAAAGATGACAGGAATGTGTTCACACAGAGGGACACCATTTATAACAAGGTTAGTACTCATTACTATCACCAGTGAGTAAGTAACATGGGAGTTATGAACAAAGATGCCAGTAATGTGTTCACACAGAGGGACACCACTTACAACAAGGTTAGTACTCATTACTATCATTAGTGAGTAAGTAACATGGGAGTTATGAACAAAGATGACAGGAATGTGTTCACACAGAGGGACACCACTTATAACACGGTTAGTACTCATTACTATCATTAGTGAGTAAGTAACATGGGAGTTATGGAACAAAGATGACAGGAATGTGTTCACACAGAGGGACACCACTTATAACAAGGTTAGTACTCATTACTATCATTAGTGAATAAGTAACATGGGAGTTATGAACAAAGATGACAGGAATGTGTTCACACAGAGGGACACCAATTATAACAAGGTTAGTACTCATTACTATCATTAGTGAGTAAGTAACATGGGAGTTATGGAACAAAGATGACAGGAATGAGCACACACAGAGGGACACCACATATAACAGGGTTAGTACTCATTTCTATCACTAATGAGTAAGTAACATGGGAGTTATGGAACAAAGATGACAGGAATGAGCACACACAGAGGGACACCGCTTACAACAAGGTTAGTACTCATTACTATCACTAGTGAGTAAGTAACATGGGAGATATGGAACAAAGACGACATGAATGTGTTCATACAGAGGGACACCACTTATAACAAGGTTAGTACTGATTACTATCACTAATGAGTAAGTAACATGGGAGTTATGGAACAAAGACGACATGAATGTGTTCACACAGAGGGACACCACTTATAACAGGGTTAGTACTCATTACTATCACCAGTGAGTAAGTAACATGGGAGTTATGAAACAAAGATGACAGGAATGTGTTCACACAGAGGGACACCACTTATAACAGGGTTAGTACTCATTACTATCACCAGTGAGTAAGTAACATGGGAGTTATGAACAAAGATGACAGAAATGTGTTCACACAGATGGACACCACTTATAACAAGATTAGTACTCATTACTATCACCAGTGAGTAAGTAACATGGGAGTTATGGAACAAAGACGACATGAATGTGTTCACACAGAGGGACACCACTTATAACAAGGTTAGTACTGATTACTATCACTAGTGAGTAAGTAACATGGGAGTTTTGGAACAAAGACGACATGAATGTGTTCACACAGAGGGACACCACTTATAACAAGGTTAGTACTCATTACTATCACCAGTGAGTAAGTAACATGGGAGTTATGAAACAAAGATGCCAGGAATGTGTTCACACAGAGGGACACCACTTATAACAAGGTTAGTACTCATTACTATCATTAGTGAGTAAGTAACATGGGAGTTATGGACAAAGATGACAGAAATGTGTTCACACAGAGGGACACCGCTTATAACAAGGTTAGTACTCATTACTACCACTAGTGGAGTAAGTAACATGGGAGTTATGAACAAAGATGTCAGGAATGTGTTCACACAGAGGGACACCACTTATAACAAGGTTAGTACTCATTACTATCACCAGTGAGTAAGTAACATGGGAGTTATGAACAAAGATGACAGGAATGTGTTCACACAGAGGGACACCACTTATAACAAGGTTAGTACTGATTACTATCACCAGTGAGTAAGCAAGATGGGAGTTATGAACAAAGATGTCAGGAATGTGTTCACACAGAGGGACATCACATATAACAAGGTTAGTACTCATTAATATCACCAGTAAGTAACATGGGAGTTATGGAACAAAGATGACAGGAATGTATTCACACAGAAGGACACCAATTATAACAAGGTTAGTACTCATTAATATCACCAGTAGGTAACATGGGAGTTATGGAACAAAGATGACAGGAATGTATTCACACAGAGGGACACCACTTATAACAAGGTTAGTAGTCATTAATATCACTAATGAGTAAGTAACATGGGAGTTATGGAACAAAGATGACAGGAATGTATTCACACAGAAGGACACCAATTATAACAACGTTAGTACTCATTAATATCACCAGTAAGTAACATGGGAGTTATGGAACAAAGATGACAGGAATGTATTCACACAGAGGGACACCAATTATAACAAGGTTAGTACTCATTAATATCACCAGTAAGTAACATGGGAGTTATGGAAGAAAGATGACAGGAATGTATTCACACAGAGGGACACCAATTATAACAAGGTTAGTACTCATTAATATCACCAGTAAGTAACATGGGAGTTATGGAACAAAGATGACAGGAATGTATTCACACAGAGGGACACCAATTATAACAAGGTTAGTACTCATTAATATCACTAGTAAGTAACATGGGAGATATGGAACAAAGATGCCAGGAATGTGTTCACACGAAGGGATACCACTTATAACAACGTTAGTAGTCATTACTATCAGTAATGAGTAAGTAACATGGGAGTTATGGAACAAAGATGACAGGAATGTGTTCACACAGAGGGACACCACTTATAACAAGGTTAGTACTCATTACTATCATTAGTGAGTAAGTAACATGGGAGTTATGGAACAAAGATGACAGGAATGTGTTCACACAGAGGGACACCAATTATAACAAGGTTAGTACTCATTACTATCACTAGTGAGTAAGTAACATGGGAGTTATGGAACAAAGATGACAGGAATGTGTTCACACAGAGGGACACCAATTATAACAAGGTTAGTACTCATTACTATCACTAGTGAGTAAGTAACATGGGAGTTATGGAACAAAGATGACAGGAATGTGTTCACACAGAGGGACACCAATTATAACAAGGTTAGTACTCATTACTATAACCAGTGAGTAAGTAACATGGGAGTTATGGAACAAAGATGACAGGAATGTGTTCACACAGAGGGACACCAATTATAACAAGGTTAGTACTCATTACTATCACTAGTGAGTAAGTAACATGGGAGTTATGGAACAAAGATGACAGGAATGTGTTCACACAGAGGGACACCACTTATAACACGGTTAGTACTCATTAATATCATTAGTGAGTAAGTAACATGGGAGTTATGGAACAAAGATGACAGGAATGTATTCACACAGATGGACACCACTTATAACAAGGTTAGTACTCATTACTATAACTAGTGAGTAAGTAACATGGGAGTTATGCAACAAAGATGACAGGAATGTGTTCACACAGAGGGACACCACATATAACAAGGTTAGTACTCATTACTATCACCAGTAAGTAACATGGGAGTTATGGAACAAAGATGACAGGAATGTGTTCACACAGAGGGACACCACCTATAGCAAGGTTAGTGTTCATTACTATCATTAGTGAGTAAGTAACATATGGGTTATGAACAAAGATGACAGGAATGTGTTCACACAGAGGGACACCACCTATAGCAAGGTTAGAACTCATTACTATCATTAGTGAGTAAGTAACAAGGGAGTTATGAAACAAAGATGCCAGGAATGTGTTAACACAGAAGGACACCACTTATAACAAGGTTAGTACTCATTACTATCACTAGTGAGTAAGTAACATGGGAGTTATGAGCAAAGATGACAGGAATGTGTTCACACAGAGGGACACCACTTATAACAGGGTTAGTACTCATTACTATCACCAGTGAGTAAGTAACATGGGAGTTATGAACAAAGATGACAGAAATGTGTTCACACAGATGGACACCACTTATAACAAGATTAGTACTCATTACTATCACCAGTGAGTAAGTAACATGGGAGTTATGGAACAAAGACGACATGAATGTGTTCACACAGAGGGACACCACTTATAACAAGGTTAGTACTGATTACTATCACTAGTGAGTAAGTAACATGGGAGTTTTGGAACAAAGACGACATGAATGTGTTCACACAGAGGGACACCACTTATAACAAGGTTAGTACTCATTACTATCACCAGTGAGTAAGTAACATGGGAGTTATGAAACAAAGATGCCAGGAATGTGTTCACACAGAGGGACACCACTTATAACAAGGTTAGTACTCATTACTATCATTAGTGAGTAAGTAACATGGGAGTTATGGACAAAGATGACAGAAATGTGTTCACACAGAGGGACACCGCTTATAACAAGGTTAGTACTCATTACTACCACTAGTGGAGTAAGTAACATGGGAGTTAGGAACAAAGATGTCAGGAATGTGTTCACACAGAGGGACACCACTTATAACAAGGTTAGTACTCATTACTATCACCAGTGAGTAAGTAACATGGGAGTTATGAACAAAGATGACAGGAATGTGTTCACACAGAGGGACACCACTTATAACAAGGTTAGTACTGATTACTATCACCAGTGAGTAAGCAAGATGGGAGTTATGAACAAAGATGTCAGGAATGTGTTCACACAGAGGGACATCACATATAACAAGGTTAGTACTCATTAATATCACCAGTAAGTAACATGGGAGTTATGGAACAAAGATGACAGGAATGTATTCACACAGAAGGACACCAATTATAACAAGGTTAGTACTCATTAATATCACCAGTAGGTAACATGGGAGTTATGGAACAAAGATGACAGGAATGTATTCACACAGAGGGACACCACTTATAACAAGGTTAGTAGTCATTAATATCACTAATGAGTAAGTAACATGGGAGTTATGGAACAAAGATGACAGGAATGTATTCACACAGAAGGACACCAATTATAACAACGTTAGTACTCATTAATATCACCAGTAAGTAACATGGGAGTTATGGAAGAAAGATGACAGGAATGTATTCACACAGAGGGACACCAATTATAACAAGGTTAGTACTCATTAATATCACCAGTAAGTAACATGGGAGTTATGGAACAAAGATGACAGGAATGTATTCACACAGAGGGACACCAATTATAACAAGGTTAGTACTCATTAATATCACTAGTAAGTAACATGGGAGATATGGAACAAAGATGCCAGGAATGTGTTCACACGAAGGGATACCACTTATAACAACGTTAGTAGTCATTACTATCAGTAATGAGTAAGTAACATGGGAGTTATGGAACAAAGATGACAGGAATGTGTTCACACAGAGGGACACCACTTATAACAAGGTTAGTACTCATTACTATCATTAGTGAGTAAGTAACATGGGAGTTATGGAACAAAGATGACAGGAATGTGTTCACACAGAGGGACACCAATTATAACAAGGTTAGTACTCATTACTATCACTAGTGAGTAAGTAACATGGGAGTTATGGAACAAAGATGACAGGAATGTGTTCACACAGAGGGACACCAATTATAACAAGGTTAGTACTCATTACTATCACTAGTGAGTAAGTAACATGGGAGTTATGGAACAAAGATGACAGGAATGTGTTCACACAGAGGGACACCAATTATAACAAGGTTAGTACTCATTACTATAACCAGTGAGTAAGTAACATGGGAGTTATGGAACAAAGATGACAGGAATGTGTTCACACAGAGGGACACCAATTATAACAAGGTTAGTACTCATTACTATCACTAGTGAGTAAGTAACATGGGAGTTATGGAACAAAGATGACAGGAATGTGTTCACACAGAGGGACACCACTTATAACACGGTTAGTACTCATTAATATCATTAGTGAGTAAGTAACATGGGAGTTATGGAACAAAGATGACAGGAATGTATTCACACAGATGGACACCACTTATAACAAGGTTAGTACTCATTACTATCACTATGAGTAAGTAGCATGGGAGTTATGAAACAAAGATGCCAGGAATGTATTCACACAGAGGGACACCACTTATAACAAGGTTAGTACTCATTACTATCACTATGAGTAAGTAGCATGGGAGTTATGGAACAAAGATGATAGGAATGTATTCACACAGAGGGACACCACTTATAACAAGGTTAGTACTCATTACTATCACTATGAGTAAGTAACATGGGAGTTATGAAACAAAGATGCCAGGCATGTATTCACACAGATGGACACCACTTATAACAAGGTTAGTACTCATTACTATCACTATGAGTAAGTAACATGGGAGTTATGAAACAAAGATGCCAGGCATGTATTCACACAGAGGGACACCACTTATAACAAGGTTAGTACTCATTACTATCACTATGAGTAAGTAACATGGGAGTTATGAACAAAGATGACAGGAATGTGTTCACACAGAGGGACACCACTTACAACAAGGTTAGTACTCATTACTATCATTAGTGAGTAAGTAACATGGGAGTTATGGAACAAAGATGACAGGAATGTGTTCACACAGAGGGACACCACTTACAACAAGGTTAGTACTCATTACTATCATTAGTGAGTAAGTAACATGGGAGTTATGGAACAAAGATGACAGGAATGTGTTCACACAGAGGGACACCACTTATAACAAGGTTAGTACTCATTACTATCACTAGTGAGTAAGTAACATCGGAGTTATGAACAAAGATGACAGGAATGTGTTCACACAGAGGGACACCAATTATAACAAGGTTAGTACTCATTACTATCATTAGTGAGTAAGTAACATGCGAGTTATAGAACAAAGATGACAGGAATGTGTTCACACAGAGGGACACCACTTATAACACGGTTAGTACTCATTACTATCATTAGTGAGTAAGTAACATGGGAGTTATGAACAAAGATGACAGGAATGTGTTCACACAGAGGGACACCACTTATAACACGGTTAGTACTCATTACTATCATTAGTGAGTAAGTAACATGGGAGTTATGGAACAAAGATGACAGGAATGTGTTCACACAGAGGGACACCACTTATAACAGGGTTAGTACTCATTACTATCACTAATGAGTAAGTAACATGGGAGTTATGGAACAAAGATGCCAGGAATGTGTTCACACAGAGGGACACCAATTATAACAAGGTTAGTAGTCATTAATATCACTAGTGAGTAAGTAACATGGGAGTTATGGAACAAAGATGCCGGGAATGTGCACACAGAGGGACACCACATATAACAAGGTTAGTACTCATTACTATCACCAGTAAGTAACATGGGAGTTATGGAACAAAGATGACAGGAATGTGTTCACACAGAGGGACACCAATTATAACAAGGTTAGTACTCATTACTATCACCAGTGAGTAAGTAACATGGGAGTTATGGAACAATAATGACAGGAATGTGTTCACACAGAGGGACACCACCTATAACAAGGTTACTACTCATTACTATCACCAGTGAGTAAGTAACATGGGAGTTATGGAACAATAATGACAGGAATGTGTTCACACAGAGGGACACCAATTATAACAAGGTTAGTACTCATTACTATCACCAGTGAGTAAGTAACATGGGAGTTATGGACAAAGATGACAGGAATGTGTTCACACAGAGGGACACCACCTATAACAAGGTTAGTACTCATTAATATCACTAGTGAGTAAGTAACATGGGAGTTATGGAACAAAGATGACAGCAATGTGTTCACACAGCGGGACACCACCTATAGCAAGGTTAGTACTCATTACTATCACCAGTGAGTAAGTAACATGGGAGTTATGGAACAATAATGACAGAAATGTGTTCACACAGAGGGACACCACATATAACAAGGTTAGTACTCATTACTATCACCAGTGAGTAAGTAACATGGGAGTTATGGACAAAGATGACAGGAATGTGTTCACACAGAGGGACACCACCTATAACAAGGTTAGTACTCATTAATATCACTAGTGAGTAAGTAACATGGGAGTTATGGAACAAAGATGACAGGAATGTGTTCACACAGAGGGACACCACCTATAGCAAGGTTAGTACTCATTACTATCACCAGTGAGTAAGTAACATGGGAGTTATGAACAAAGATGACAGGAATGTGTTCACACAGAGGGACACCACTTATAACAAGGTTAGTACTCATTACTATCACCAGTGAGTAAGTAACATGGGAGTTATGAACAAAGATGCAAGGAATGTGTTCACACAGAGGGACACTACTTATAACAAGGTTAGTACTCATTACTATCACCAGTGAGTAAGTAACATGGGAGTTATGAACAAAGATGCCAGGAATGTGTTCACACAGAGGGACATCACTTATAACAAGGTTAGTACTCATTACTATCACCAGTGAGTAAGTAACATGGGAGTTATGAACAAAGATGACAGGAATGTGTTCACACAGAGGGACACCACATATAACAAGGTTAGTACTCATTACTATCACCAGTGAGTAAGTAACATGGGATTTATGAACAAAGATGACAGGAATGTGTTCACACAGAGGGACACCACATATAACAAGGTTAGTACTCATTACTATCACTAGTGAGTAAGTAACATGGGAGTTATGAACAAAGATGACAGGAATGTGTTCACACAGAGGGACACCACTTATAACAAGGTTAGTACTCATTACTATCACCAGTGAGTAAGTAACATGGGCGTTATGAACAAAGATGCCAGGAATGTGTTCACACAGAGGGACACTACTTATAACAAGGTTAGTACTCATTACTATCACCAGTGAGTAAGTAACATGGGAGTTATGAACAAAGATGCCAGGAATGTGTTCACACAGAGGGACATCACTTATAACAAGGTTAGTACTCATTACTATCACCAGTGAGTAAGTAACATGGGAGTTATGAACAAAGATGACAGGAATGTGTTCACACAGAGGGACACCACTTATAACAAGGTTAGTACTCATTACTATCACATGTGAGTAACTAACATGGGAGTTATGAACAAAGATGCCAGGAATGTGTTCCCACAGAGGGACACCACTTATAACAAGGTTAGTACTGATTACTAGCACCAGTGAGTAAGTAACATGGGAGTTATGGAACAAAGATGCCAGGAATGTGTTCACACAGAGGGACACCAATTATAACAAGGCTAGTAGTCATTAATATCACTAATGAGTAAGTAACATGGGAGTTATGGAACAAAGAAGACAGGAATGTGTTCACACAGAGGGACACCACTTATAACAAGGTTAGTAGTCATTAATATCACTAATGAGTAAGTAACATGGGAGTTCTGAACAAAGATGCCAGGAATGTGTTCACACAGAGGGACACCAATTATAACAAGGTTAGTAGTCATTAATATCACTAATGAGTAAGTAACATGGGAGTTATGGAACAAAGATGACAGGAATGTGTTCACACAGAGGGACACCACTTATAACAAGGTTAGTAGTCATTAATATCACTAATGAGTAAGTAACATGGGAGTTATGGAACAAAGATGACAGGAATGTGTTCACACAGAGGGACACTATTTATGACAAGGTTAGTACTGATTACTATCACCAGTGAGTAAGTAACATGGGAGTTATGGAACAAAGATGACAGGAATGTGTTCACACAGAGGGACACCACATATAACAAGGTTAGTACTCATTACTATCACTAATGAGTAAGTAACATGGGAGTTATGGAACAAAGATGCCAGGAATGTGTTCACACAGAGGGACACCACCTATAGCAAGGTTAGTACTCATTACTATCACTAGTGAGTAAGTAACATGGGAGTTATGGAACAAAGATGCCAGGAATGTGTTCACACAGAGGGACACCAATTATAACAAGGTTAGTAGTCATTAATATCACTAATGAGTAAGTAACATGGGAGTTATGGACAAAGATGACAGGAATGTGTTCACACAGAGAGACACCACATATAACAACGTTAGTACTCATTACTATAACTAGTGAGTAAGTAACATGGGAGTTATGCAACAAAGATGACAGGAATGTGTTCACACAGAGGGACACCACATATAACAAGGTTAGTACTCATTACTATCACCAGTAAGTAACATGGGAGTTATGGAACAAAGATGACAGGAATGTGTTCACACAGAGGGACACCACTTATAACAAGGTTAGTACTCATTACTATCATTAGTGAGTAAGTAACATGGGAGTTATGGAACAAAGATGACAGGAATGTGTTCACACAGAGGGACACCACTTATAACAAGGTTAGTACTCATTACTATCATTAGTGAGTAAGTAACATGGGAGTTATGGAACAAAGATGACAGGAATGTATTCACACAGAGGGACACCACTTATAACAAGGTTAGTACTCTTTACTATATACCAGTGAGTAAGTAACATGGGAGTTATGGAACAAAGATGACAGGAATGTGTTCACACAGAGGGACACCACTTATAACAAGGTTAGTACTCTTTACTATAACCAGTGAGTAAGTAACATGGGAGTTATGGAACAAAGATGACAGGAATGTGTTCACACAGAGGGACACCACTTATAACAAGGTTAGTACTCATTACTATCATTAGTGAGTAAGTAACATGGGAGTTATGGAACAAAGATGACAGGAATGTGTTCACACAGAGGGACACCAATTATAACAAGGTTAGTACTCATTACTATCACTATGAGTAAGTAACATGGGAGTTATGGAATAAAGATGACAGGAATGTGTTCACACAGAGGGACACCACTTATAACAAGGTTAGTACTCATTACTATCACTATGAGTAAGTAACATGGGAGTTATGGAACAAAGATGACAGGAATGTGTTCACACAGAGGGACACCAAGTATAACAAGGTTAGTACTCATTACTATCACTATGAGTAAGTAACATGGGAGTTACGGAACAAAGATGACAGGAATGTGTTCACACAGAGGGACACCACTTATAACAAGGTTAGTACTCATTACTATCATTAGTGAGTAAGTAACATGGGAGTTATGAAACAAAGATGACAGGAATGTGTTCACACAGAGGGACACCACTTATAACAAGGTTAGTACTCATTACTATCATTAGTGAGTAAGTAACATGGGAGTTATGGAACAAAGATGACAGGAATGTGTTCACACAGAGGGACACCAATTATAACAAGGTTAGTACTCATTACTATCATTAGTGAGTAAGTAACATGGGAGTTATGGAACAAAGATGACAGGAATGTGTTCACACAGAGGGACACCACTTATAACAAGGTTAGTACTGATTACTATCACTAGTGAGTAAGTAGCATGGGAGTTATGAAACAAAGATGACAGGAATGTGTTCACACAGAGGGACACCACATATAACAAGGTTAGTAGTCATTACTATCACTGGTGAGTAAGTAACATGGGAGTTATGGAACAAAGATGACAGGAATGTGCTCACACAGAGGGACACCACTTATAACAGGGTTAGTACTCATTACTATCACTAGTGAGTAAGTAACATGGGAGTTATGAAACAAAGATGCCAGGAATGTATTCACACAGAGGGACACCACTTATAACAAGGTTAGTACTCATTACTATCACTAGTGAGTTAGTAACATGGGAGTTATGGAACAAAGATGACAGGAATGTGTTCACACAGAGGGACACCACTTATAACAAGGTTAGTACTCATTACTATCACTAGTGAGTAAGTAACATGGGAGTTATGAACAAAGATGACAGGAATGTGTTCACACAGAGGGACACCACTTATAACAAGGTTAGTACTCTTTAATATCATTAGTGAGTAAGTAACATGGGAGTTATGGAACAAAGATGACAGGAATGTGTTCACACAGAGGGACACCACTTATAACAAGGTTAGTACTCATTACTATCACTAGTGAGTAAGTAACATGGGAGTTATGAACAAAGATGACAGGAATGTGTTCACACAGAGGGACACCACTTATAACAAGGTTAGTACTCTTTAATATCACTAGTGAGTAAGTAACACAGTAAGTATGAATACTGAACCTGATCACAATAATGAAATGACAATGAAAACCGATCTAGATCACATTACTGAAGCGCTAATGAAAATTGAACTACATCACATTACTGAAGCGCTAATGAAAATTGAACTACATCACATTACTGAAGTAACAATGAAAACTGTATTACATCACATTACTGAAGTGACAATGAAAACTGTATTACATCACATTACTGAAGTGACAATGAAAACTGAACTACATCACATTACTGAAGTGACAATGAAAACTGTATTACATCACATTACTGAAGTAACAATGAAAACTGTACTACATCACATTACTGAAGTAACAATGAAAACTGAACTACATCACATTACTGAAGTGACAATGAAAACTGAACTACATCACATTACTGAAGTGACAATGAAAACTGAACTACATCACATTACTGAAGTAACAATGAAAACTGAACTACATCACATTACTGAAGTAACAATGAAAACTGAACTACATCACATTACTGAAGTGACAATGAAAACTGAACTACATCACATTACTGAAGTGACAATGAAAACTGTACTACATCACATTACTGAAGTGACAATGAAAACTGAACTACATCACATTACTGAAGTAACAATGAAAACTGAACTACATCACATTACTGAAGTAACAATGAAAACTGTACTACATCACATTACTGAAGTAACAATGAAAACTGAACTACATCACATTACTGAAGTAACAATGAAAACTGAACTACATCACATTACTGAAGTGACAATGAAAACTGAACTACATCACATTACTGAAGTAACAATGAAAACTGAACTACATCACATTACTGAAGTAACAATGAAAACTGAACTACATCACATTACTGAAGTAACAATGAAAACTGAACTACATCACATTACTGAAGTAACAATGAAAACTGAACTACATCACATTACTGAAGTGAATATGAAAACTGTATTACATCACATTACTGAAGTGACAATGAAAATTGAACTACATCACATTACTGAAGTAACAATGAAAACTGAACTACATCACATTACTGAAGTAACAATGAAAACTGAACTACATCACATTACTGAAGTGAATATGAAAACTGTATTACATCACATTACTGAAGTAACAATGAAAATTGAACTACATCACATTACTGAAGTGACAATGAAAACTGAACTACATCACATTACTGAAGTAACAATGAAAATTGAACTACATCACATTACTGAAGTGAATATGAAAACTGTACTACATCACATTACTGAAGTAACAATGAAAACTGAACTACATCACATTACTGAAGTAACAATGAAAACTGAACTACATCACATTACTGAAGTAACAATGAAAACTGTACTACATCACATTATTGAAGTGACAATGAAAACTGTACTACATCACATTACTGAAGTAACAATGAAAACTGTACTACATCACATTACTGAAGTAACAATGAAAACTGAACTACATCACATTACTGAAGTAACAATGAAAACTGTACTACATCACATTACTGAAGTGACAATGAAAACTGTACTACATCACATTACTGAAGTAACAATGAAAACTGTACTACATCACATTACTGAAGTAACAATGAAAACTGTACTACATCACATTACTGAAGTAACAATGAAAACTGAACTACATCACATTACTGAAGTGACAATGAAAACTGAACTACATCACATTACTGAAGTAACAATGAAAACTGTACTACATCACATTACTGAAGTAACAATGAAAACTGAACTACATCACATTACTGAAGTAACAATGAAAACTGAACTACATCACATTACTGAAGTAACAATGAAAACTGTACTACATCACATTACTGAAGTAACAATGAAAACTGTATTACATCACATTAGTGAAGTGACAATGAAAACTGAACTACATCACATTATTGAAGTGACAATGAAAACTGAACTACATCACATTATTGAAGTGACAATGAAAACTGTATTACATCACATTACTGAAGTGACAATGAAAACTGAACTACATCACATTATTGAAGTGACAATGAAAACTGTATTACATCACATTACTGAAGTAACAATGAAAACTGAACTACATCACATTATTGAAGTGACAATGAAAACTGTACTACATCACATTACTGAAGTGACAATGAAAACTGAACTACATCACATTATTGAAGTGAATATGAAAACTGTATTACATCACATTACTGAAGTGACAATGAAAACTGAACTACATCACATTACTGAAGTGACAATGAAAACTGAACTACATCACATTACTGAAGTGAATATGAAAACTGTATTACATCACATTACTGAAGTAACAATGAAAACTGTATTACATCACATTACTGAAGTGACAATGAAAACTGTATTACATCACATTACTGAAGTGAATATGAAAACTGTATTACATCACATTACTGAAGTAACAATGAAAACTGTATTACATCACATTACTGAAGTAACAATGAAAACTGAACTACATCACATTACTGAAGTGAATATGAAAACTGTATTACATCACATTACTGAAGTAACAATGAAAACTGAACTACATCACATTACTGAAGTGAATATGAAAACTGTATTACATCACTTTACTGAAGTAACAATGAAAACTGTATTACATCACATTACTGAAGTAACAATGAAAACTGAACTACATCACATTACTGAAGTGAATATGAAAACTGTATTACATCACATTACTGAAGTAACAATGAAAACTGTATTACATCACATTACTTAAGTGACAATGAAAACTGTATTACATCACATTACTGAAGTAACAATGAAAACTGTATTACATCACATTACTGAAGTGACAATGAAAACTGTATTACATCACATTACTGAAGTGACAATGAAAACTGAACTACATCACATTACTGAAGTAACAATGAAAACTGAACTACATCACATTACTGAAGTGACAATGAAAACTGTATTACATCACATTACTGAAGTGACAATGAAAACTGAACTACATCACATTACTGAAGTGACAATGAAAACTGAACTACATCACATTACTGAAGTAACAATGAAAACTGAACTACATCACATTACTGAAGTGACAATGAAAACTGAACTACATCACATTACTGAAGTGACAATGAAAACTGAACTACATCACATTACTGAAGTGACAATGAAAACTGAACTACATCACATTACTGAAGTGACAATGAAAACTGTATTACATCACATTACTGAAGTAACAATGAAAACTGTATTACATCACATTACTGAAGTAACAATGAAAACTGTATTACATCACATTACTGAAGTAACAATGAAAACTGTATTACATCACATTACTGAAGTAACAATGAAAACTGTATTACATCACATTACTGAAGTGACAATGAAAACTGAACTACATCACATTACTGAAGTGACAATGAAAATTGAACTACATCACATTACTGAAGTGACAATGAAAACTGAACTACATCACATTACTGAAGTAACAATGAAAACTGAACTACATCACATTACTGAAGTAACAATGAAAACTGAACTACATCACATTACTGAAGTGACAATGAAAACTGTATTACATCACATTACTGAAGTAACAATGAAAACTGTATTACATCACATTACTGAAGTGACAATGAAAACTGAACTACATCACATTACTGAAGTGACAATGAAAATTGAACTACATCACATTACTGAAGTGACAATGAAAACTGAACTACATCACATTACTGAAGTAACAATGAAAACTGAACTACATCACATTACTGAAGTGACAATGAAAACTGTATTACATCACATTACTGAAGTGAGAATGAAAACTGAACTACATCACATTACTGAAGTGACAATGAAAACTGAACTACATCACATTACTGAAGTGACAATGAAAATTGAACTACATCACATTACTGAAGTGACAATGTAAACTGAACTACATCACATTACTGAAGTGAATATGAAAACTGTATTATATCACATTACTGAAGTAACAATGAAAATTGAACTACATCACATTACTGAAGTGACAATGAAAATTGAACTACATCACATTACTGAAGTGACAATGAAAACTGAACTACATCACATTACTGAAGTGAATATGAAAACTGAACTACATCACATTACTGAAGTGACAATGAAAATTGAACCTCATCACATTACTGAAGTGACAATGAAAACTGAACTACATCACATTACTGAAGTGAACATGAAAACTGAACTACATCACATTACTGAAGTAGCAATGAAAATTGAACTACATCACATTACTGAAGTGACAATGAAAACTGAACTACATCACATTACTGAAGTAACAATGAAAATTGAACTACATCACATTACTGAAGTGACAATGAAAATTGAACTACATCACATTACTGAAGTGACAATGAAAACTGAACTACATCACATTACTGAAGTGAATATGAAAACTGAACTACATCACATGACTGAAGTGACAATGAAAATTGAACTACATCACATTACTGAAGTAACAATGAAAATTGAACTACATCACATTACTGAAGTGACAATGAAAATTGAACTACATCACATTACTGAAGTGACAATGAAAACTGAACTACATCACATTACTGAAGTGAATATGAAAACTGTACTACATCACATTACTGAAGTGACAATGAAAACTGAACTACATCACATTCCTGAAGTGACAATGAAAATTGAACTACATCACATTACTGAAGTAACAATGAAAACTGAACTACATCACATTACTGAAGTGAATATGAAAACTGTATTACATCACATTACTGAAGTAACAATGAAAACTGTATTACATCACATTACTGAAGTGACAATGAAAACTGTATTACATCACATTACTGAAGTAACAATGAAAACTGTATTACATCACATTACTGAAGTAACAATGAAAACTGTATTACATCACATTACTGAAGTGACAATGAAAACTGTACTACATCACATTACTGAAGTAACAATGAAAACTGAACTACATCACATTACTGAAGTGACAATGAAAACTGTATTACATCACATTACTGAAGTAACAATGAAAACTGTATTACATCACATTACTGAAGTAACAATGAAAATTGTATTACATCACATTATTGAAGTGACAATGAAAACTGTATTACATCACATTACTGAAGTAACAATGAAAACTGAACTACATCACATTACTGAAGTAACAATGAAAACTGTATTACATCACATTACTGAAGTGAATATGAAAACTGTATTACATCACATTACTGAAGTAACAATGAAAACTGTATTACATCACATTACTGAAGTAACAATGAAAACTGTATTACATCACATTACTGAAGTAACAATGAAAACTGAACTACATCACATTACTGAAGTAACAATGAAAACTGTATTACATCACATTACTGAAGTAACAATGAAAACTGTATTACATCACATTACTGAAGTAACAATGAAAACTGTATTACATCACATTACTGAAGTGAATATGAAAACTGTATTACATCACATTACTGAAGTGACAATGAAAACTGTATTACATCACATTACTGAAGTGACAATGAAAACTGTATTACATCACATTACTGAAGTGACAATGAAAACTGTACTACATCACATTACTGAAGTAACAATGAAAACTGTACTACATCACATTGGTGAAGTGACAATGAAAACTGAACTGCATCACATTACTGAAGTGAATATGAAAACTGTATTACATCACATTACTGAAGTAACAATGAAAACTGTACTACATCACATTACTGAAGTACCAATGAAAATTGAACTACATCACATTACTGAAGTGAATATGAAAACTGTACTACATCACATTACTGAAGTGACAATGAAAATTGAACTACATCACATTACTGAAGTGACAATGAAAACTGAACTACATCACATTACTGAAGTAACAATGAAAATTGAACTACATCACATTACTGAAGTGAAAATGAAAACTGAACTACATCACATTACTGAAGTGACAATGAAAATTGAACTACATCACATTACTGAAGTGACAATGAAAACTGAACTACATCACATTACTGAAGTAACAATGAAAATTGAACTACATCACATTACTGAAGTGAATATGAAAACTGTACTACATCACATTACTGAAGTGACAATGAAAATTGAACTACATCACATTACTGAAGTGACAATGAAAACTGAACTACATCACATTACTGAAGTGAATATGAAAACTGTACTACATCACATTACTGAAGTGACAATGAAAATTGTACTACATCACATTATTGAAGTGACAATGAAAACTGAACTACATCACATTACTGAAGTGACAATGAAAACTGAACTACATCACATTACTGAAGTGGCAATGAAATTTGAACTACATCACATTATTGAAGTAACAATGAAAACTGTACTACATCACATTACTGAAGTAACAATGAAAACTGTACTACATCACATTACTGAAGTGAATATGAAAACTGTACTACATCACATTATTGAAGTGGCAATGAAAACTGAACTACATCACATTATTGAAGTGACAATGAAAACTGAACTACATCACATTACTGAAGTGACAATGAAAACTGAACTACATCACATTATTGAAGTGGCAATGAAAACTGAACTACATCACATTACTGAAGTGACAATGAAAATTGACCTACATCACATTACTGAAGTAACAAAGAAAACTGAACTACATCACATTACTGAAGTGAATATGAAAACTGTATTACATCACATTACTGAAGTAACAATGAAAACTGTATTACATCACATTACTGAAGTGACAATGAAAACTGTATTACATCACATTACTGAAGTAACAATGAAAACTGTATTACATCACATTACTGAAGTGACAATGAAAACTGTATTACATCACATTACTGAAGTGACAATGAAAACTGTACTGCATCACATTACTGAAGTAACAATGAAAACTGAACTACATCACATTACTGAAGTAACAATGAAAACTGTATTACATCACATTACTGAAGTAACAATGAAAACTGTATTACATCACATTACTGAAGTAACAATGAAAACTGAACTACATCACATTACTGAAGTAACAATGAAAACTGTATTACATCACATTACTGAAGTGACAATGAAAACTGTATTACATCACATTACTGAAGTAACAATGAAAACTGAACTACATCACATTACTGAAGTGACAATGAAAACTGTATTACATCACATTACTGAAGTAACAATGAAAACTGTACTACATCACATTACTGAAGTGACAATGAAAACTGAACTACATCACATTACTGAAGTAACAATGAAAACTGAACTACATCACATTACTGAAGTGAATATGAAAACTGTACTACATCACATTACTGAAGTAACAATGAAAATTGAACTACATCACATTACTGAAGCGAATATGAAAACTGTATTACATCACATTACTGAAGTGACAATGAAAATTGAACTACATCACATTACTGAAGTGAATATGAAAACTGTATTACATCACATTACTGAAGTAACAATGAAAACTGTATTACATCACATTACTGAAGTGAATATGAAAACTGTATTACATCACATTACTGAAGTGACAATGAAAACTATTACATCACATTACTGAAGTGACAATGAAAACTGTATTACATCACATTACTGAAGTGACAATGAAAACTGTACTACATCACATTACTGAAGTGACAATGAAAACTGAACTACATCACATTACTGAAGTGAACATGAAAACTGTATTACATCACATTACTGAAGTGACAATGAAAACTGAACTACATCACATTACTGAAGTGAATATGAAAACTGAACTACATCACATTACTGAAGTGACAATGAAAACTGTATTACATCACATTACTGAAGTGACAATGAAAACTGTACTACATCACATTACTGAAGTGACAATGAAAACTGAACTACATCACATTACTGAAGTGAATATGAAAACTGTACTACATCACATTACTGAAGTGACAATGAAAACTGAACTACATCACATTACTGAAGTAACAATGAAAACTGTACTACATCACATTACTGAAGTGACAATGAAAACTGTACTACATCACATTACTGAAGTAACAATGAAAACTGTACTACATCACATTACTGAAGTAACAATGAAAACTGTACTACATCACATTACTGAAGTAACAATGAAAACTGAACTACATCACATTATTGAAGTGAATATGAAAACTGTACTACATCACATTACTGAAGTGACAATGAAAACTGAACTACATCACATTACTGAAGTGACAATGAAAACTGAACTACATCACATTACTGAAGTGAATATGAAAACTGTACTACATCACATTACTGAAGTGACAATGAAAACTGAACTACATCACATTACTGAAGTAACAATGAAAACTGAACTACATCACATTACTGAAGTGACAATGAAAACTGAACTACATCACATTACTGAAGTAACAATGAAAACTGAACTACATCACATTACTGAAGTGACAATGAAAACTGAACTACATCACCTTACTGAAGTGAATATGAAAACTGAACTACATCACGTTACTGAAGTAACAATGAAAACTGAACTATATCACATTACTGAAGTGAGAATGAAAACTGAACTACATCACGTTACTGAAGTGACAATGAAAATTGAACTACATCACATTACTGAAGTGAATATGAAAACTGTACTACATCACATTACTGAAGTGACAATGAAAATTGAACTACATCACATTACTGAAGTGACAATGAAAACTGAACTACATCACATTACTGAAGTAACAATGAAAATTGAACTACATCACATTACTGAAGTGACAATGAAAACTGAACTACATCACATTACTGAAGTGACAATGAAAATTGAACTACATCACATTACTGAAGTGACAATGAAAACTGAACTACATCACATTACTGAAGTGACAATGAAAACTGAACTACATCACATTACTGAAGTGACAATGAAAACTGAACTACATCACATTACTGAAGTAACAATGAAAATTGAACTACATCACATTACTCAAGTGAATATGAAAACTGTACTACATCACATTACTGAAGTGACAATGAAAACTGTATTACATCACATTACTGAAGTGACAATGAAAACTGAACTACATCACATTACTGAAGTAACAATGAAAATTGAACTACATCACATTACTGAAGTGAATATGAAAACTGTACTACATCACATTACTGAAGTGACAATGAAAACTGTATTACATCACATTACTGAAGTAACAATGAAAATTGAACTACATCACATTACTGAAGTGACAATGAAAACTGAACTACATCACATTACTGAAGTAACAATGAAAATTGAACTACATCACATTACTGAAGTAACAATGAAAACTGAACTATATCACATTACTGAAGTGACAATGAAAACTGAACTACATCACATTACTGAAGTAACAATGAAAATTGAACTACATCACATTACTGAAGTGAATATGAAAACTGTACTACATCACATTACTGAAGTGACAATGAAAATTGAACTACATCACATTACTGAAGTGACAATGAAAACTGAACTACATCACATTACTGAAGTAACAATGAAAATTGAACTACATCACATTACTGAAGTAACAATGAAAACTGAACTATATCACATTACTGAAGTGACAATGAAAACTGAACTACATCACATTACTGAAGTAACAATGAAAATTGAACTACATCACATTACTGAAGTGAATATGAAAACTGTACTACATCACATTACTGAAGTGACAATGAAAATTGAACTACATCACATTACTGAAGTGACAATGAAAACTGAACTACATCACATTACTGAAGTGACAATGAAAATTGAACTACATCACATTACTGAAGTGACAATGAAAACTGAACTACATCACATTATTGAAGTGGCAATGAAATTTGAACTACATCACATTATTGAAGTGGCAATGAAAACTGAACTACATCACATTACTGAAGTGACAATGAAAACTGAACTACATCACATTACTGAAGTAACAATGAAAACTGTACTACATCACATTACTGAAGTAACAATGAAAACTGAACTACATCACATTACTGAAGTAACAATGAAAACTGAACTACATCACATTACTGAAGTAACAATGAAAACTGAACTACATCACATTACTGAAGTAACAATGAAAACTGTACTACATCACATTACTGAAGTAACAATGAAAACTGTATTACATCACATTATTGAAGTGACAATGAAAACTGAACTACATCACATTATTGAAGTGACAATGAAAACTGAACTACATCACATTATTGAAGTGACAATGAAAACTGTATTACATCACATTACTGAAGTGACAATGAAAACTGAACTACATCACATTATTGAAGTGACAATGAAAACTGTATTACATCACATTACTGAAGTAACAATGAAAACTGAACTACATCACATTATTGAAGTGACAATGAAAACTGTACTACATCACATTACTGAAGTGACAATGAAAACTGAACTACATCACATTATTGAAGTGAATATGAAAACTGTATTACATCACATTACTGAAGTGACAATGAAAACTGAACTACATCACATTACTGAAGTGACAATGAAAACTGAACTACATCACATTATTGAAGTGACAATGAAAACTGTATTACATCACATTACTGAAGTAACAATGAAAACTGAACTACATCACATTATTGAAGTGACAATGAAAACTGTATTACATCACATTACTGAAGTGACAATGAAAACTGAACTACATCACATTACTGAAGTGACAATGAAAACTGAACTACATCACATTACTGAAGTGAATATGAAAACTGTATTACATCACATTACTGAAGTAACAATGAAAACTGTATTACATCACATTACTGAAGTGACAATGAAAACTGTATTACATCACATTACTGAAGTGAATATGAAAACTGTATTACATCACATTACTGAAGTAACAATGAAAACTGTATTACATCACATTACTGAAGTAACAATGAAAACTGAACTACATCACATTACTGAAGTGAATATGAAAACTGTATTACATCACATTACTGAAGTAACAATGAAAACTGAACTACATCACATTACTGAAGTGAATATGAAAACTGTATTACATCACATTACTGAAGTAACAATGAAAACTGTATTACATCACATTACTGAAGTAACAATGAAAACTGAACTACATCACATTACTGAAGTGAATATGAAAACTGTATTACATCACATTACTGAAGTAACAATGAAAACTGTATTACATCACATTACTGAAGTGACAATGAAAACTGTATTACATCACATTACTGAAGTAACAATGAAAACTGTATTACATCACATTACTGAAGTGACAATGAAAACTGTATTACATCACATTACTGAAGTGACAATGAAAACTGAACTACATCACATTACTGAAGTAACAATGAAAACTGAACTACATCACATTACTGAAGTGACAATGAAAACTGTATTACATCACATTACTGAAGTGACAATGAAAACTGAACTACATCACATTACTGAAGTGACAATGAAAACTGAACTACATCACATTACTGAAGTAACAATGAAAACTGAACTACATCACATTACTGAAGTGACAATGAAAACTGAACTACATCACATTACTGAAGTGACAATGAAAACTGAACTACATCACATTACTGAAGTGACAATGAAAACTGAACTACATCACATTACTGAAGTGACAATGAAAACTGTATTACATCACATTACTGAAGTAACAATGAAAACTGTATTACATCACATTACTGAAGTAACAATGAAAACTGTATTACATCACATTACTGAAGTAACAATGAAAACTGAACTACATCACATTACTGAAGTGACAATGAAAACTGAACTACATCACATTACTGAAGTAACAATGAAAACTGTACTACATCACATTACTGAAGTAACAATGAAAACTGAACTACATCACATTACTGAAGTAACAATGAAAACTGAACTACATCACATTACTGAAGTAACAATGAAAACTGTACTACATCACATTACTGAAGTAACAATGAAAACTGTATTACATCACATTAGTGAAGTGACAATGAAAACTGAACTACATCACATTATTGAAGTGACAATGAAAACTGAACTACATCACATTATTGAAGTGACAATGAAAACTGTATTACATCACATTACTGAAGTGACAATGAAAACTGAACTACATCACATTATTGAAGTGACAATGAAAACTGTATTACATCACATTACTGAAGTAACAATGAAAACTGAACTACATCACATTATTGAAGTGACAATGAAAACTGTACTACATCACATTACTGAAGTGACAATGAAAACTGAACTACATCACATTATTGAAGTGAATATGAAAACTGTATTACATCACATTACTGAAGTGACAATGAAAACTGAACTACATCACATTACTGAAGTGACAATGAAAACTGAACTACATCACATTACTGAAGTGAATATGAAAACTGTATTACATCACATTACTGAAGTAACAATGAAAACTGTATTACATCACATTACTGAAGTGACAATGAAAACTGTATTACATCACATTACTGAAGTGAATATGAAAACTGTATTACATCACATTACTGAAGTAACAATGAAAACTGTATTACATCACATTACTGAAGTAACAATGAAAACTGAACTACATCACATTACTGAAGTGAATATGAAAACTGTATTACATCACATTACTGAAGTAACAATGAAAACTGAACTACATCACATTACTGAAGTGAATATGAAAACTGTATTACATCACATTACTGAAGTAACAATGAAAACTGTATTACATCACATTACTGAAGTAACAATGAAAACTGAACTACATCACATTACTGAAGTGAATATGAAAACTGTATTACATCACATTACTGAAGTAACAATGAAAACTGTATTACATCACATTACTGAAGTGACAATGAAAACTGTATTACATCACATTACTGAAGTAACAATGAAAACTGTATTACATCACATTACTGAAGTGACAATGAAAACTGTATTACATCACATTACTGAAGTGACAATGAAAACTGAACTACATCACATTACTGAAGTAACAATGAAAACTGAACTACATCACATTACTGAAGTGACAATGAAAACTGTATTACATCACATTACTGAAGTGACAATGAAAACTGAACTACATCACATTACTGAAGTGACAATGAAAACTGAACTACATCACATTACTGAAGTAACAATGAAAACTGAACTACATCACATTACTGAAGTGACAATGAAAACTGAACTACATCACATTACTGAAGTGACAATGAAAACTGAACTACATCACATTACTGAAGTGACAATGAAAACTGAACTACATCACATTACTGAAGTGACAATGAAAACTGTATTACATCACATTACTGAAGTAACAATGAAAACTGTATTACATCACATTACTGAAGTAACAATGAAAACTGTATTACATCACATTACTGAAGTAACAATGAAAACTGTATTACATCACATTACTGAAGTAACAATGAAAACTGTATTACATCACATTACTGAAGTGACAATGAAAACTGAACTACATCACATTACTGAAGTGACAATGAAAATTGAACTACATCACATTACTGAAGTGACAATGAAAACTGAACTACATCACATTACTGAAGTAACAATGAAAACTGAACTACATCACATTACTGAAGTAACAATGAAAACTGAACTACATCACATTACTGAAGTGACAATGAAAACTGTATTACATCACATTACTGAAGTAACAATGAAAACTGTATTACATCACATTACTGAAGTGACAATGAAAACTGAACTACATCACATTACTGAAGTGACAATGAAAATTGAACTACATCACATTACTGAAGTGACAATGAAAACTGAACTACATCACATTACTGAAGTAACAATGAAAACTGAACTACATCACATTACTGAAGTGACAATGAAAACTGTATTACATCACATTACTGAAGTGAGAATGAAAACTGAACTACATCACATTACTGAAGTGACAATGAAAACTGAACTACATCACATTACTGAAGTGACAATGAAAATTGAACTACATCACATTACTGAAGTGACAATGTAAACTGAACTACATCACATTACTGAAGTGAATATGAAAACTGTATTATATCACATTACTGAAGTAACAATGAAAATTGAACTACATCACATTACTGAAGTGACAATGAAAATTGAACTACATCACATTACTGAAGTGACAATGAAAACTGAACTACATCACATTACTGATGTGAATATGAAAACTGAACTACATCACATTACTGAAGTGACAATGAAAATTGAACCTCATCACATTACTGAAGTGACAATGAAAACTGAACTACATCACATTACTGAAGTGAACATGAAAACTGAACTACATCACATTACTGAAGTAGCAATGAAAATTGAACTACATCACATTACTGAAGTGACAATGAAAACTGAACTACATCACATTACTGAAGTAACAATGAAAATTGAACTACATCACATTACTGAAGTGACAATGAAAATTGAACTACATCACATTACTGAAGTGACAATGAAAACTGAACTACATCACATTACTGAAGTGAATATGAAAACTGAACTACATCACATGACTGAAGTGACAATGAAAATTGAACTACATCACATTACTGAAGTAACAATGAAAATTGAACTACATCACATTACTGAAGTGACAATGAAAATTGAACTACATCACATTACTGAAGTGACAATGAAAACTGAACTACATCACATTACTGAAGTGAATATGAAAACTGTACTACATCACATTACTGAAGTGACAATGAAAACTGAACTACATCACATTCCTGAAGTGACAATGAAAATTGAACTACATCACATTACTGAAGTAACAATGAAAACTGAACTACATCACATTACTGAAGTGAATATGAAAACTGTATTACATCACATTACTGAAGTAACAATGAAAACTGTATTACATCACATTACTGAAGTGACAATGAAAACTGTATTACATCACATTACTGAAGTAACAATGAAAACTGTATTACATCACATTACTGAAGTAACAATGAAAACTGTATTACATCACATTACTGAAGTGACAATGAAAACTGTACTACATCACATTACTGAAGTAACAATGAAAACTGAACTACATCACATTACTGAAGTGACAATGAAAACTGTATTACATCACATTACTGAAGTAACAATGAAAACTGTATTACATCACATTACTGAAGTAACAATGAAAATTGTATTACATCACATTATTGAAGTGACAATGAAAACTGTATTACATCACATTACTGAAGTAACAATGAAAACTGAACTACATCACATTACTGAAGTAACAATGAAAACTGTATTACATCACATTACTGAAGTGAATATGAAAACTGTATTACATCACATTACTGAAGTAACAATGAAAACTGTATTACATCACATTACTGAAGTAACAATGAAAACTGTATTACATCACATTACTGAAGTAACAATGAAAACTGAACTACATCACATTACTGAAGTAACAATGAAAACTGTATTACATCACATTACTGAAGTAACAATGAAAACTGTATTACATCACATTACTGAAGTAACAATGAAAACTGTATTACATCACATTACTGAAGTGAATATGAAAACTGTATTACATCACATTACTGAAGTGACAATGAAAACTGTATTACATCACATTACTGAAGTGACAATGAAAACTGTATTACATCACATTACTGAAGTGACAATGAAAACTGTACTACATCACATTACTGAAGTAACAATGAAAACTGTACTACATCACATTGGTGAAGTGACAATGAAAACTGAACTGCATCACATTACTGAAGTGAATATGAAAACTGTATTACATCACATTACTGAAGTAACAATGAAAACTGTACTACATCACATTACTGAAGTACCAATGAAAATTGAACTACATCACATTACTGAAGTGAATATGAAAACTGTACTACATCACATTACTGAAGTGACAATGAAAATTGAACTACATCACATTACTGAAGTGACAATGAAAACTGAACTACATCACATTACTGAAGTAACAATGAAAATTGAACTACATCACATTACTGAAGTGAAAATGAAAACTGAACTACATCACATTACTGAAGTGACAATGAAAATTGAACTACATCACATTACTGAAGTGACAATGAAAACTGAACTACATCACATTACTGAAGTAACAATGAAAATTGAACTACATCACATTACTGAAGTGAATATGAAAACTGTACTACATCACATTACTGAAGTGACAATGAAAATTGAACTACATCACATTACTGAAGTGACAATGAAAACTGAACTACATCACATTACTGAAGTGAATATGAAAACTGTACTACATCACATTACTGAAGTGACAATGAAAATTGTACTACATCACATTATTGAAGTGACAATGAAAACTGAACTACATCACATTACTGAAGTGACAATGAAAACTGAACTACATCACATTACTGAAGTGGCAATGAAATTTGAACTACATCACATTATTGAAGTAACAATGAAAACTGTACTACATCACATTACTGAAGTAACAATGAAAACTGTACTACATCACATTACTGAAGTGAATATGAAAACTGTACTACATCACATTATTGAAGTGGCAATGAAAACTGAACTACATCACATTATTGAAGTGACAATGAAAACTGAACTACATCACATTACTGAAGTGACAATGAAAACTGAACTACATCACATTATTGAAGTGGCAATGAAAACTGAACTACATCACATTACTGAAGTGACAATGAAAATTGACCTACATCACATTACTGAAGTAACAAAGAAAACTGAACTACATCACATTACTGAAGTGAATATGAAAACTGTATTACATCACATTACTGAAGTAACAATGAAAACTGTATTACATCACATTACTGAAGTGACAATGAAAACTGTATTACATCACATTACTGAAGTAACAATGAAAACTGTATTACATCACATTACTGAAGTGACAATGAAAACTGTATTACATCACATTACTGAAGTGACAATGAAAACTGTACTGCATCACATTACTGAAGTAACAATGAAAACTGAACTACATCACATTACTGAAGTAACAATGAAAACTGTATTACATCACATTACTGAAGTAACAATGAAAACTGTATTACATCACATTACTGAAGTAACAATGAAAACTGAACTACATCACATTACTGAAGTAACAATGAAAACTGTATTACATCACATTACTGAAGTGACAATGAAAACTGTATTACATCACATTACTGAAGTAACAATGAAAACTGAACTACATCACATTACTGAAGTGACAATGAAAACTGTATTACATCACATTACTGAAGTAACAATGAAAACTGTACTACATCACATTACTGAAGTGACAATGAAAACTGAACTACATCACATTACTGAAGTAACAATGAAAACTGAACTACATCACATTACTGAAGTGAATATGAAAACTGTACTACATCACATTACTGAAGTAACAATGAAAATTGAACTACATCACATTACTGAAGCGAATATGAAAACTGTATTACATCACATTACTGAAGTGACAATGAAAATTGAACTACATCACATTACTGAAGTGAATATGAAAACTGTATTACATCACATTACTGAAGTAACAATGAAAACTGTATTACATCACATTACTGAAGTGAATATGAAAACTGTATTACATCACATTACTGAAGTGACAATGAAAACTATTACATCACATTACTGAAGTGACAATGAAAACTGTATTACATCACATTACTGAAGTGACAATGAAAACTGTACTACATCACATTACTGAAGTGACAATGAAAACTGAACTACATCACATTACTGAAGTGAACATGAAAACTGTATTACATCACATTACTGAAGTGACAATGAAAACTGAACTACATCACATTACTGAAGTGAATATGAAAACTGAACTACATCACATTACTGAAGTGACAATGAAAACTGTATTACATCACATTACTGAAGTGACAATGAAAACTGTACTACATCACATTACTGAAGTGACAATGAAAACTG